>CM068866.1:6565000-7012500 GCA_035149815.1 Branchiostoma lanceolatum
TATATCTCTGTCCATCACATTAAGTAAACATCACTAACAACGGATTCCTATGCTATTAACTCTGTCGTAGGGCCAGAAAATGGATTTTTTAGACTCTGCAACACAATGAAAGCTTAACATTAAATTTCCCACCCTCACAGATACCGTATTCTCGCTCTGAAGTACCACCCAGAGAAGAACCGAGACTATGGCGCGGAGGAGATGTTCACGAAAGTGGCCGAGGCCTACGATGTGCTCAGTGATCGTAAGTGCTACATGTTGTTCAGAGAAACGCTGTCATTTGACAAATTATCCTTCTAAATACAGAGACTGGCCAATGTATTGCAACTGTAATATATGCTAGTTATACAAATACCTTGAGGATTCATCAGTGAAGTAGGCCAGGCCTGTGTTGTCACCCTCTTCTTAAAAGAGAATTTTAAATGTAGATGTATGAAATGATAGCAGCCTGGCAAAATACGTCTGGGTTTGTGTCTGCCTATATATACTTATCATAGATGTAGTGTTAGTGTTACTGATACATTATATGTCTGTTCTAGAACATAACATCTCTATATACAGTATATGGATTTAACCCTGACAGTAACACTTTTAACTAGAAGTGACTGACGTTGATACTGGGAGGGTTAAGCAGATGTGATTTCTCCCATTCAGTAACTCATTCTAAAATCTTGGACCTCTTTCTTTCTACAGCGAGAAAACGAGCGACCTATGACCAGTTTGGCGAGGAAGGTCTGAAGAACGGAGTTCCCGAGGGTAGTGGGGTGGGCGGGGCTTGGACCACAGGATACACCTTCCACGGGAACGCAGCCAAGGTCTTCAAGGACTTCTTTGGAGGAGAAAATCCTTTTGCAGGTGGGATATGATTCAAGGTGTTATCTCTTAGTGTTTAGTGATCCTACTTTTGGGACAGGGGTTCAAACCCCATGTAGGATACCATAGGTAGTGGCTGTAGACCTTTAGAAAGGACATTGTCAGTCATCATCCCTGCATTTCAAAGCCTCTAGGGCATCAAAGAATAATCACTTTTTCAAATGGGTAGGGCCGGCAGGCGTATATCCTAATTTGTGATAGACAGTCCCCAACTCACAATGAATACCAATGCTACATCACATACAGGGCTGGTACCTTTAATTCGTCAGTTTTCTCTGGGACTTAATTTCGTGATAGAAGGGGAAAGGAAGTTTTCACTGTGTCTTAAATTTGTGGTCGGCACAATTAAGTAGTGCAATTAATTATACAAGGGACATGCATATTCGCGGTGTTATGATTTCGTGCTGAAGAGGTCACCACAAGATTAAAATCACCGCAAACATTAAAAGATCTACAGCACACCAAATCACTATTCACTACTTAAGTAATACCTGTTGTTTAGTTTTTCACGTACGATGGTACATGTTGTAGTACCAGTAATGAAGAAATGACACAGACTTGATTTGTACAGTACAGTATTTAGCTTTTCTCTCCATATGTCCTTTTTAAACTAAACTTTTTTTTGTATTTTCAGATTTCTTTGACGGCCCCGACGGAGACCTGACCATGGGGTTTGGAGGCGTCCACGGGCGCGGCAGGAAGAAGAAGGACCCGCCCATCGAGCGTGACCTCGCCCTGACCCTGGAGGAGATCTTCCACGGCTGCACCAAGAAGATGAAGATTTCCAGAAGAGTAAGTGTCGGGACTCAGAAATGTCTTCAATCTGTAGCATTGTTTTAAGAATAGTTGGTTGGTAAGGATGACGTGCTTCCCCAACTTTGTTTGGGAACAGGATAATTAATAAAAAAGTTATTTTGAAGGATTTTTTGGCCTTTGATAGATTAATCAATTGAGATTTGGAAAAGACACAAGATTCTGAGTCAAGAAATTTAAGTACATGTATAGCCATCGTAAGATAGGATGTTTCCCCTGGTAGCTTTCAAACATAGAACTTAGGAGCATCACTTTAACAATCCCGTAGGAAAGAGTCTTGCTGAAGAAAATACTCCATTGGGGTGAACCAATGGTAGATCACTAATGTACAATCCACACATCACAATCTGCTTACCTTTCCTTCAACAATTGGATTAGCAATTAAAGATGGCTTTTGAAACCTTGCACCTTTGACCTGTCCCTAGGTCATGAACGAGGACGGCCACACCTCCAGTATCCGCGACAAGATCCTGACGATCACGGTGCGGCCGGGCTGGAAGACGAGCACACGTATCACATTCCCCGAGGAGGGCGACCAGGGGCCCAACAACATCCCCGCAGACATCGTGTTCATCGTGAAGGACAAGGCACACCCCAGGTTCAGGAGGGAGGGCAACGACCTCATCTTCACTGCCAAGATTCCTCTGGGCAAGGTGAGATACCGTACTGTAATTTTTTATTTGTTGACGATAACTTAATTTTACCTACTAACGGTCACTAGTCCATCGCCAAAATTTCATCATCACAAGAGTGATGTTTGTTCCCACCGTTAAAATTAAATGCTGTGAACTACTCCCTTTCCCCCGAACCGCTAAAATTACCGACTGCAATATCAAATGGATTTACAGTACATCATTAACCACTGTGAGATAGAACAGTCCTCCTAGCAGCTACCTTTCAAACTGCAAATGGCTAGGTGGGACACAACAGCCCGTAAGATAAGGTCATAGTCCCCCTTGCAGGTACAATTCCAACTGCAGATGGGAAAAGTGGGCAACAGCAGGAACCATCGTGAGATGGTTCAATCCCCCTAGCAACTGACTTTCCAACTACAGACTGCAATCATTTACACCATGTCAACCACACAGCCAAGACCACAGATACACAATAAACTGTCACGGTGCTACATCGTTGAAGGTTTTGTGCAGTGTCTGCATGCTGTTTAATTAAAAGGATATTAAAGTGGATATTAACATTTGACATTTTCTCCTACAGGCCCTGACTGGCTGTAATGTAGTTGTTCACACCCTGGATGACAGAATCCTGGACATCCCCATCAATGACATTGTACAGTAAGTATACAATCTTTGTCTTATCAATTCAGAAAATAATGGTTTAATTTCATAGTATGTTATGGGTTGCATGATAATCTTCCCTTGAGGAATGCAAGTTAAACGAATACAATGCATTCCAGTATGACTGACGTCGAGGAATATTACAGTTGGGGGTCGTCATATAATCATTGTATGATCATAAACTAACTTAAGGCATTTATGAGATAGTCATGTACTGTATGTGTCATACAGGTTCAGCTGTCTTCTTACTGAAGATAGTGTCTTAGATTCTTGTTCGCCTGCTTCAAAATCCTACCACATCAAAATAGTATGACAACTTTCAGTGGATGTGACTGCACCATTGTGTTAATACGTTTATAAAAAGTAGTCATCCAGGAATTGAAGAATAATATTTCAATTCAATCTATACAACTGGATCACAATGAGAGTACCAGATGTTTCAGATGTCCATCCGACATCTTGCATCATCTTTTCCAACACTGATGAAAGTTGTCAGAATCAGATGGACATCTGAAACGTCTGGTATTTTCATATTGTAATCCAGTTGTATTGATTGAATTAAAATATCATACCTTAGTCATAATGTAATATCAACCAGGCCTTACACACATTCTCCTTCTTCCCACAGCCCCAAATACACCAAGATTGTGCCAGGAGAAGGCATGCCGATAGCCAAGACTCCCACCAAGAAGGGAGACCTGATTATAGAGTTTGACATCGAGTTCCCCACACAGCTGACACCAGAGAAGAAACAACTCATCAGACAAGCCTTACTACACTAACAGGGACACATGTACAAATGGACATACGCTTAAATACATGTAGTAATACAGGAGGGTATTCTCATGTTGGGTAGTCAGGGATTTTTCTATTCCTCCTTCCCCCAAATAGGGTTTTCCTTTTCTCAATTGTACCCAATGCCACTTTAGGCCATACAAATTGATTTTCATGGATATCATTCATTCATTCAAGCGTGCATTGAATTCTATTTGTAAATGTGCTTGATACATTCATGACATTGAAAAGGGTGTATGTAACTGTCTTTTGGAGTACATTTCAAGTATGTTCTTGCAATGGAAGTTTTCTGTATGTATATATTGTAGTACATGCGAGATGGTAGTACCGGTAATGAAGAAATGACACAGACTTGATTTGTACATGGTTATAATGTATTGATTTTGTTACATAACACTGAGAGAAGATACAGTTTAAAATACTAGTCTGTAGGTAGGTTGTAGTTTATTTCAAGATTTTGGTACAGACTAGTCATTGTTCACACATAAATAGCTTAAAACATATCTTTGTACACAGCCTTTACTTTTTAAGATTTTCTGCTAACTTTCAGTGCATTGTTGACATCACACTACACGTGATACTATAAACTACATGTTCACTTAGCCACTACTATTCTACCTTTGTAAAAAAAAAGCATTGTAAAAATAAAGCTACCATTTGTTGCTGTAAACTACAGACTTTTTCTTTAGAAGTATTTCTTTAGATAAACACAGCTTTGCAACAAAGGACATAAAAGTATATATCTTATACAGTTGTCAAGACCGCCAGTTGTAGTCCATGCAGTGATGCCCTCTTGCAGCAACTTAACAAACTGCAGGAATGGGTGTCACTTGATCAGGCATCTCAACAGGCCAGGAACCGTGGTGTTGGAACCTTGTTGTAAGCCTGAGATGGGGAAAAATTTAAGTAAGAACACTTGAAGACGATATGAAGCATGGAAAAGAATAAGCGTGACAGTGTTAATCATATATAAACAAACTACATGCAGTAGTGCTTCAAAGCACAGAATAATTTTAAGTCCAACCACTAAAATCATATCTAGGGGGCTACAGGCAACTAAAAAATCTAAAATCAAGATATCTTCGACACAGATGAGCTGACTGCAGTGTAACAGACATGAACACACTGCCAGAATTCTCTGCCTTATACTACTACAGGAATGGCACTTAATGTCGACATGTCATATTTCAAGTTTTAAAGAATGGTCCTTGGATAGTGCAGTAATGCCACCTAGCAGCAGGTTTGAACAGTGCAGGAGCAGGTGGAACAAAAAAAACACACACTGAAAGTACCCCCCACAAGAGTGTCACATCATTGGGAGAGCAGATACTGCAGTGTAACTGCAATGTTTGTGGCAAAGTTTTTTTAAAACATAACTACTGTTGATGCTGGCAGGAGAGAGGTAGAGCACTTTGGGGTGATACAAGCTTGTACAATACAACAAAAATGTAGCAACTCACAGCAAACGGTGCCATGGGTCCGATGTTGGCTCCATATCTTCTCATGACCTCACGTATGTGGGAAGGCTGGATAGCATCGGCGGAGGCAGGCTCTGGTGCAGATGAACCGCTCTGTAAGAAACATAAACAAATTTAACACTGCTGTTGTTATTTAGGCCAAATATATTGATTTTATTGCTGACAGCCTCAGAAGACTCCAAAGCTGATTCGATACAACAAAAAAGAAACAAGATTGGCGTCCAACTACAAAAATCTTAAAGATGCAGAGATGACAAATCTTGTAGCAAGAACTAAAGAGAGAAACACAACTCCTACATGTAGGTTTTTTGATTATCTTATTTAGAACTGGCTGGAAAATTAGACACACAGCTATGCATGTACAGATAGTACTACTAGCAGGGGATAGTACTGTGTGTTCAACTACCATACTATTTTCGACAAGAGCACCAAGCAGAGAAGCAGTATAATGTACCATTTTCAAAGACTCGGTCTGGGAATCCTATTGCATGCACAGGGAGCACTCTAATTACTAGGCCATATCATCATTTGAGGAGCTGTTCAAATAAATGTATGAACAAGGAACCTTTTTCTTCTTCTTCTTGGACTTGCCACTGCCCCCACTGTTGGAGCTGAAGTTGAAGATGGGGGTCTGTGGGGTGGTGGGCATGCCTGGCAGGCCGGTGGAGTTACTGTTCTGGGTGGCGGAGGAGGGAGGGGCGGTGAACTGGCTACCAAACATCAGGGGCGTCACATTACCTGGGACAGAAAAGGAAAAAAGGAGTCATCAGATCCTTTTTTAATCATAGCATGTCGATTCAGCTATCATGTATTAAACAAAAAGAGAAAAAATTATCTGAAGATGATTTATAGTGTATTTGCAATACAAATCAAATAAAGTGTTCCTTATAACATACAGTATCTAATACAATGTACATGTCCATGATGAATAATGAAATTCAATATGTGAAAAACTTGCAATGCTTGAAAGTTACAATGGATATCTAGAAAATGTAGATATCCATTGTAACTGTATTTTGCATGCAAAATTACCATTTGATATCTATATGATATAGATATAGTGTTGAATCATTACCAGCAATTAATGGTAAAGTTAATGTCGACTTTATACCTACTCAATGATTAAACAGAAAACAGATCACTGAAGTTTCATGATTACTAGTTGGCAATGCAGTAAGAAGCATCTAATACTGTAAATGCAGAAATGCTTGTGGTGGTTTTATGTTCATGGTTTTCTCGGTGAACTCTTTACTGCGAACTTAAAACCACTACTGACTGTAGCAAAACCCCCACTAACACTCCATTTTCTCCCTACCGTGAAAATAAATCCCTGCAAACATTTCTGCATTTACAGTATCATGACAAAGTAAGAGACAGGGTGGCCTACATCTACCAAAATAAATTTGAATGGGTTGTAGTACCTGACTGACCTGTGGGTGTGGTCGGTGTGGAAGGGGGGGTCTGGTTGGGACTGCTAGGACGGGAGGACGGGGACTTGATCTGCAGGGGTGGAGGGGGTGCCACGGAGATGGTGTCAGGGCTGGAGCAGAGGTGGGGGACGCAGGGCTGGAGGGGGTTGCTCACTGTTCTCTCTGTGTCCTTCTTGATGAGCAGGGCACAGTCTACAATCTGCAGTAGAAACAACACAGATAATTACTGTAAATCCATTTGATATTGCAGTTGGTAATCTTAGCGGTTGGGGGAAAGAGAGTAGTTCATGGCATTTGATACAACGGTGGGAACAAACACCACTGTCTCAAATGTTAGTAATCAAATATTTGCGATGATGAAATTTTAGCGGTTCAACTAGTGACCGTTAAAATAACTAAAATTAAGTTACGATTGACAAATCAAGAATTACAGTATATGAAACTGTGACAGCAGCTGGAGAGTGAATGATAAGGAATATAAAAAAGATCCAGTTAAAAAATTTTCATTAATTTTGTTCAGAAAATAAATGCGGGTAGAAATGTAACCGAAAATAAGTACTAAAAGATATAGAAACTTGCACAGCTTACAGTTCCTACAGTCTCATAAGCCAGGTAACTGAGTATCTCCATGGCCAGGGGGTTGGGTTTCACCTCCAGGGTTCCCAGGTCCATCCAGTCTCGGAACTTACTCGCTTTCTTGTCTGTGAAAATACAGTATTAAGAAAAGAAAAAAAAATTGAAACCGCTAAACTTCCAACATGCTGACATGACCAACTAGAAAAAGAACTTGTGTACTGTGTGGTATTTGTTAGACAGCCTTTTGGCAATACTTATCATGCTGAGAGTCTACTAGGTGAGACAATGCCTATCTCTGCAGGAGTAAGACATGGCAGTTTTGTGGGAAAAATTGATGCCAGGCAAACCCAGCCTGTAAAAAACTTACGGAAGTTGGTTTGCCGTGCCTCCACATACTCCATGTACTGTGTCTGGTCCATACTGCGCGTCTGCATGTCCGCTCGCTGGGAGACAATGACAAGTGAAGTTTGTTTATATTCAGCACAATTTTTATCATTTCACAGGTTACTGCAAATGTAGTCAAGTTTGTGGTGGTTTTATGTTTACAGTTTTTGCACTGACCTCTTCACCGCAAACTGAAAACCACTGCAAAAATGCTTGTTTTATCTTCGTCCGCCAACTCCATTGTTTCAACTGCAAACTTAAAACTTCTGCAAATACTCCATTTTATCTGTACTGCAAATTAAATCACCCTGAACCTAAATGCATTTACTGTATAAGATCCAGAAGTAAGGGGAATAGATCTTAATTCAAACATACACATTTACATACACCTTAAAAAGTGCTAAGGGATGTAAACATTACCAGAAGTGTGACGGTACCCACCTCAGCTCTCTCCTGCTTGACTTCATCGATCTCATCATCTTCAAACAGGGACAACAGCTCACCTGGATGGAACAGGAAATGGGGTGCAATCTTTATACCTTTTCAATTTGAAGTATCCCACGATCAAAACATGACAACTACACTTTTACATCTAAGGCCACACCAATCTAATATCTTGGTTCTGAGATTTAAAAAATTATGCTAGATAGGAATATCAACATAAAAACAGAATCTGAGGGGAAAGTCAGTACCTTGGCACACACAGTTTCAGGGAGTGAACAGAGTCAGAAGCAAGTTTTCCTCCCAGCCCTTTGTTTTCATGATGTCCGACGGCAAAAATTTAACTTACAAATGTCCCATAACAAATCAAATTGGCATGGCCTAAGTGAGATCATAAAAACAACACAGTACAGATTTCTATGTACCTGTTTGATCAATAGCTGATAAGAAATCATAGCAAAGTTTCCTCCTCTTGGCTACCGGTTGTTTAACGTCCTCAGCCTCAGCCTCCCCTTCCTCCAGACCTGATCCCTTCACTACCTTCTGTTTCAGGTCCTTAAAGTCAAGATATCTCAGGAGACGTCTTAGCTTCTTCTGCAAGTAGAGGATACAAACTTTTAAGACATAAAGGACTACAAATCTGTGTAGTACATATATATTTGAAGGTACAAAGAATTTCTCTTTATGGAAAATGGAAACAGTGTAATGCAAAGTTTTGGTTTTGATGGTTGTCCAGTGACCCACATGCCCCAAATACATGCATGTGAGTCTTCAAATTGGCTGGGATATTACAGACAGCAATATTACAGCAGTAAAAACTGTAATAGTTTCATAAAAAAAAGCACATGATTATGCATAAAATCTTTTCAACAATCTTTAAACAGAAACTTCAAAAAGTTCTCATACAAGAGTATTTGCAACATACATGTAGAGTTATGGTAACAGAAGTCATATGATTATTTGAATTTGTTAAAAACTGACACAAAAAAGCTTTTAATTTTATGTTTTCTATGACATCTAAATAGTACAATTTTCCCCAGTTCCATGACACTGTATAATAGGATGACAATAAAACAGACATTAAAGCTTATATAACCAGTCATTCTCCCTGCCCCCCAGGACCGTCCCCCTCTATTGCCCTGGTGCTGATACCGGTTTATGTGAAAAGCCATAGCCCTAACAGTGGGGGAGATTACAGAGTACAGGTCTCGGGTGGCCCCACACATAAACTATGCCGCTGTTTTTATCTCTTTTTATTATTTCCCGTCCAAAGGTGTGCTTTATGTTGATAAGCCAGAAAAACATAAAGATATTGGATAACACCTTTTTCGGCTAGTATCACATAGTTCAGATCCTCAAACTTTTAATACTTGTTTTATCACCAAGAATTACAAAAAGCACTTGGAGAGTGCAAACCTGTGCCTAATACTTGCTAACATGTTCAGGTCAAAGGTTAACAGGGAAGGTTATGACCTTGACAGAGGTCAACTGTGGGGGTCAATATAATGTATCCTTTTCAGGGGCAATCAAGCCACTATGACTTTTATGTCACCTTTATAGGATTTTTAGATTTAGCCATTTTGAAACAACAAACATTTATGTATGACACGGTAAACTTGTACATGTGCAATGTTCTGCTCACTTAACATATAGGGGTCAATGGGTGAAAGGATTTGTCATAAGAAAGCTGTTACTGTTTCAGTTTTGAGTCTAGCTTGTTCCATTGCCGTGTATGAGTGCGAAAAAAAAGTCGCATATTATGTTAATAGACAAAACATTGCGTCATACTTTGTACTTTACTGGGCAAGATAAAAAAGAATTGTAGTTTGGTAAGAGATCTGCTTATTTTTCTGAAATTTCCAGGGAACAGATTCAAATTTTTCCTAACATTTTGTCATTTGCGAAAGCTCTACCTATAAACTACTAACATAGAACTGTACATAGCCATTTAGTTAACAAATCAACCATCCAACCAACCAAAAATCAACCAATAGAAGAAAAAAAACTTATCAGAGGTGATAAACATACTCTAATGTCTGTGTTCCTAATGCACCAGTTCTATGACAGTTTGAAACATGAGCACATGGAGGAGGCCACCAGATAACAAGGTCTAAAAGTACTTATTATAGACCCACCACTGCTTAATCACCCATTATGCCTGACCCCATGACCTGTAAACAGATGTTAGAGGGTAGGAAACATTTGGGGTCACAGAGGGTCAATAGTTAGAGCAGTCTGGCCTAATTCTAGAGGAGACACAAAAATAAACAGTCACCTGGTTTTAAGCAAGAACAGTGTTGGACAAGTCTATTTGCCCATTTGCCCTGGGCAAGCCAAAATGCTAATTGGGCAAGCGCATGTCCTTCTGTACTTCCCCGATCAGGCCAGTGAAATTTTTCCATGAGTGCCATTTTATGACATCCACACAGATTGTAGACTAAGCAAGCTAGAAGAGTCCCTTACTCATTGGTCATGTATGTAGTTAAAACATTACTACATGTTTTAAAATTCTTTTTTTTTTTTACCGAAATATTCATAGAAATATGTGTAAATTTAGGGCCAGTGGAAAGTTGGAAAATGAGAACAGATAAACCACATGTGCATTGAGGTAAATAAAAACATCTATTTCCTTCCATGAATGTCAACAACTCTCATGCAGTACCTGGAATAACTGAAAAGCAGACCATCCTATGGTTTGGAATGATGATGGCATTTGAATGACTTGCTACAAGACCACTTAACATTACAATCTCTGACAGTCCAAGAAGTGTTGTGCTTTTTTAATCAGATTTGAAAAAAAGGCCTGATTAACCATTGAATCTAATGAGAAACACTTCTACAAATGTAATTCTAAAGTTCAGGAGAAAAAAAATCCCTGTTCTGATACAATGGACAGTTGCTATCCGATGTAACATTAGATTAACACTGACTTCAGCACTAAGGACAGCACCTATTTCTTCTTTGTCTCCAAGAGTGATTTTGGAAAAATTGTGTATTTTGAGGCCAAACAAGCATCAATCTATCTAGAAATACACATATTTTGACAGGAAACAGACTTGCTATCCAAAAAAGATCAATGCAAAAACCCATTGCATAAAACAAATTCTGACTCAAACATTTTCAGTGATTTGGGGCTATAGTATAAACATGTGCATGTACTGCATGAGCTATGAGAATATCAACTTACAGAGTGATTATCAAATCTCATAATCATGGAACAAATTCTGAACAATACGAAATACTGTTTGAACAACATGTTGTGGGAGAAACGTTATGTTTTTTTTTCATGAAAGGTGTTAAAAGTTAACAACAATGTGAAAAAAACTGTTTTCCTTGAAATTGTAGGTTTGTTTCTGTAGTAAACATTACCCATCCATCTATCAATAACCAGCAACCCTTCTGGGCAAGGTGCGGCAATTTTTCTCCAAATATAAAAGCAGAATCTCCCACAGGCAGCACTTTACAGTGGCACTCTGCCCACGCGATATGTAGCATTATGAAACATGACAAGGCCGCGTTTAGTCACCATTCTCTGCTAAACTGTTAAGGGACGAGCAATTTGACGGGGCAGGACCTTACAAGCCCCCTCGTCACGGGGTCAGCGGCAGGGGCGATGGGGGATGGATGCGCGGCGGAGAGCCCAACGACTCCTCCATTATAGCCTGAAAATTGACCCTGTCATTCCAGCAAATTAAATGTGGCACAGTGAAGAGCGGGCGGTGTTAGGGTTTTACAGCGGCAGGAGTCCCCTATGTGGCCGAAAATGGCCCCATAACGGCAGGCGGCGGCGCTAATGTGCCCCGGGTGATCGCGCGTGTCCAGTCCAATCATTTACCGCCACGCCCCCGGAGGGTGCTTGCCACTTTGAAGTGGATGCCGCAATGGCTGCGATAGGAACCCGCCAATTTCGTGCAATTTGTAGCGGGATTTCGGCCGGGCCGTTACGGGCGCGTGCAGTATTATGTAGTGACTAATGGGGAGGCGGCATGTAAAATGTTGGCAGGGCTTACCGGCTTTAGCCTGGAAACATGCAAAAATGTCCATCCCTACTTCTGAGGATGAGATCGTAGGGGGAGGAATTAAACGCCATAATTGGGGAAGAGCCAGTGGTCACACCTAGATATAAAGATGCCCGCATGTCAGGTGACAATAACAATGCCTAATGGGAAAATTATACATAACGGTTTTTGGTTTTATATCCCCTGCTGCTGACATCATTTTGGACAGCAAATTCGGGGATTTTCAATTTTTGAGAGTCCCAAACTGTAAATTGTTGGCAGATAAAAAAATAAAGGGTACTTTTAGGGGCAACAATGCCATCATGCGTACAATGTGAATGTCTGGTATTAACTCTTCTGAAGAAGCTACCTGTAACATGGCTTTAGCACCTGCACTTATAGGTGGTTTTATAATGCTGCACTGCAATGAAACATGGTTATTGCCCGAAACAACCAGCAATTTGCCAAACCTATCCCTTGTCTCCAGAGCATATTTCATTTTTCATTTCTACCCTCAAGATCTTCTTCTATAGCTTTATTCTAATTCACACAAAACTTACGTAACAGCATAATTTCTGTTGGCTTAACTCTCTGTCTATTTGTCAGAGGTGGAAAAACTGGGGGAAAAAGTATGTGTAAGAACCTGTCTCAAAAGGTTAAGTCTGTTTCATCAGTCAGAACTGGACATCCAACCTTGGGAGGTCATAACTCCTCTTCATCCTCTCAAACAAAAAATGTTCAAAATGTCTAAGTGGCAGATTTTACTTAATATCAATTCTTCTCCCCACCTTTGATGTGTTGAAGAGGAGAAGGCAACATCCATTTCAACACTCCCAGTGTTCAGCCTACTGATACCATCAAACAAAAGACGGTACATTACCCTAAATGCATAATTATACAATAATGACGGCAACAACTCACATATTCCCCTCATTTTTGCCCACCTGAAAAATTGTGTGATTTGTGGAAGTGTGGTCTAAATGTCTAGCCCCAGGACAACTACACCTCTTCTAGTGTTAAACTTTTCAGCTTCCATTAATCAACTGGCTGCTAATGCCTCTTGTTTTAGACAAAGAAAATTAGACGCCCTCTTTTGCAGCTGGATGCCCAGAGTTTCCCTTGAAAGTACATACACATGCTACTGTATGACAGTGTTACTGTTGTTTTTTCATTCTACCAGACACTGGACGACCCAACATTTTGAAGTTGTGCTTCCCTAGTTTTACGTTTCCACTCTATATCAGCTTTGAATGGAAGAGCTCCTGTAACAGATTTCTCTCCTGCCGGTTCTATCCCCTACCCCTATACTACCAGTTGACCCGGGGCAAGCCTGGCATACACTTTTGATGCGTGGCGATGTGACCTGTGAGCATCCCCAACGATTAACGGTCGCAAGCCGGGGGCACGCGATGGCCGCCCCAGCTCCCACTTGTGTCGCTAACCCCGGGCGTATCGGGTTAATGGTTTATCCATGCAGTCGTGTGATGCGAGTGATTACTCCACACAATGCCATATCATGGCTTAAGGTCTCGCTATCAAACGACACAGGCTCGCCCTATCCGGACGATTAAGCAATACGGGGCCGTTGCACAGATTACCGCGCGTGTATCCACCTATTTGACCTTCCATTCTATCTCGATAAAGCGCCGCTGATAGGGATTAAGTGAGAGTGCTCTTAACATTAATACAGGCTGTAAATATGACAGACCGGGCGTGAACAAAGATATGCTCCGTGTTACGACGCGAACATTGCACCGGAGTATTAAACGCAATGTTCCACGATGGAGGGTGATTGGACGGAGGGATAAATCCCCTCCCCGTAATGTTTCATGGTGCGATATCACCCCCACAAGGGAGCGCGGGAAATGATACAATCCCGGGGCGGTAATTGCAGGGCGGAACTTTGCGCAGCGTTTTACAGCCCAGCGTAAATGAACTAACAACTCTATTTCTGTGTCTTTCCATGATGGTCGCACCATTTAGACCCACAATAAAAGTAAAGAGCCCGGTGAGTGGTCTATGTGACAGATAATCTACTTAACGGCATACAAGAGTAGTGATTTCTCCCCGAAATGAGGTCTGATGACTCTAAATCTGTTTATCACTTTAACGGTATTGGCCATAAAGTGGTTGAAAATAACAAGTTAAGGTGGGGGGACGACGGGCTGTGATTTTATTACCCCGGCCACAGCTCCTACCAAAGGACAAAATCAGGCCCTCCAAAATCCCCTCCGATATTGTACGTCATAGCAATAATGTGATACCCCACAATTAATATTTATCAAGCCATCCCTTCTTTTGACGTTTTTACGGGCAAATTCTATCGGATAATGCAAACACACCAGCGACGGAAATGCCGTTAAGGCTATTTGGCTTCACGTGAGTGTTGTAAATATTTCGTAAAACAGCAAACTTTAACCTCCCAGCTCTGAGATTGGGGTTTATTGAGTGTGAAACGTACCAGAAAATTGCTTTTCATTTACGAACAAACACGATAATATTTTCCTTTTGAAGAGAACCAGCAAACCGTACACCGCCATAAAGTTAGAGTCACATAAACATTGGCAGCATATTACTGTACATAGATGGAGATGGATGAAAGTCAGTTTGACTTGCAACCTTTATTGCTATTGGCTAATACTTAACTACAGGCCTCGACAGCTTTAAAACGTCCTCATTCATATAACTGCTGCAAATTTACCAACATTTTGTGAAAGTGCATGTAACAGTCTTCTAACAGAGCCTTAAAAAACAAGTTTAACATATCGCAGACTGAGATTTACAGCCCAAGCCTTTCCTTACATAAGTACAGTTAGGTTTCGTATACGCTACACCAATTTGTGGAAAACTTTCCTCTTAATAACGTCCAAAGTTCTGCAGCAAATGGACTGTGGCTGAGTTCCTCTGCCAGGGAAAGCTCACACTATCTGTTCCAAACTACCTTTCTTTAACGATCAGTCGACTCCACATCATGCCGAACAAAAGAACAGCTATAAACCCGAGTCTTTCGATGGTACATTTGATACGCTTGCATACGGTTGTTCAGCATTTTGGTCAAGCCCTGTATCTGTCCAATCTTCGAGATACGCCACTTTTACGGCCCTCCTTTCGCCACTTCAACCCAACCCTGGGCAGCGGTCTTAAATTTTTATGTTGTGCATTTCCATAAATCTGGGCCCCTTGGTGCTAATTGTGTTCTAATTGTGGTCTCAACTTGACCATTTTGCACCATCCAATAGTCATTATCTGGGAGAGTTATGGCCGCCCTCATGTCATCATTATTAAACTTGCAGCCTCGACCCATCATTTACAGCCGCTCCTTCAGCACCCGGCCTACAAGAGATACAATATCCCTGTCAGGTCGCTTAGCAGGAGCACATCACGCTGAGGGGATCTGACAAGCCAGGCTCTCTCTGCCGGTCGGACAACTTTTCTCTGCCTACAAGGTGAGTGAACTGGTCTGTGCTCAGGGTAATTTGATGAGCCGCGTTAACGGCTATGAGCTAAGTGTGTTAACGACAATTTGGGCCCAATTTGCACGATACGGCACCGCTGACAATGCCGGGCCGTTTGCGAGGGGTAACCTTGTTTGGGCGGTATAACAAGTCCGCATGTCTCCCTTGTCATCCACTTAGCCCGGACCAGATGACCTTGATTATTCCGCGGCACGTCTCTCCCTCCCTCTGAAGGGCACAGGTGCGGTAATTGACTCACATCACACACAATTTGTACCCAATTTGTACAAGACGTTTAGCCAATCGAGCATGTCACGTCCGATGAGCACAGGAGCTAATCAGAGGCATGGCGGACACTCGCTTTGGTCCCAAAGCCTTCAACCCGCTCTGAACTTTTCTTTGTTTTTTGAGTGACCACTGTGGATGAAGTGGAGCATACTGATGAAATTATTGCAGCTTGACTTACTCCTTTGATCTTTATCTTTTCTATAGAAAAGTTGACTGTCTGATTAGTCTACAATGTAGTAAGGATGTCTGGAACACTGTTGGGAACCTGTGAAGATGTCTAAGGGCTGTTTTAAAACACAATAAAGTAGCAGGGAAGACAGCAAGCCTGAACTATGGGTGAGGAGGGAACTTGGAATAGAAATATGATTGACGCTATTGTCATTCACAAACTGCCTTCTACTTTTTTTCCCCAGATTTGATCCTTAATCATAGATGTTAATAATGAAAGGATGGCCATATCAGAGTCTTTGATCACTGATCACCATTGATATCACACAACCACGTCTGTGATCATAGGATTGTGTACAGATTGGTTTATAGCATGCATCAGTTAATTCACGACACTTGTTTGTACCCGTATCAAAGCTACTAAATGTCTTTTAAGACGAAATGTACAAAACTACAAAGTTAAAACAAAGTGACAACATTCTTTGATCAACCTTTTTGCATGAAAAGTCATGACAGTTTAACCTTTAGAACTGTTTAAGTATGGAATGTGATACTGGTGAAGAAAGAGTGTGAATTTTGACAAATTTGAAAATTGCACAAAAAGTGAAATAATTAAACAGTTTATAACTGTAACAACTCATAAAAGAATAATTCCTTTTTTGTATCATATTATATTTCTTCTCAAGTGTAAACTATTACTGTCCTAAATGGATGAATTACAAATTGCAGTTGTTGAAATCTAAAACATGAGGGGTATGCTGAACATACTAATGATAAAAGTGGCCACCAGGTCCCTTGGGGGAATTGGCATTCCCAATGGTCGAGTTAGCCTCCTAGTGTTTCCTGCTTTTGAAAAAAACACTTTAGAAATACTGGTATAGAGAAAAAGCTGGTTTGATTGTTCATTCAACATTTCATGCAGTTGTAACAGTGGGATTCAAGCACCACTAACTGACCAGTCTAACTGGTCCGGACCTTTTGGCCTAGTGGTTATGGCATGTGGCCTTTGGACTGGCAGGCCCGGGTTTGATCCCCGGGAGCCAGGAGTCCGTTTCTACTTGCCTCTTGTGTTTTACAGTTTACTTCAGGCTACATGCATCCTATCACCATTTGAGTCCCAGAAGTGACCAATTAAATTGTGAGGATATAGTGTGATGTATGACAATGACAGAATCGACAAGGTCAATGCTGTTATCCAATCAGCTACCTGCAATGCCTAACAACTGAAAAATATCTGCTGATGAGCTAAACTGTGTACCAGTAAAAATTGACAACGTTGACAGAAAGTCAATCTTGAAACTTCTGGTATTGCTGCATCATGCATTTGGCATAAAAGAAACAGACTGATTGAAGATCTTTATTTTGCAAGGCTTTTGAAATTTTTTTTTCCTTGCTCAAAGATGACTATGAAAGATCTATGAATAGTTCACATCTGGTGCTTGAAGAAAATTGGAATGGAAGTTCTATTGTTAATGTCTGTATGTAATGCATTAACATAGTTAAACAAATTGTATGTAATATAGCAACAAAAAGGACATTCATAGTTTCAGTAGTTTCTTTTTTTCCAACTTCACATTGATGGCAGCACAAACATTTTAGAAGTGCAAAGGTAGAAGCTAAGCGATATTTTGCAGACTGGGACCCCCACAGTAATCAGATACTGTAAATGCATTTAAGTTGGTGTGGTTTTTATTTTGCGCTAAGAGGAAAATGGAGTGTTTGCAGTGGTTTTGATTTTGAGGCAGTGCTATAGTCACATGCTGCTACAGTATTGGACAAAAATGTTTGCGGTGGTCTTCAGTTCATGGTGAAATAGTCGCCACGAAAACCACGAATATTTCTGCATGTACAGTACTAGATACTACTGCAGGCAGAACAACCCCTAGCTACCTCGTTAGATCTTTACCCAAACATCGTCAGTAACAATTACCCAGGACAGCAACAATGCGAGAACCCCCTCCAGTGGAAATTGATCTGTAAACAGACATGCATGGCCACTGCCCTCCTGTGTGATCCGGTGTGGCCGGATCGGACACTCGCCGGATTACGCCGGCACTTCTGTGGTCATCGTGGTCAAGACGGCCTCCAATAATCAATACAAAGACTCTTCCTACCGCTCACCCACTAGTCCTCCCGTGTTCAATTGTATCGGAAGGCAGTTTGCTGGCCTGTCACCAACTTGAATTGTTTGACAGGAGCTAAGCTTCAAAAATTGCTGTGGACTGCATTTACTATCTATACCACCTGAGTGTACAAGAAAAGATGCAAGAAAGACGACATTTAAGCTGCCATGTACCCCATCTCTTAACTATCTATGATTTCCAATGGGTAGATTTTTGTACATTAAGAGTTAAACCTACCAACATGTGGCGAAGAAGGATGCATTGGTAGCAGGTAGAACTTAGTAACTGTAGATGTTCATGTTCAAGTTAATAAGATGATAGCTATTCTACTTTCCTTCAAATCCTTCTCCTTTTTCTATTCACATTGAACCTGAGCTTTCTCTCGCCAATTTGTACCTATTCAAAACCCTTCGGCAGAACACAGACCGTAAGAGTGTTGTATCTATCTATATCATTATTTGAGTTTGTTGTTTTTGGTTCCAACTGCATGGCAACATGACTGTTTAAAAAAAACTGAGCTTTATCTCGTCAATTTGTGCCTATCTGAGAGAGCAGACCGTAGGACATGGCAAACCTGCCAGTCCCGCAGCTCCAAAGCTCGTCCATCTTTTTCCCGCCACCTGCGATTTGTCAGTGGCAATTAGACTGGGCTGCCCTGTAGCTGGCCTGCGCCGGATCAGTCAAAATATCCCATCATTTGTTGGCATTTCCCTAACACCACCTTACACTAGAGGGAGGGACTGCTGAGTGACCAAAAATTTCACAGACTGCTCAACAAATTTTCTAGGCAAAGAAGGAAATCTTTTAAATGTTGGGTGTTTTGTTTAAATCATACTTTTACATCTTACATTTCATTCCAATTATAAAATCAAGGGTCACACAAATCCAATATTGGTCACTCGCTCAGGGATCACCGTCTACCTGAGAGGTGCCTAAGGCAAACCTCTTCCCATGGCATGTGCTTTGGTTTACATGAAGATTTGGCTGCAATGTTGGTTGTGATAAGGCTGTTCAATTCATTGAAAATTTCAGCGTCAGCAAGAGGCTTAGAGACGGCGAAAAAAGAGAAGAGAAGATCTAAAATCTCAACTTTGCGGAGGGAAAAAAAGATTCAAAACGATGGCAATTTTTGCTTGCAACAGATACATATTGTCTTTGATTTATTTGTACTTATTTCTTAACCTTCTCCCTGCTGCCTAACCCATGATGATAACCAATAGAGAATTTGTTAGCCACATGGCTTCTTCAGTGTGCTAAAGATTAGAGAATCTATCAATCATTAGAGACTCTGTAACTCACTTATTTCATGAATTTTTTAACTGATCAGCAGCTCTCTCATATCCTAATACTTCCATGGTTTTCTAACTTCTTATTCTTTGATTAAAGATAAGACAAAATACTAGGAACGAAATAGGGTCTCTAATCGGTATCTGTTGATCTAATCATGGTTGTTGGGGAATAGATTTTGAACCTACAATCTTGTGGTTAGTAAAAAAAAGCTGCTTGTACTTTGCGGGAGATTTTGCGAAACCAGAACATACGGGACGAAACGCGACCCAACCAATCGGTCACGATGCCGGCTTCTCCCCCATCCACAAACACCCTGCCTTATCAGTCACAGACAATTAGGGGAGAGAAGCCGGGGTAATGGTCCAAATTTATCGCCTCGCACCCCGAATTCAGAGGCATCCGATTTCATTTCCACATTAATTCTGAGCGAGGTGTTTGATCTTTGGGCTGGGTCGTTTATTCTGGCAGCCGGCTTTGATGGAAACAAATGGGGGCCATCGCGTTTGCCTCTGGCCGGGCGACCACAAATCATGCTAACTCTACCACCATTACCACACGCGCACATGAATTTTGTATGAGGGCGCTGAGTGATAAAATCATTTGGAGACAGGACAGTGCAGGTCCCGGAGGATTAGCAGAGGGAAGCGGCTGTTTTCAATAACTCCTGGGGAGAAGTCTTTAACCACCTGTTTTGTTATCTTCTTACACTAAGGGCCAATTTACACACAGCTTGTCTAGATATCTGGACTGCAGATATCTGCCAGGCGACAGCTTTTTTCTGTGTCTAAACAGGAATTTTATGGTCTTAATGAGGGTTTTTTTAGATGTCGGGAAAATTTCAGCCGACCACTCTGAAGCATTCGCCCGACAACTCAGCGGGAGTCCCCGACCGCTCCAGCCGGACGTCTAAACAGAATGTGTCGCGTAGTAGACATCTGGAGGTCGGGGTTCACGCTAGTTTGCATATTTGGCAGGCGATAAAGCGGGAAAACTTCTTAGCATCAAGGACCATTTGTTCCCAAACGGACGACGGACTTCTTTCGTGATGCCAGATCGTTCGGTGGATCGGCCCTCCCCCTTCCGCCACGACAAGGGCAGCGAGTAGGAACGCAGTGTTGATTCTGACCGGTCGCTATCGTCTTCCCCGGTACCTCAAACGCCTCTTACGCTCAAGTTCAACCCTTGCTTGCTGCCTCATGTTAAGCCACACGCGAGTCAGATAAAGAAAGAATACCATAGTCATCATGACGAAAAACACAGGCGGTTCTCCCGCCATTTTGAAACGCGCGCAAAAGGTTAAATAGGGTCACGAGTGCAATCAGCGCGCTGCGTGAGTCCTGCGGTACTTCGTGTCGGTGTGTATAAATGCGTCCAGATATCTAAGGCTCAGATGTCGGCGGATTTTTAGATATCTGAAAAAACTCTGTATAAATTGGGCCTAAGGCTGGGTTTACATGTTTTGAGTCGACTTTGAGTGTGTCTAGATGCGAACTGTACTTTGGAAGACCTGCCCGGTGCAATGGAGGATAGGGAGGGATGGAGGGAAGGGCCATGAGTACCCGTGACATAGATGACAATGATGGAGTCGACTAAGGACTGTGCAAGGAGAACCCTAGGCCTCTCAAGTACTAGTAGCTTTTTCCAGTAGGAAAACTCTACTTGAGCAGCCCAAAGCTCCTCACACACAGCCCAAGTCTACTCCGAAAACTTGTGTGTAAATCGGCGCTAAGATTCGCACTGCTGAAACTGTGTTGTAATGATCTTCCTTGACTGGATGTAACAAAACTGGGTACAATTCCTGCACAAGAACAGTCAAGTGCACTTTCAGCATGCAATGCAAGCTGCAAATCTATTGTTAGTACGATGAGATTTCAACTAACTAATGGGGCAGTTTTTAGTACTTTTTCAGCTGATATGTTGCATATTCAGAATTATCTTCCAAGAAAATAACATGTACCTTTTAGGAGAATTCTTATCATCAATACCAGGTGATAAATCTTTAAAACAGGTGATGCTATTTTAGCATCTATGTCAGGTTTAATCATTACACTTGACCAGGTGTAAACAGGTAGGTCTAAGATGTAATTACCCCCTTTGGGGAACTGTTAGAAGCAAATTCATGTCCAAAATGTAAAGAAAAAGCCTCTTACTAACACATCAGCAAACTGCTATGCAAAAGCAGACATTTCAACAAAGACTACCAGTAAACAACCTATTAGAAGTAAACTTTCTGAACACCATGACAACATTTTGTATTGTTTTCTGTAAATTTGATTATTTTCCCCAATTCCCCCGCCTTGTTGAAGGCTAGATTCAGTAATGCCACACTAAGTGAACAAAAGCTGACATTTCCAAGGTCCACATAATGTTAATTATTGAGGGAGGCCACAAAGGTACAAACTCCTGAGTAGCCTTTTTTACGGCAGCTCTCGGGAGGCCTCACAGACAATACAGTCAGGGAAAAAGAGGCACTTTACGAGTGAACAACTAATAAAATCATGGAAGAGAGTCGCACAATGCCAGGCTTCGCGCTAGCCCTGCCTTTGAAATAGTAGTTTGTTACTATGGATGTTACTATAATTCTCCTCAATGCAGTCCTGATCTGAAAAGACGTCCCACGTTTATGGCTGAGCTGCGATAAAAGCGGACAGAAAGAAAAGTAAAATTCAAATTTCTAAGAGTCCAACCCTTTTTTGTTAACGAACTGCATTCCAAAACATGGGCGATTTCACGGGCAAGTACGTGATAAAAACTCTGTGTGCATCAGGTCCACTGGGAGTGAAACAAAGATGGACCTCTTAACAGCTGACGTCTGCCTTTTCATCTATTTTATCACAGTCCACTGCCCTGCCTACTCAGTTCCAACACTTGTCTGAAGTGCAAGATCAGGTTTTACTGTGGCGGTAGACAGGACTACTAAAGAACCCATGGTTAAAGAAAATTCTTTGAAAGGACATGGACACTGCAGCCCTCTTTGACTGTGTTACTAGCTTATACCTTTAACCCTCTAACTGCTGCCTTACTGAAGTGCAAGATCAAATTTTACTGTGGCAGGAGACAGGACTACTAAAGAACCAATGGTTAAAGAAAATGCTTTGAAAGGACATGGACACTGCAGCCTTCTTTCACTGTGTTACCAGCTTATACCTTTAACCTTCTCCCTGCTGCCTAACTCTGTAACCATAGGAAATTGGGTGCCAAACAGCTACTTCAGAGTGCTTAAGGTTAAAAGATATCTACTTCTGGTCTGCTGAAAAAATTCCAGTATAAAAGGTGGGGATTGATATTGACAGCAAGAGGAAATGTAGCAGAAAGTCCTACATCAGCAGATTCAGCACCAAGGACAGCCATGGGGTGGTTAATGCTTTTTCAACTGTACATATCTGCACACAAAAATCAATCTTATATATCACTTATATGTACAGTATATAACTAAGTAGTAATCCTTTCAGCACGCACTGAAAATTGGCTTGCACCTATTCTTACTTTTATCTTAAAGTTTACTTTGTTTGCTCATAATTTCCTTCAGCTGTAAATCTTTTTGACTCTTTATTTGACTTCCGATGATTCCTCTTTTCAGACTCTGAAGTCATCAGTGTTTTTTTCTAAATACCATATCTAGTAATGACCAAGTAGACCTCAAGTTTCTTCATTAATGTATGTCCTTAAGTAGGAAAAAAAGAAAGCATGGTTTTGCTTGACTGTTTGATTGAGATCTCCATTATTGTTACATAGAGAAACACTATTCTAGCTGGAGTCCACTTACATAATAAATCAAATGAACTGTAATAACAAAAAGTTACACAATTTGTTAACAGAAAATTTGCGTGACTAATGATCAAGCGCCACTAAAACTAGGTCATAGTACACCTAATGTAATCACTTACAGAACTTGCTACAATACTATTGTATGGGACCAAAGCTGGTATCATTGACAAATCGACTGTTGGTCGGCAGAAAGGCAGATGGGCCATTACTCTGTGTCACTTCCCATCCAGGTGTGAATAATTCATCACCTGTACCTGAGGGACGGCGGTGTCACCGGTCGCGTCGCGCCTAATGGCGACACCTGAACAGCTGTGATGGATGGGACTGCTAATGACTCAAATCTGCCAGAAAATTGGCGATGATTTTCACCATTTTTTAACAATGGAAGAAGCAGTTAAAGTGTTACTAACACGGGCGTAACTTTCTATTGTGCAGAGTGACACATGCTTGAGTACGACGTCACTGCTCACTTCTTCTTAGCAAGCTTTTATAATGTTCAAAAACGTTTTTAAAAACCCAGGCATTGGTATGTGTTATTCAGCAGAATCACTTTTAAAGAGACACCTCATAGGAAAGCCAAATCTTGGCTGTACTTGGTTCTTAACATACAACAACAAGAGAGCAAAATACATGTGTATACTTCAGCAATATATCACTAGTCTCTTCAAAAGCAAAGATCTAGCCAGCATAACAGAAAAATATCCAATCGGATTCTTTAATCCACCAACATTTGCGGACCCTTATTTTGTTAAACATGGTCTCTCTTTACCACTTCTCTTTATTGTTTCTATAAACAACCCATGCATAAAGAAAAACACTATAACAGAAATAACTTTTATGAAGCTCTTAACCACCAGGAACAACTTGGAACTCTTTTTTTATACAAGATCATGATTATAAATTATGTTGTCATACATATATCAAGCAATACATCCAAATTTTCTTCAAAAGTAAAGATATAGCCAACATGACAGAAAAACTATTTGATGGGAAGATGATATAAATCCACCCATATTTGTCTAATGTACACAAACCCTTATTTTGTTAAACATGGTTCCTCTTCACGACATAACTTTTCTTTATGGTCTAAACAACCCAACCATAAAGAGAAACACTACAGCAGAAAAGCTCTTAAAAAGAAAGAGTTGGAACTCTTGGCATCCTCATCCTCAGTCCTCCTGAATTTTTAAACAGTCTGCGGCCAAGGCGAGCCACTTGGCCTTAATTGACATGTTGCATGATGCGGTCGAATCAAGTGAAGAAAGGAAGAGTCATTTTTCTGGTCGGAGAACAATAGCCAAAGGTCATTGCACTGGTTATTAAAGCGACTCTGTAGACAATCGGGGCAGTCTGACGGCGCCGCACTGGCACATATTGTTTACAAAGTGGGGCCATTACCTTTCTGTGTCTGAGGTTACTTCATGGAGGACTGTTTCATGTCAGGATGATTTATGTATTTCTGAATGAGTTATTATTGGAGGAAAGGACTTGTTGGAGAGTAAAAAACTTTTACTGAAGGCACTCACTTTGAACTTGAGGCAAAAACTGTCACAAATAGCAAGGTGGTCACTTTGAACTTGAGGTGAAAATTGTCGAAAATAGCAGGTATGCCTCAATGGAAATCATGGACAAAAAGGTGAGCAAAGATCAATCCTGTCAATCAAGAGCTACAGAGTTGATTTCATTTTGATTTGATTTATTCATTTGGCTGTAAAAAAGTACAGCCAGGGCTACCTAACTAGCCCGCAGTTCTGTGACATTGAAATCATAGCTGAAAATAATGGTTGACTTTTCAATACTAATACACTTTGTAAAGTCATTGTTTAACTCTTGTTAGGTTGTGTTGTTTGTCTAACACCTGGTGGGATACAGGCACCTCTGTGATACCGGCACGCTAGTAACACATCAATAAACTTCACTCCTCAAATGGCTCTATAGTGACTGATGATGTAGATGTCATGGGAGGTTTAGCAACATAATACTGTCAACAATGATGAAACAATTTCATTCAGAACATGTTAACATGACCAAACTTGCAACCACTACTGACACATTCCCCAAATATAAGTCAGAGCAAATTGTTCTTCCCCCTAAAAAAGAAAGACAGCTTCAGGTAGGAAACATTCAAACAAATGTAGCACCGACTAGCATCTTGCTAATAATACAGCTTTAATGGTTGAAAAGTGGAAATAACTTGCACTCTCTGATACTATTTCAAAGATTGACTGATGCCCTGCATTTTAAAAAGTAGGCCTTTTCCATACATTATACCAGCTTTGAAAGCTTCAAGCAACATTTTTGTCTTGCTTAAACGAAGAGTTTGCCATGCTGCTCTCACCCACACTAACCACAAAATCAATTTTGGGTTGGGAAAAGACAATGACTCGGTGCCATCCTTTGTGCATGTTAATCCCCCTCCAAAATGGCCTCACTTAAAGTAAAGACTGCACGGAGAAATTAGCGCACTATCTCTTCGTCTGCTTTTAATGAATCAGCCGGAAGGGCCACGGCGTCTTCACCGCAACCGGCACGGATTTCGCAGCGGAGGTTCTGACTCCGTGAGCCACACTCATTACCTCCGGACGGCAGCGCGGTAAAATATTCATGCCTGCGGTGGAACGGGGGAGAGAAAAAGATCATTTTCACATCCCGGGAAACCACAAATCATGCACGTCCCATCCGTCAGTGTCGGCGGTGACAGTTACGACTCAGCGTAACTACCCTCCCTGCATCTAATGCACCATCAGACACAGATGAACCCTATAAACTGGAAACTTGAGAGCACCCTCCCCCGTCCCTCCACAAATCACCCCGCCAAGATTGATAAGTAGGCCTCGCCCTTCCGCACCGTCAATCGTGAGTGAGACTCGCAGGTGCTAAACCTCGGCAGTAGGGGACGTTTAAATGGGATCAACCCAAGTGATAACCTAACATCCACCGCTCCAGATTAAAACGGGAGAGCGTCTTGTCTTAATCCAGCTTATAAATTTGGAGGAGCTTTCAAACGCTTCTTGTAAAGTACCACAGCAGTTTCCAGTAGCGATATCATCAGTGATTCTCGGAGATAGAGATAGGGTGATGGCCAAAGCATCATTTATGGCTTTAATGTTACATTGGTGGCCCACAAGGACCGAGGAAAATAATGGCGGCATAGCAGGGAACTAATATAAGTCTTCCTTGGAACACCCACATTACTTTTGTGGAGTTAAGTGTGATGCCCTGGTGGCTGCCAATTCTATTTCCCAAAAACTGTTTGGGTTCAGCTTTTCAAACTATGACAAAATAAAGCAAGTAGCAATTGCTGTATCAAAAAGGTTGATTTGTTTGTCTTTTGGAAAATAATGACACAAAAAATACATTGCTGCACTTTATGATTGTTCGTGTTCTAAACAAGACTGTAGAGTTTTGAAACAGGATCTGACAGTTGTTTCTCGAGAGATGTCAATCTTTCTCTGTTATTGTGGGAAGCAATTAGCAGAGAATACATCTAGTTGTCACATCTCAAATCCCAAGTTTCGAGGGGTTGCCGACTTCCCAAACAACATGTGACAAGCAATGTCAATTTTTCTCTGTCAATGTGGGATATAATTCGCCTGAGTGTCATCCTGTTTCAGTTCCAGGCACTACCTTATAATTCGGCGAAGGATACATCAAATCCTATCTACATGTCATATGTCAATTCCCAAGTTTCCCCAGGATTGGGTGTTCTCCTTTGTGAGGTGAAATCTGCGTGATTGATGGCAGGATGTTCCCTGTCCGCCGGGCAGATAGAGTATCAGCCAAATGGCTGATCAGATTTTCCCACGGAAAGGTTTTCGAGGTCAGCATCGGCTAATCAATGTCAATCCTGATCAAAACAGAGACACAAAAACCGACGATGCCAAGTACCACAAGTTATTGTAAAGCTTGAAAATCAAGCACACAATGACTTATTTCAGTGCATGATGATCCACTGTGTTCTGCGGCTCAGAAGTTGTGGAAACAACCTCTACTGGCTGCATTCAGTCTTTCTTCATTTCAGTGCATCCTTCACCTTAATGCAGTATACTATCTTCTTTACGAAGGTACTCTTCTTAGCTTGTCTGTGCAGTGTGCATGTGGCCTAACTCATGAAGCTATGGATGGATTGTGATGATATTTGGTATGTGGGATGGTCCTGTTGTACTTGACATTAAACTCTATATGAATTCCATGTACATGTAGCTCAAAATCATACATACATACAGGGACATCTAAGAACTGTTTTCCAGCATCTTAGCATGAAAAAGGAGGGAAAAGAACCTAAAACGTACCAGCAAAAAGCTTATTTTCATCAATGGTAAAAGAGTTTTGAACTGTAGAAAAGAAACTTAATCACAAGTGTTTCTCAGATATGGCAACAGAACTTTTAAGATACTCAGCAATTGTAGTAATTGTTGACATTTCATTTGCTGAAAGCAACGACAACTCTCTTTGAGTTCCAACCCAACTAAACACCCTTTCTCCTTTACATCTAATCCATCTTACGGCCTAAATGATACCTCCCACCCGCCGTATCGTTTGTGAGGGTGTTTGGTAACGCACAAATTTTTACATCACTTTATCATATTTCCTGACAGTTGCAGCACGTTCCTGGCCATCAATGTCAACTCTCGCATTTTTCATGTCAATCTCCCGCTGACTTTCACTTTGTTTCCAGCTAATAGGTGCAAAAACACCTGATTTACGCCTCGGATTTGGCCAAATGGGGGGCAATCTGAGAAAATAAGTGGGCGCGAGGATGGGAATTCACCACAAAATTTACGAGCGGCCGCAGAAATAGCCCCCTTGAAAGTATCCACTTTCCCTACACTTTGCCAATATATTTGTCATCAGGACTGGGCTAATGGTTCTCCTCAACAGCTACAGTGTAAATGGTTCTTAAATGCTGTATTATACATGTCATTGAGCAGGGCGCAGAGCCTAGAATTATTTCACAGTTTCCGCAAACAATTGATTCGTTTAATGGTTGTGGCACTGTTCTTATCTGAAGTAATTTTGGTAAGGAAAAAAGGGAGAGACTGTTGTGAAAACCTCTTAGAATCCCTGACTGATATAAGATAAGGCCATAAAAATTGAATTTCTGGTTTATATTTTGACATATCAATAGGACATATGAAAAATAAAATCAAAAGTTATCTGAAGTTTTCAGAATACACAAGTCCTAACTTGAAGTTACAGAGTACTTGTGAACCGAACACGGTACTGCACCGATGTATTCAACCCCCTATACATATTAAGCACAGGCCAACAGTTATAGCTTAATCAATGGGATGCACTTAAAAGTTTGGCAATAAAGATCAGACTTTCTGCAATGAGAGGTGTATCACATGTGATAGGCATTTCTTCTGCAATTCCTTGAAGGAAAAAACTACAATTTTCTTTCTACCACAGAGCTAAGAATAGCATTGATGTGTGGATTTGTCCCCTTGACCCAAGGATTTCAAACCTTTCCCAAAATATCATCACTTGTAATACAGAAGGCGTTGTCTCCCCTGAAAAGGAGGTATCATAAAGATTCATAACTCTGTGAGCTACATCCTTCCAAACAAACCAACAGCAATATGCTTTTAAACTAAACAGAATCACAACCCCCTTGTCAAGGCCTTGCCTTGGTTAAGGGTGATGGTGTTGGAGGTAAGCGACACTGGCTCTTACCGCTCCACCTACGTATCACCTCGCCATGGTCAGATTTGCACCCCTGATTCATGCATACAAATAAGTATTTATCCTTCGATGTGCACTTCTCCATTTTATGGGACTTAAATATCGGTTTTCACCCCAAATCTGGATAAATCAGCTTTAATTGGTCCCCGAGCTGACATGTTTCACACTAAAACGCTGGGATGAAAGGCTATTTTGGCTGCAAAGATGTATCAATACCTTGCTTTGTTGAGGATATTTACTACTGTTCTATTGGCCTGTAAATAAAGCCTTCCAGGCTAGCCAGTAGTTAAAGTGGCAAAGTAGAAGATTAAGTCATCACGAACTGACGTTATTTACACCGTCGGTTCGGCAAAGTTCCGGGAGAGGAGAAACAGAACGCCATGTCAGAAGTACTTTTCACCAAGGCTGTTTTAAACTTCTCCCTGCTGTAGTAGGCTTTCGACACCAAACTTGTTTAATGTTACAGGGTTTTACAGCAGGGATAAGTCATATCCTCCAAATGCAACACTTTGGCAACATTTGTTTGTTTTTGGTTTATTCACAAAGAGGATAACTCAAGAAATTCAGGGTTTTTGTGTGTATGCTTTAGTACCTTTAAAGTTAGCTAAGAAGAAGAATTTTTTCTGTGCCCAGGAATTTCGCAAGGGATTCTTTTGTAAAGGTTCCTGATTAAAACTGCAACTTCCTTTCCTTACTCAACTGTACACTTACAATACAAGCATGTAACTCTATCTAGAAAACTGTGCTGCCCTGCCCAAGGCTTGTGCTCTTTGGACAGCTTTTCCTACTTGTCTTTTGCACTTGCACAAGTCTTTGGCACCTGATGCTCTGTACCTTATAAGGCATGGAAACAAATTATGGTTTCAGCTTCAAAATGCTGGCATTTGACTGGTAGATGGTATTGACGACATTAGCTTGCGGCACAAACGTGCAAGCACAAGTGACGTACGTTGTGACATTGTACCGGTACTACCATGTTTGGTCCTTCCGCTCTACAGCATTGAAACAGGTGGTTGGCTGTGTTGTAACGAAAAACTCTACGGTATTGAGACTTACGCAGGAAGCACTGACAACAGAAAGACTTCTACACTATTGAGACTTACGGAAGAAGCACTGACAAGAGAAAGACTTGACAAGGCCAGTTCTTAACTGAACGCATATATAGCAAAAAGACAATGCCAAAAATTGAGTTAGTGATTAAGACAATAAAGTTAAAGCTAAAATAAGCCTTTGTTATCCAATGATTTACCAGCCTGCATGATGAAACTATTCACAGAAAAAGACTACAAGGTATTTTTAAAAGATTGTTTGTCAGCTCTCTTCCTTACACTGTTGATGATTCTGTGACGTCATCTGCTGCGTTTATATAATGCCACATGACCGAAACGTGATTCTCAAGACAGCCCACTCATATCACAAATTAGATAACTCTAAGCTTGTTCCATAGTTACCTAGGCACTGTTCATACATCCCGTATTTCAGACCACGTTGTCAGCTGTGCGTAGTAGGCTACCACGAAAAGCGTCACTTTCGGAACAAAAGGGTCCGAGATGCCACAAGATCATGGGCATTGAAAAAAAAAATACATTGAGTCTAACAGTTACAGACTAAGATTTGGAGGTACCACCGGTTCTACCATGTTTGGACCTTACGCTTATATAACGCCACATGACCAAAACGTGATTCCCAAGAAGCACGATAGACAGCCCACTCATATTGCAAATTAGATAACCCTAAGCTAGTTCCAAGGCACTGTTGACAACATCCCGTATTTCAGTCCACATTGTGGGCCATGCGTAGTAGGCTACCACGAAAAGCGTAGGCCGTAACATTGTTCCAGTACTGCCAAGTTTGGACATTTTGCTTAACAGCATTAATATAGGTGATTGGTAGGGTCATATTCAGGGTCAATTCCGGAATAATACGGGCCAAGATGCCACAATAGCAAGGGAATTGAAATGTTATATTGAGTCTTACAGATTAAGATTTTGAGGTGCCAGTACTACCACATTTGGACCTTACGTTCTACAGCAAGTGGTTGGCTGCATTGTCCTTAATAAACTCTACGGTATTGATCGAGACTAGTAATTACTGATAAAAGTTTGAAGCACTGACAACAGAAAGATTTTACAAGGCCACCTCTTTGCTGAATGTATATATTGTAAAAAAAACAATGCCAAAAATTGAGCTACAAATACATGTAGTAACTAAGACAATAAAGATAGAGTTAAAACAAAAAGATGAAGAGGAATTATCAAAAAATTTTTTGTCTGCTCCCTCAGTTGATGATTCTGAGATTCCTACTTCAGTCGGCCCATCATCTGCTGCCTTTATATAAAAGGAGCTTACTAAGAAGCGCAGACCACAGCCCACTCACATCACAAATTAGATAACCGTTGTTGAGGAGTTGCTAGGGATACACGTGGGCGCTGTTCATAACACCACGTATTTTAGTCCACGCCGTGTGGCTGTGCGTAGTAGGCTGGCCAAGAAAACCGTAGGCCTTATCACGTCACACTGATGCCCGGATCACTAAAAATAGCAGCTTCCAGGTTGCTGTTGACGTCAAGGAGCCGGCACAAAGCACAGTGGCAAGGATGGACGAACCATTTATGGCAGTTAGAGAAGGAAAAGCAAAACCCGGCACCTTGAATAAAGGGAAGAATCCCCACAAGATTCACTTCAGTGTAACCACATGCATGCCACCGACTGACACATTGACAGTTTCTCTTGTGTTAAAGGGAAAAGAGCTGTTTTCTTTCCCTTGGCACCTGTCCATCTCTACCAGTTTGAATGTAAGTTTTGCTTTTTTACCTTGTATTACTATATAATATTAATAACTTATTGTGATGAACTATTTCTAATAGTGTTGACAGATTTCAGACTTTCCGTTACTTGATATCATATGTGCCTCCAGCTATATAGCGTACTGTAAGTTGCTGTAAACTGAGGAGTTGCTATGAGCCCTTTTTTTACAACTTTTGCAAAATTGGAAAATTAATTGTAGTCAACAAATTGGTACATCTCCTCTATACAAATGCATAAAAATTAATATTTTGCACTTTTCAAGAACACTTGTGGTCCTGCAAAATGAGGTTGGTGTGACTTTACTTGGGCATGGTGTTGCTATGGTAACACAGGCGCTTGTCTCACCTTGTCCCTCCTCATGATGAAGATGATGTCTTCCACCCCGATAAACCTGGCCCCTCTCTGGATAGTCACTTCTGCTGCTTGATGTAACTACAAAAAAGGCAAACAAGAAATAGTAAATTTAGTCAGGCTATGAGATTTAGTAAACCTTTATTAGCCTGGAAGTCATACTCCGTAGCAACCACTGGCTCAATCTTTTAGAGTCTTAACCACAGAGAAAGCAAAAAGATTGAGCTAGCAATTACTACGGAGGATGGCACCCAGGCTAAATCTTAATTAAGAGGAATCAATAAAAAAAAAAGTGTGGCTACACAAATGCAATCTCGTCTTTAGAAAATTCCTTTCTGGCAAAAGGCAGAGCAGAAAAAATTAACAAATAATACAAGCTTTAGATTACATTCATTAACCACAAAACAAGACCATTGCAAGATTGTGTCCTTCCAAAGACCTTAAAATTCAAGATTAAGTGCACTGCTAGGTGGTGTGCTTGACACATGGGATCATGTCTGGTCTTTTAGGAGACATTTTTATCTCCCTAAGGAATCACTGTAAAATCTTCAAATCCCCCTTTAATACTTTACTGAGCTGGAAACCAGTTTGTTTAACCTAAACTGGCAATCACTTAAAATTTCAAACCCTCCAAAGCTACATTGCTTTATTTTTCTAACACAAGCCAAACAAACTTAAATCATGTTGGTGACGCCTTTCTTTCTTTTTCCTTTCAAGCACCCCTAATTAAGACAGACAGACCTGGCAACATAAGTGTATGTTAAATACTCGTCATACCCTCCAGCCTTTAGTTACAGTTTCCTGTCGGTGTGTTATGATGTATCAACTATTCATATTCATAACTTCTCCCTTTGTCCGCAACAAACCGCGCGAGACGCGGATAAAGGACAAATTGTTCGCACAAATAACCCCGAAGCCGCCCGACAACAAAACTAATACAGCTCGCTGTGTGTGATCAGGTGGCGCTGAGTCACCGTTAATACTACAGCCGCTGATCTCGACACAAAAGTCCCCTTTGTTTAACCATACTAATTGGGCTGAAAAAGACCTCTTAAATAAAGACCTCCCGGCAAGGGAAGGGTTAAGTTCTCCAACTGTCTACGATATAATGACTTAATCTTTCTATACTGGAGAACTGACTATTCAAACAAGTGAGCAAAAGAGATGAACAGCAATTAAAAGAAAAAAGGGCCTTTGTTATGTCTTTGTCTGATTAAGACATTCTAACTGTTAAGGAAGCTGGCCGATGGGAAAAGAAAACAAAGGATGATGATACTAAGCAGTCCCTAAGCCGGACTTGTGAACAAGCTGTCTTTGCAATTTGTCAAAATTAACGAAAACAGAACTTGCATTTATCTTCCTGTGAGAGATAGAAGGGGAAATTATCAAATGATACAAATCACAAAGAAGTGACTAATTTTATTTGATTGAGAATGAAAAAAAGACAAACAGCAGTTAAAAGAAAAGAATCTGTCAGGTCTTTTGAGTATTGCATTTTTGCATTCAATTGGCAGACAAACAAGAATGGAAAACTTTTGATTACTGAAAACAATCTCGATACATATCGGAAAATGAAAACTGATAAAATAGACTCTGGAGTCTCAATCATACAAATAGAGTTTCATGTTAACTTATTTGTAAATTGAATTTTACTCAAATTTCATTATTGCAACAATAGACCTGAAATCTAAATCAGTCCTCGCATTTCTATCTATCTATGAATGATTGGAATAAACTTTGCTACCTGATTGTAAGGACAACATTGTCAAAGGTAGGTCTCCTTTGTTCCTGTTTTTCTCACAAAAATTGGATTGCCATGATGAAAATTTGTTAACACCCACAGACACTCCAAATCTAGCCATGTAAAAATATCCTTAGTAACGGCATTATGTCTGAACGCAGATCCACTTCTGCCAAATGTATTCTGTTGATTCTTAGATGAACATCTCAAAATCAGAGAGATCTAAATGTAACTTTTTTTGGTAACATTCACCAATCTACAAATACCCAACGCATACATTGTACATTTCTCAGTAATTATGATTGACACCAATTCTTTAGAGAGGTTTAAATATTCCACACTCAGTTACTTTCAAGCACCACTTCTATACAATGTCCTTGCAAGTACTGTACCAAGCTGACCAAGCTGTATTTGATATTGTGGTCAGAAGAAGGAACAGGAAAACACTTAGAGAATCATCTACGAGTTTTCCTTCCTCAAAGAAAAAGTCCTTCATTATTCAATCCTGTGGTCCTCTGTTTACACCTTCCATAAAAGGTAACATGGTCAACATCAATGCTCTAATTAGGGTAAAACAAGTCAAGACGGCACCTGTTTTTAGCTTGGTTCCCACACTTTTCAGGCTCTCCACAGACACTTTAAACTGAAAAGAAAACCTCCTCCTTAATAGGCAGGTTTCCTGATACTCAAGTACCCCAGACTGCAGGGACTAAGTGTTGATTCTAGTGTTTCTGTACAAACAAATCCTGGTGTTCTCTGATATACCAATCCTGTGATATATGGGGTCTGGGCTTGTCCTTTCCCTGGGAACTAGCTGACCACTGAAGGAAGGTCAAGACATCCATCAGCACTTTAAAGTGATGTTTTCATCAGTAGAGGTGCAACAAGGAAACCAGAGTCTTCACAACACTTTACTTTATAGCTGGACAGTGTTGTTTTTAGTCCTCTGGGGTTTATCAAAAATAGACTATCAAAATAGAGAGAGCAGTTTTTGTTTGCCTCTGTGGGATTTTACAGAAATCTAAACAAAGACAGGTGTATAGATCTAGCCTAGTAGAAAAACATATGTCTCAGCATTGTCTGTAATTAAAAAAAAAAGACAATAGAAAAGTGTGGACTGTTATCAAATATCCCTTTGAAATTTCATCAGAAAATCTTTTTTTGCAAGCTCTTGTTTTCACCTCTTCTATACATTGTGCAGATTAGACTAGCAATATTTGTGTAACATAGGCTAATAACAACTGGACGTAAGGTGCACAACACAAAAATAAATAATTGTCCAGCCGTTCATTTTAGCATCTTTTTTTTTACAACCTTGCACTCAAATTGGGACCTTACTTTTATGTTATCCACGGATATGATTTTGTCAGTCCCAAGTGACACACATTCAAACCATTAGCACAAGTGGTGGTTCTTATCAGTGATGACATCAGAGGGATGCAGCTGCCTGATTGGTCGACTCACTTGGGAGGACCCATATTGCCTGACAAGAACACATCAGGCACCTGTCATTGGGGACCTTAGGGGGTCCTTTATCTGGCTGCTACTATCTTCTGTTCTGCTAATCTGATTTTCTCTTCCACCATAAATCCACAGTGTTTCCTATAATAGTGGAGGGTGTGCATGGGGTAAACCACTACTATTAATGACACCCACTGAAACGCACGGATGAAACTCTTCTAGAGCATCCTACCGTAACAGCAGTAAAATTTTGCATTATTTTGGTCGCTATTGTTATTTTACAAGATGGGTATGCTGATAACCCCTTAATGAGCCTCCAAAGTGATAACAGGGACTTCCCCCATTTTGACCGCCATCTAGCCCACACTGACCAACTGAGGCCTGAGGTTGACCTCACCCAGTGCAGACCAGCTACTCCTCAGGACTTACTGGAATTTGCTGGCTTCTGGCGGGAATTCCAGGAAATCGTCAGACGTTGTTGCCGGAAAAGGTATTTTACCTTGACCTTCCTCTTAGTTAGTACCCTTGGTGTGCATTCCAGTTTGAAATGTTTATGGTGATGTTGTGTTGTATCGTTCTTCACCTGCATGCTGGAAGAATTAACAACTTTGACTCTTGAAAATAGATATGTTGTACTGTACTTAATCTGTTGTAATTTGCAGAGGGGGAAAAAGGCATTTTAGAGCAATTAATCTAAATCAGTAGTAAATGCACATTGTCTTATTTTTTGGTGGACTTTTTATCTAAACTATAAAGGATTGTATGAAAACAACTTCTATGGTGAACTAGAACAAAATGGACAAGAGGAAAATATTACCTAAAACATGTCACCTACGTCATGAACAATTTTGCCTTCATTTTTCTTGAAAAATGTCGGGAAATAACCAATCTGAAAGAACCATCAAACCAAATAGATCACCTCTAAAACTATCAAAGCTATGTTTTTTTATAAACTGTAATCATGAATAGCAAAAATCATCTTCCTGAGGTTATCTTCTTTTTTGCTTATTGAAAGCATTTGGAAAGTAGATCTATCCCTACAATATGTTGTAGTTGGTCCCTTGGCCTGCTGAATGAGTGTGGAGAGTGAGACAGTTCCACAGCATAGGAAATGACACCAGATGGGTTTGTTATCTCCAAAAATGGCCACAGATGACAGTTTGTGGTTTGTGCCAGCTCTGACCACATCGGCTGGCACCAGGCACCCTCTCCCAAACAACACTGTCCTCTTTTTTAACCATTTCAGAGAAAAAATTCTAATGTACAACTCAAAAATTCTGTGTACTTTTTCTAAAGATGTTCTAAAAAGTCATTTGCTTGTTCACCTCTTCTTTATGTAAAAGAACCCAACACACTTATACTAGAGCTGAATAGGAATGATATGGTGAGCTTGGCTGTAAAAATATGGTCCATAACAAAGCCGCATTGCAATACCACTGGCTACATTTTCTTGAAAAAGCATCAGGCTTCAGCTCAATTGAAGATGACTGTTTTACGGTGGCCGCCCTATGTTCCGAAATCCCTATGGTTTTGTCTGTACCTTCATGTAATGTAAAATCGAAAAACAGTTTGAGTTTGTGAGTTGCCAGCTATCTTGATCCTCATTTAATTTCATGAGGAATTTCCCTCGCCTGTCCCTGATAGATGGATTAAAGATGGATTTACAGGATTACACCATCTTTCTTCAGTTTCCTTTTCAAAATCCACACAACATAAATATCTATCAACTTCAAACTAGTCCCTTCCGAACGATTCTTCTTGGTGCAACTCCATACAATACAAAAGTTACTGTGCCAATTTAATTTTGCATGCGGGAGTGTTCATGGTGGTTTTTAGTTTGTGGTTGAAACAAGGTGGTAGGCAGGCAGAAGACAGAACAAGCATTTTTGCGGTGGTTATAAGTTTGCAGTAAAGAGGTTACCGCGAAAACTGCGAACATCAAACCACCATGAACTTAAATGCAATTTACAGTATTCCACTTTGTGAAAAGTCAAACATTTCAGGTCGTATCCACTACCTTTTGACAGTGACAGTGACTGTTCAACAGAATAAAACCTAGCCTGAGTGTCCTCCTGGTTAGTTCCAGGCTATACCAGCCTGGAGCTAACCAGGATGACACTCAGGCTAAATAAAACCTCCTTATCCGAACCAAAATCGGTGGATTTGACCAGGGACCCTGACTGAACCCCCCTCCCCCTCCATCCTGCTCATCATGTCTGAATCTCTGAAGGTTTCCAGACACCAGATGTGAAGAGGAAACCAGGAAGTCACAAATGTCATGTTGTCTGACTTGTACATCATCCTTCTAATGAAGGACAGTCCAGCACAGATACAGAGATAGGGCTGTAATAGAGCTAGGGGAATCGAGGGGAAAAAACAAACTTGAAACAAGGAGGCTAGAAACCATGGTACATGTACACCTTTCCATATAAAGATAACTGAAACTCTACACCTGGAGATTGTAGATTGTTGGAGATTTAAGATAAGTTGGAGATTTATCCAGTTGTAGAGTTTGAAATGTCTTCATATATTGTTTACCTGGATGTCTATAAACATACACCTCTCCATTTTTGAAAAAAAAAATTGTTGCATAAATAATCAAAAGAAAGATTTTGCGCTACTTTTTTCCCAGTGATCTTTGCTGGTCTTAGCTTGGATGCCAGACCCCCAATGTCTATAATATCTATTGTACAATAGATACTATAGAGATTAGGGGTTTGGCATCCAGGCTATGCTGGTCTGCACTTTTGAAATTTTGAAAAGCCTGGTAGTTACTTGCGTTTCAACACTGATTCCTCTACATGTCCAAGTAAAGCATTTCTCTCCCCAATAATTTGATTACAGAGTGATTAATTGTCACTCTGCTGTAGGTAGACCCAGGGTCCCTTCCTGTATACATCCTAGTAATGAATAGTCTTAATTACATGGCTTAAGTTAACGAGCTGCTAATCATCCATACACACTTCTACAACTTCCTAGGATTCCTTCAAACTGGGCAGTAATTTGATTTTGAAAAGTGAATTATGCATTTAAAAGTAGTAAAACTTTACACATTCGCTAAAGAGCCCAAATCACTACTTCTACAGGCAAAGCCTGGCCTGCCACTAAAGAAATCACAAAAATTCATTGATACATTTTTGAATTATCCTATTGATATAAATAAAGAAGTAAAGGGGAAATTCCAGCTAAAAGAACTGAACAAAAATGACTGGCCACCCTGGACTCTTCTACAATGTTTTCCCTCTGCTTTTAATTATAATCAGTCATTTCATTAATTGGAAAATAACCACAAAATGGGAGTTTCCTGTCCACAAGTGAAATGGGCCAGATCACAGATCAGACCAGGATGCTTCCTCCACCTGTTGTCCAGTAAATCTAAGTAAACAGTAAATGTTCTTGCAGGGACACATCCTTTTTCTATCGTCCTTCCTTTGTCTGAGTGTAAGTAACATTGAAAAGTTCGGGAAAAAAATCAAAATAGTTGAATAAGTACTTGTGTGTCTTGTCTTGTCTAGTCTTCCTTCTTTGATTATGTTATGCCCCAATTAAAAACGAGAAGCCAAGCTATTCCCAGGTACCCTCTAGCAGGCTCCAGAGTAGAAATTGGCCAAATAGACAGTTATCATAGCCTGGAGTCACCCAGAGCTTGGGTAGCAGACTAAAGCTAGGAAAGGCTGGACTCCAGGCTACAGTTATCATGCCAGAGGAGTTATACCTGGCCGGGAGTAGTACATGTACAGTTTGTCACCTCAGGATACTAGGAGTAGTGGTTCTTTAGAAAAACTTTACAAGCTGTATTAAGCCTTTTTTTAGGAGATCCACAGTCTAAAGAATCAACTACGCAAATGTTAAACAAGCTATCACATAAGTTTGGCCTTATATAAAACATCAGCCATAACGTTCACATAACCCCTCCTGTAACTCCTATGATTACAACAAAAGGGGCACAGGCTAAGAGAATGTTTATTGTTTTTAGCCCTCTGTGGTTATGGGACAAACTTGTTAACAGTTTATCACAACGACTTACAGTTTTTAAAGGGCTGGCCAGTAGTTCTATCTGCAGCTATAAACGCTGAAACTGTAGTTTTTATGATGGGAGAATGATCCCTTGTTGACAGATGGTTTCCAGGGATCAAGTCCCACTAAAACTTATCACTTTATCAATGTGTTATAATGTATACTTTCCTTTTTATCATCTTTATCTTAGTGGCCAAAGCTCAAGAGATTTTCTCACCTTTCGTATCATTTTGGACAATGGATCTGAATCATTCAAAATATGATCAGTAAAATATTCTACCACTGAGACATACAGAATTTAAGTGGGTCTGTTTTTCACGGGAAAAAAAAGACAGCAATCTACTTTTCAATTCATCATGCTCAGATTCCTCAATTTACCTGTCTTTCCACGTTACTGTAATCCTCAATATAACACAATATCTCAAACACTACTAGATAGATGGGGGTCAATTTTTCCCACTAGGAATTCACCTTTCACAGACATGGACAAAAGGTCAATGGATAGTTCAATTATGAATCAGAAAAGTGCCCTTTGATTGTCAAAACACTTTATATGATAGCTTGTAATAGCCGCTCTCTATTGTTCTGCCAGTCGATGATACTCTTTTGAAAGCCCCTGACTCTTTAACCCCGCACGAGTTGGGGATAGGGGTGGGTTTAACCTCCTTCTTGCTGAGTTATGTGGTAATCAGCACAAGGTTGATGTGTAGTTGAGTTCATAGCAGGGCAAGGGTTAAAACTGGTGTTGACGTATTCTAGAATTGACAACTGGATTGATATCAAGGGAAACAGCCACTTTGTATTGTGATAATAATATGCAGGTTCAACATTTGCATTTCCAATGCTTGTCCTGTTTAGAATATTTGCATCTCTGCAGTACAGATAAGGAGATGTTGAAAATGACAACAGAATTGTCAAATTGATCCAAAGATAGTTTCATTTCAGCAGTTTTCACCATGGCCTCTATTGCATTAGGAATGTGCTACAAAATTGTGTCGACTGCAAACTGAAATACGGCTCCTTTCCCAATTCTACTGCAAAATGAAGTCTCCACAAAAGTAATTTACTGTAATATTTTTCTGCTCCGAAATAAATCTGTCACTGTAACATAAAAGGGTGTATTTTGTAGTGAGGCACTTTGTGAAGAGAGATAAAAAAGAGATGTAGTGAGTCCCTGAGGATATGTAACCCTATCTGTGTGTTCAGTTGTGCCTCCCAGGGAGTTTGGTTACTCACTCTTCAGATGTCAGCAGCAGGTCTCTAGACCACACACAAGACAAGGGATATCCCCAGGGCACAGCCTCTCTACTCTCCAAGCAGAGGTTGGTGGGGAAGATTGTGACCTTTTTATCATAAAATCAGACCCGTTTCTTGTCCGCTGGGTTTTTGTCCGCTCCCCCCTACCCGGTGGACAAAAAACGGGGCATATGATAGAAAGGTCACAATCTTCCCCACCAACCTCTGCTTGGATAGCAAGCCTCCCTACAGCTTTGGATAAGTGAAAAATGGAGCTGTTCCTTTTCATTTTGAGGCTGTAATGGGGGTACATGTCGTTGTTATTATGTACTGGGTATAAAAGAAAAATTCATATCTGGTACTTATAGACCCCATATCACATCCCCACATCTATAGCCGGCATAATCTTTTCAGAACAACCGTATATATTATTGGATCAAAGGAGACCTTGAATTTGAGTGCTGTAATAAAAAAATTGATGCAATTCATCTGTTATGATTAACAGCTTTATTGTTTTAATGGATTGAAGGGTTAGAGAAAAAGATTTATCATGACTACCAAAGATTAAAGCTACAGACTGGAAAATAAAATTTGCCTACTTATCTGTAGATGCTGTAGTTTGCGAACATCTTGTTAGGAGTGCTGTTAGCCCTTGTGTCTACATGTGTGTGCCTGGTAGGGATACTTATCTTGTTCGGGGTAGTGAGTGTAGGAGCCAGGGTAGTACTGTAAATGCATTTAAGTTCGCATGGTTTTTATTTCGCGCTAAGGCAAAAATGGAGTGTTTGCGGTGGTTCTAAGTTTGCGGCAGCGCTAAAGTCAAATACAGCTACAGTATTGGACAAAAATGTTCGCGGTGGAAAACCGCGAACATAAAACCGCCGCAAACATTTCTGCATTGACAGTAATCTCAGTAATCGGATGGGACCCAGGCTAACACTTATCATCACCCCATACAATAACATTAGCTTCGCTCTAATAGGAATAGAATCAATAACATTACTTCTTTGGAAGGCAGTGTTGGTTTAAGAATTCAGTGAAAGGATATACCGATAAGTTTCAATGTACAGGTGTTTATATTGCAAAGTTATTAGCTTATTAGATTCTCTATATAACTGCACCAAAATTCAGGTTGAATTCTTTATCATGTAACAGTAATAATTACTTATAATGATAAATCTTACAGCCAAGCAATTAAAGGAAACAATTCCTAAAAGAAGTAATTAAGTCAACTTGTTTGGTCTCAAGAAAAAGGCATATTGTTCTCCTGTCGGCACTGTTGGAGATCATCAAAGAACCTGGTCCACAAACAAAACAATGGGAGATTTTCCACAAACACAAACAAAGGCTATCAGTTCATGAAGCCCACATCCCCTGTGTCCACCCAAGATTAACACAACATAAAGGCACAACCAAACTGTGTGGGTGGATATATTGTGTAAAAGTCAAAGAAGAAAAACATGCATTAGGAGAAAAACTGATAAAAAAGTTGATCAGGCAACAGGGAAGAGAAAATCAAAACTGAGAGATGAACTTTAAAAACTGCTTCCAACAAAAAGTTGCACAGCGAAATATTTTTACAGACTTTCCCTGCCAAAAAAAGTACATTCTAGTTTATCTCTAACACCTTATCCCTCCCATCAACATCAGACCACACACTTTGATACAGATTCTAACAAGGGGTACTCTCTATATAAAGAGAAAGCACAAAATAGATCAAAACAAACTTCCCTGTCTATAATTGTCATTATTGTTCTCATTCTATCATATCCATAGTATCAGCATATGAACAGTATCCTGAACAAGGACCACCCACTGAAATGTTTTAAACCGTCAATGGTAACAACCACATGGATCAATCTCTAGAAAACCTATTGGGTTAGATATAAGAGACATTTCCTTTTAATAAAGTAATAAATAAGTGAATGTGTGATGAAGTTCTCTTTTACCACAAAGCTCATAATACTTGAATCTTCTAATCAACAAAATATTTGTCTGAGATATCTTAATGTTTTTGATTCAACATTATATGCAACCATTTTTTAAAATCCTTTACATCAACTTTTCCTTTTTTCGCCTGTAGAAATGTGTGACTTTGCTGTATGGCTAATAATACAACAGTTTGCTTACTGTTTACTATGGGTTCTTTTTTTCTTCTGTCTGTTATCCATTTCTTATTTTGCTAGAAAGACATCCTTGAACCATTGTAAATTATCAAATCAAATCAATTCTCTTGCCCCCTAAGTAAGTTCTTTTGAAGAACCATTGCAAAATGTTTCAATCAAAAACTAAGATCACTCAGTGGTCCTTGCTCTGATAGACTTCCCACCCACCACCACTCCTAACTATTGTCCCATTCATCTGTCAATCAAAGCCTCATCATCCCCCTCCAACACAATGCCTCCCTGTAGCCCTGCCCCTCCCCAACAACAGGTCCCTAGTAAACACCCCCCTCCCCCCTTTTTCAGCAGGTGTGAGAACAGACAGGAGATGAGCCCCACACTCCCTCACAGTACATCATCTATTCTCCCTCCTACCAGCTGAATCCCTCACAAATAGGTGCTAATCTGTAGAACCTGTCCTGTGTCAGAAAGGGTCATTGGTTGCCTGATGAAGTGTGAAATCTGGTCTGCCAACAGGAGGGGGAGATAAAGACTTCAGTAGGGCTGGGCTCAGGGACAGGACTTGTGGTACTCACTAGGCTGGTCATCTGGCTGTGGACGAGTTCTTCGATCAGCGCGGCCGAGGACTGCAGGGGACGGCGGTAGTCTCCAAACGTGTACCTGCAAAACACAACAGCGATACAGGTAAGATTTGTGCACCACTCTCTGAATCAATTCTTTTCTAATTCTCTAGATCATCTCCCTGAATAAATTCAATGATTTTCCAAGCCTTTATTTCAACAGAAAGGCACTTTTACTATATCTTTGAATGGCAAACTTGAGGACAATGCCCAAGGCCAACATTGTAAATGATACTGTTGTGAATGATGTTCATCTAAGCGCTTGTACCTCATCTCCATAATTAGTCATTGCCACCATGGGGGGTAGGGTATGTTAGCAATACAACTACCCCTAGAACCATTGCTAGGACTTTTTCATATTTTCATCCTGTGAAACATCTGGGGTGTTTTATTACTTTATAACATTTCTGTGAAAGTGCGGTTCAAGTTTGTACTTGACGTATACTGTCGTATTGTGCAGTAATAAAAGAAAAATAAAGCTTGTGATGAAGAACAGTTGAAGGTTGGTCAGCAGGACATACATGAAGATCGTTTATTACATCATACCATGATAACCATTAGTAGTTTAAAGGTAACAGAACTTTTAGAAATCAGTTTATGTGACATGAGATAGGAAGAAAAATAGTTTTGTTTCATTCATGAAAAAAAAAAATTGTCTGTTTCTTTTTTAAACAGACAGTTTGGGCAGTACATGTGTACCTGCATCCAGTGTATCTCTATTGTGATATTTATCTGTATCTATCACCAAATCAAAAACATCCTAGACCAAGCAATGGTTACATGACGAAACAAACACAAAATGACCAACAGAATCTTCTAACGGTAAAGCAATTATGATAGTGCGCTGCTATTGTGATCTATAGAAGGCAGTTGGCTGGGAATGTTTAACAAAGTGTGGATAAGCGGTTTATGTAAATGACTGTTTACCCTTGGGACAAGGGATTTCTGCAGGGTCGCTCCATAATCAGTAAATTCCTCCCAACAAATGGAGGAGCAGCAAAACAAGTCAAGTGTGTATTGCTGCAAATGGTCAAGTTGTAGTAATTGACCAGCATCTCTAACTGCGGTGTCCTCTATGTGAAAAGACAAACTTCAAATCTTCAAACCTCGATGATAGTAAAAGTAAGCTATATCATGTACTTGTATAGAACTACCATTATAGAATTACAAATGTTATCTTCCGATGATATCACAAGGTAAAGGGTTCGAATCCAATCAAAGCATTGAACCCTATGATTCGTATTACAGGTGGAGGTTATAGTTCTTAGCTAAATTTGTGAGACAAACATGGCAAAGAAAAACTGCTTTACTGGCAAGCCATCCATTTCATATAGTACAGTCAAACTTGTAAAAGTGACCACCTCAACATAAGCACTACCACTTTTTGGTGGTCCCATAGTTGATTTTTAACACTTACACAAGAATTAAGAATCCTGACTATAGTAACCACCTGTCCACATAGACCAGATTTTGTCGGTCCTCAAGGTGTGGTCTTCTTGAGCAGTTTTGACTGTACATCAATAGAAGATGGTAAACAGAAAATGTGGTAGAGATTTACTAAATGTTCCCTTCGAATAGCATAAATAAAGAAAATCAAGACATGTACTTCTTTGTTCTGACCTTCTTTGCAGTAACTGTTTTAAGGGCTTTTGTACTCTGTAAACCCCCCTCCTCCTTGAGTAAGACTATATAAGAATGGTATTTTCACCCTTGAAAAACAAGTTTTCAAAGAGATTGACACAAACTTTCTAGGACTGGAGCACGAACAAAAAAGCAGCTGTGACATGGGTGACTCACGGACACTTTCAATGGTAAAAAAGCATGCGTGGCGTGTGCCATCATTCTTTGACCAACTATGGGCATTGTCTTCTCCATTCTTTTCAGAGATACCACAAAAATTCTCCTCAGAGACAAGTGTGCCTGGCACACACTTGTTATACCCTCATTATACCATGTTGTTTGCTGCTTTCTTTGTTTGTTCCAGACCTCACAGAAAGTTTCTAATTGCAAAAGTGTGTCTGGCAGGTGCAGTAGATATTGTTAGACTGTGACACACTTTCAAAGTAAATTGCATATGATAGAACCCGCCACACTTATCGAAAAAGAGTAGGGGTCCTTCCTGGTGTGAGAGGATCAAACCTTACAGTCGGTATCATAGGCTACAGAATCTTCAGCAAGTTGAAGTTGTCAGTCTCAAAAGAAAGGACTTGCCAGTTTCTAAAACACATATCCCAGTACAAGTATGTGTGTTGCCATGTGGCAGTTTGCACAATTCAAATCACGTGTACCAAAGTAACTCTCCTTTGACGCAAGCAAGTTCGCTCTAAAAGGCTCATGTCAACTTTGATAATTCCACCTGGTGCCATAAGTCTAAGACCGTCACATTAAAAAAAAAGGTAATTTAAAGACATCTACCAATTCAGCATCAGTGATCCCAGTGTGCACATCTCAGATATATCCAGGTATTCAAGACATTCTTGAGAAGGCCGTGATAATACCGTTATCTTAAGGTGGCTGTCTTAGGGTACAATTTACCTGGCGGAATTGTGAGAGATGACGTTATATCACTTTCATGTACAGTGTACATTGCTTTCTTTTTTCTTTGTTGAACGACACCAGCGAAAACAAGGAGAATTGTAAATCATGAATGAATCCTTTTATTTTCAACTGTCTGTATTCACAAGTATACATATTACAACTTCTCTTAACTGACCAGAAGTCTTTAATTTTACATTCACAATATGTTTCTATTTCCTCTTTATCATCAGTGCATAGTGTGCACAATTAGTCATTGACCAATGGCGTTTCCTCCCATCGGAAGACCTTTTTTCTACTTTACCGTCTTTGTTAGGGTTTTACCAGATTTCTGCCTCCGATGTCTAGAGAGAACAATGAGAAACTTTAGTAGACAAAAAAGATTGTCTGGACAATGATTGCTGAGGGAATCACCAGGGAGAAAAAATGTTTCAATCAGAGAGAGTGTGCCTGGCGTGTGCTCCCTCTCTTTGTCCCTTTGAATCCCATTATCTGCAGTTTTACCGTTTCTGAAAAGAACGTTCAGTAATTGAATGCACTGTCCAGTATTATGTCCAGTCGAGAGTCGCCTGTTCGGGAAAAGATATGCTAAATACGTTAAAGCCAATTACTATGCATTCATCGGGACTGGAAATTGCAGGGAGCTCAAAAGCAATTCAACGGAAGGCTTTGTTGTAGTAGGTATAGGACACCTGTCTAATTAAAGAGCTGAAAATAGACTTTTCAAGACAATGGTTGCTCCTGTGTTTCGGCTCTACTTTGAATGTGATCTTCAGTTTTCCTCTTTATCCTTTGTTGGTGTATCTTGTTTCTGTTTTCGCTTAAGTACAAATTCAACTTTTGCTTAAACTACTTTGATATCAGCCTTAAATATGTACATATGATATCATCATGTAACATGACAGAAAAAAGACCTGGAGCTTTGGGTTTCTAGTACAACAAGTTTAAGGAATATTGTAAAATTAATAGCTCTTTTCTCAAACAAGATTGTTTGTAGTACAATACAAAGAAGCAGCCAAAAGAAGCCACCATGAACTTACACACAATTGTACAAACTCTCCCAAAGCCCCCAGCAACACGCCAGCAGAAATAGGAGCTCATGTTCAGTTTTTAAACTGCTTATCAACTCCAGGGGGGTCTCTGCTGGGGGTCAGATCACCAGGGAAGGGTCATGACCCTGTGATGACCTCTAGCTTGTATGAGGGTCTGCATGCCCTTTTTCGTGAAGCGTTATGAGCGATTTTAATTCACCGTTAATCGTTACCGGCCGCCCTGAATTTACCGTTAAGCGTTATCGGTATATTAATCGTGAAGCGTTACTGGTCGTTTTAATTCCTCGTTAAGCGTTATTTGTCATCCTGAATTCAACGTTTAAGCGTTATTGAGTAATTCCTCGTTACGCAGGAAAAAGCATTTCAGTGGGTCAAGATTTCAAAATTGTCTCCAGGGAGTACATGGCTCCGGCGAAAATATGTCGGTAGGGCGCCCCCCACAAAATTTCAAGCTGAAACACTTCTATTTTTCACTCTACAATGCAGCAAAGTTGTCTCCTCAAAATTCAGGAAATTAAGCGTTTCGCGGTTCAAGATTTTAACATTTTCCCCGCTAGCATGCCGGGCCTCTGTCGAAAAATATTGTCAGGAGGGCGTCGACCCCCAAACTCAAGCTGAAACTCGTCTGTATTTTTTCACAAACAGAGATATCATTAAACTTAACTTAAATTACCAGTAATATTTGCCCATCGAAATGCAAGAAATAGCGTTTCAGGGTGTCAAGAATTTTCCCCGGGAGCATGTCGCAGCTCCGGCGAGGTCTGGAGGGCGTGACGCCCCTCAAAAAACAAGCTGAAACTCTTCTGTATTTTTTTTTTCAAATAGAGATGTCATAAAACTTCGCTTACTCTTCAGCAAACCCCCCCCCCCTCAGAATGCTGGAAATAGCGTTTCAGACGGTCAAGATTTCAAAATTTTTGTCGCGCCTTCGTGATCATGAAATTTCCTGTCGCCGCGGAATTTAAAGGGTTCGGAGCAGGCGTGCGAAAATGGCATAGCGTAATAGGTCTCCTGCCACAAGATCAGGACGACTAGTGGCAAAAAAACCGTCGTCTTCAGGGGTATCTCATGTTCTAAAAATGCTGAATTTACCGTTAAGCGTTATCGGCCGGCCTGAATTTACCGTTAAGCGTTATCGGCTGGCCTGAATTTACCGTTAAGCGTTGCCAGGACCCCCCATGCAGACCCTCTTGTATCTGTCCCTACAAACAACAGAAGGGCAAGCACAATGTCATGACCTTTCTGGTGAGCTTCTGTTCCTTTGAACGTTTTGTGAAAGTAACAGACCAAATGGTTGTTTTGTTGGTGATGGCAAAATTCATCATCGTGGAATGACAGATTCTTTCTGTACGAAGGCAAGAGTTCTTTGATAGCACAAAGTTGTTAAAAGATTGTGTTAGGCAATTTCTCACTTGATACATTCTCCATCTTTTCCTTCAAGACAAACTCAACCCTAAGCATGCTACACCTGTTTCGTAGTAAGTCTAGCTACTTGTACATTTTGGCTGACAGAGCACATTTCATACATGTTCTTTTCCCCTCTCCACATTGTGTGCCTGCCCTGGTTTTGTTCCTTTTTCTATACACTTTCTAACCCCTTGTAACAACCATGTCCGATCCTATCGGTCACACCAAGTGGGGAAGTCAGGGGGGGCAAGCCTCCTGTGATAGCTTTATGAGGTTGCTGATGGTGACTCACTGAAGGACAAGGGGGAGAGGGGACTCTAAATCAGACTGGGGGACAGTCTCACTGGTCTAGAATATCACATGCTGAGAGAAATAACATGTAAAGCTACCAGGTCAGCAACTTTGCTGTAATTGAGAACCCTATTTTGTAGTTTTCTAAGGAAGCGGGCCAGCTTTTCAGCTCCAGGAGACTTTGCCTCAAACCTCTCTGAGAAAACTCTTAGCTAAGTTTTCCTGCTCTTGAATTAATATGCAAAGCTGTTAGAAATGTATACTTTGCTTTATCTATTGGTAGGCATAAAAGTACATTAAACTTTTCCCTAAGCCTACCACTGAGTGCTGTAAATGCAGAAATGTTCACGATGGCTTTTTGTTTGCAGTTCTTGCGGCGACCGTTTCACCACAAACTTAAAACTACCGCGAACATTTTTGTCCAATACTGTAGCAGTATGTGACTATAGTGCTGCTGCGAACTTAACCACCACAAACACTCCATTTTCTTCTCAGCGCGAAATAAAAACCATGCATTTACAGTATATGGGTACAAGATTTGAATTTATCATGATAACTATGGGAAAAGCTTTTGAGTTTCACCTTATCAACTGAAAAGTTTCCACCACTAAAACATGATAAACATCCCGACTCATACACACAAATACCATCACATCCAGGGGTATCATGGGTAATTAAGAAACAATTAGATTACCGAAGGAAAACCAATTCCTACGCCATAAAAACCAATAAAGGAGTCAAAAGGTTATCTCTGTTTTTCTCCCCAAAATGCATTAAACACCTCAACGTGCACCGCAATCTATACCTTTTATGTTGAGTTCCCAGGCCCATCCATCTACTCTGTTCATGCTTTCGTACATGTGACAGCTCAACGCCATATACTTTCATGGATAATCACAGCACTGTCATACTTTAATACATAATAAAACAACTCATAATCTGTCAAATCTGTCAAATAAGGCCTCTCAAGAAAGGGGTATAATCTGCAGTAAGATCATTCTGCGATGTTTGCTTTTTCTCTAGATATTTTAAATATCCTGGACCAGTTTCAAGGATTGCAACATACCGGGTAAGATCAAAATTGTATCCATCCATCCATCCATCCATCCATCCATCCATCCATCCATCCATCCATCCATCCATCCATCCCATACAATAGTTTTTGGTGAATATATTCATAATAAACTATGCTGTGATTCACTATTAACCACTATATATGTAAGACATTTTGTGTCAGCTGTAGTTAGACTACGGTGTACTATTGTATTCAGCAGTTATTCACCTCACTACTCCTTCAGTACTGCCTCCAGCTTTATTTGATAATACCTGGTATCAAGACTGATGATTGCGACACTGTAAGGAGTTGCTTTTGTTAGAGATTATCCTGACTTGTACCAAAGGCCACAGCTCTAAAGGTTGGACCTCAGGGACTTCCCCAAACTCTTTAGGTCCCCGGTGCATCACGCGCCATAAGGAAATCTCCTCATCTTTCTACCTGATTGGACAAGTCAGGTGCCGATCTTGACCCTACCGCCTGCCCCCACTCCGACAGCTAATCGTGCTTGAGCGCGTAACGCAATTTGTAACGAAGGCACCAAACCATGCTGGTGCAAATTGGCGGACTTGTGGTCGCTGCGGACATGCCGAAATCGACTTAACAGGTGGAAATGGGATTAGAACTCCCACCTCCCTTCCTGGTGGGTATCTATCATTGGGAAATTTGTTGCTTCTGCTTAGAGTCGGTGCAAAGACGTGAGGAAACTAGGAACTGAGGGGATTCGGAGCTGGCAAAACATTTACACAATACAGGCAGCTAAGGGATAAGGATGTTGGTTTTGGGAAGCCAGGGTTTTACCAGCAGTGTATTCGTAACGGATAATGAGCAGTTAGCGATCGTAATGTTTGCCAAAGAGGTTGTGATGGGAGAGAGCAAACCGTCGGGTAATGGGTTCCTTTTCGGTGCGTCTCTTAGCCTATCTCACGGCGGATAAGGCGATAGCGTAAGAAGTAGGAAGAAGCCGCAGTGAACTGATAAGCCGCTCTGTAAACCACCGAGCAATTTGTACATAATGGATTAGAAGCTGGTTCTCCTGATAGGGATGGAGCTGCGGGGAGAGTGGGGAATATTTAGCATCCTAAGTCTGACTTTAAGTTACTTTAAGTTACTTTAAGTTCTTAGCGAGTCTTAAGGAGGAAACTAGCTCTATCTCTGCGGGCTGGAACTGAAGTTTGGGGCCTTGGCGAAACAGAGAGCACATAACGATCTCCATGCTAAGTAGTTACGATGGTTCCACAGACCAGAGAGCCACCACATAAAACGTAACAGGCTAGTTCTGACTTATTAGAGATATGGTATCAGCTCCGGTAGATGTTATCGCCAGAGTCGAACGCAGCTCTGGGGACCGTCGTTGTCCGCGGAAGCGGGCTCGCAGGCACAGTTCCGCCATTAAGACAAATTTGGGGAGGGTCCCCCGCCTGCCTATCCACATTAACCTCTGCAATTAGCCCGATCATCGCCTGCTTGGCCAGGAAATGAACTGATCAAACCGGCAGACAAAAAACCTACAGAGGCTCATAAAGCGGGGCCGTCATACATTTTTGATGAGAAACGTTGTCTGGTGGCCACTCCCTCCGCAAATTAAGAGTATATTGTGCGGGGCTTCGATACAATCAGGGCCCAGATTTGAGGATTTCCACGGCGACAGGTCGGGCGCTGTCGAGGGAGTGCGACTAAGTCCTCGGGGGAGCCAGGACGTCCCCGCTTCTTTAGACCGTAGACACGGAGTCTGGTGGATGGGCTGATAAGAGCGATGATGGGACAGGAACATCAGGCCCGTGCCAGTGGTAAGTGGTGTCCCACGTGGGGACCGGAATGTCACCATGGCTAACGTCAACGTCACCTGCAAACCTGCCCAGGAAACTTACAGGCAGGTGAAACTTTTCAGACAGTTCTAGCAGTTTCTAGTAACAGACTCATATCCAATATCGTATCTTTAGTTCGTCACCATGGCTAACGTCAACGTCACCTGCAAACCTGCCTAGTAAGAAAGTTACAGGCAGGTGAACAGTTCTACCAGTTTCCAGTATAACAGGCTCATATCGATATTGTATCTTTAGTCCTAATGGTCCAATACCAGCATTGACTTTTTGTCACTTTAGGTATCTTTAACAAAGCAGAATTGTTCTTTTTTTGGAATATTTTGTTTCGAATTCAAGTGGCTATACTGTAAGTGCTTTTAGCGTTTGTGTTTAATGTTATGAAATGCTAGCTTTAGGTTTTGATATCTCTGTTGGAAAAAGTTGATCAGACAGTGGGCAAGACACTTATCAATTTTCAATGTAGCACTCATGTAGCACTTAAACATGTTCATATCAATATTCTACCTTCAGTCCCAGTTGTCAGCATTGACTTATCATGAAGTTCATAAAAACTTTCACTAAGGATTGGCCACTTTCAATTGGAAAGACACTAAAATTTGGCATATCTAACAAAGGAAAAGTATTGTTTATTTTGACAATTTTATGTCAGATTCAAGTCTCTAAACTGTATTGCTTTCCTGTTTGTGGATTATGTACTCCAGTGCAACTACTGGCTCTTTGCTAGTTTTAGGTTTTGAAATGTCTGTTGGAAAATGTTGGTCATTATGTGGGCAAGACACCGACAGTGTTTATTTATTTTCATGTAGCACTCTGTAGCACTTAATCTTTAAGGGTGGCATTTGCTGCTAATATGACATTCAAGTGTGTATATAATTAGCATTCCTGGATAGACTGCTCTTAATCTTATCTTAATCCGTCCATCTCATAATTAAGCATGGAACTGGAAGAATTGCATGGGAGAATGTGAAACAAGGGATAGAACTCTATGTTCCCTAGCCCTAACCCTAACCCGAACATAGGTGTGTTGGAACATAGGAGCTAAAACAAGGGGTAGAACTCTGTGTTCTGACACTCCCTAACCCTGACCCGAACATAGGCATGTTGGAACGTAGGAGCATCGGAATATTCGGGTGTCAGAATATACATGTAGGGCTGTATGTCTTTTTTCTGTATCTTTATCTTTATCTGCATCTGTAATTCTGTATTTATATAGCCGGTATAACCGCCCTTCAGCATAACACACGTGCTTTGCAGGCATGCAGCGCGACAGCAGCTGGTTATATTTCACTGAATAACCTTTTTTTACATTCACCCAGCATGATTCTTCCTGATCCATTCCTCAACACAGAAGAAACAGTGTTATTTCTCATGTCACTTTTTATCTCAATAAATTACTATCCACCCACAGAATTTGTTTTTTCTGGAAGGCTTTCCCCCTTTCTACCCACCCCTAACTATTACAGACTTGGTGTAAGAGTCTGTAAAACCCACTTAGGGAGTTCTTAATCTCTGCTCTTAGATAAGTGAAGCCTTACTGTGACCCCTAAGTTCAGGTGACCTTAGTTCACTTGCCTGGTTAGGACACTCTCCAACAACCTGTCACGTCGTAAAACATGTCGCCATGGCAACACGCTCGTAGTCACCTCTCCCGGAACAGGATATTATTCTTACCTTTACAACCTAATAGGCAAACAGTTGTAGCCTTTTGTGTTTTGACTGATAAGTTAGACAAACTTTCACATGTAGAAGAGCGGAATAACATTGCAGGATGTATGCTGTTAACCATTGATTGTATAGAAGTGCTATACTGCTTGAAATCAGTAGGGGTATCTCCAAGTAGGTGAAAATTATCATTAGTTCACCTGCAGTTTACACTTCACAACTTTTTAAGTATAAAAGTGGAGCATTACACCGTATGGAAATACATTGTTGTTCATGTGATTATCATTTAGATGTTTGGAATGACAAGTCAAGGTGGTATAGTGTTTTTGATACCAAAGACCTTTAAAGCATTTTTGAAGATTGATAAATATCATAGAAAATATGGTGTTTGAAAACATTGTCACTTGAAATTTTAAAGAATATGTGAAGAAAAACCTGCTGAATTGGTACACTGTACAAAGAAAGATTTTAGACTTTAATGTAATGCGATATCAGTGTAACATATAAAGCCTGTCACAGCTGTCTTGTTTGTGTAAAAAACTTCAAGAGATGAAATGGAACACAAACTTTGACAAAGTTGAACCCTTGAAGACGTCATTGTTGGGGCCAATATTTGAGTTGGGGTTCGGCTGACATGTCAGTGTGATACGACTGCACTTCAGAAAAAGGAAGGGTGACAAAACAAGAAGTTTCGAATCAATTTCTGTTACAAATGTTCCGAATGTTCCTGTATGAAAAGAGAAGCATCATTGTGTAAGTTTTCTTTAAGTTAGCTCCTCATCATCCTGTCCAGTTGCAAGACAGCACATCATAGCTACTAAGAAATTGAAGTAGAAAACGATGGAAAATCTGCCATTTTGGATTAAATTTTGGGGAAATATATCTGGTACAATAGAGAAAGAAGAATAAGCATAGGCATAAGCATAAGTGAGATATGAGAATAATGCTGCCAGAATCATTTAATTTATACATAACAGGTTGAAAGCTTTTGCAACAACATTTGCATACACAGACACACCCCCACACACACTCTCTCTCTCTCTCTCTCTCTCTCTCTCTTTCTCACTCTCCTTCTTTCTTTATCCCAAATCCTTCTTTGTCGGTTACCAAAGTGCGGCTATTGCTTTAATCCCCTGTATTATGACCACAATGCCACTATCCCCATCACCCTATCGTTCACCCGTCACCACCATGCTTAGCATCACCCTTCAGACCACCAGTGTTCAAAGCCCTGCTAAGAGTTTTCTCTTCTCTCAGTTTACCTAACGGCACTGATAACATTCTTTCACAAATAACTCTAGTAGTCTGTCAGTCAACCCATTCTTTTTCTTGTCTCTTACTGGGCATAGTTGAATTAACAGGAATGTTGAACAGAGTAGGTGAATATATATCAGTGTCAGATAGTTCACGACCTAACAGTTTAAGATATCTCAGAATAACAAGGGGGTATGTTTTGCGGACCAGACTCCTTAAAATTCCGAAACTTTCTCGTAAATTGCAAGCTATTAAACATAACACTATAAATGTCTACAAGGTTGGAGAAGGAAGTATTGTAGGTTGAACTCTGCGTTAATGGGACATTGCATTTTTATCCTAAGATAGTGTTGCACCATCACATCTCACACCACTAATCTTCATCGGGAACCAATGATAAAAGAAAAATTTCTTTTCCTTATTTACTTCATTCATACAGTCATTTAAGATAAAACAAAATCAGTAGACAATTTTAGAATTCCCTAGTGTTTTTTTACATTCCTACATGTTTCAGGCTAAGAAAGGAAGCATTTCTAAACCACACTTTTTTTTAGGCTGAACCATTGTTATATTATCTGCCTGATGTTATACATATCCATGGCTATATCTAATATACGACTTTGCCCTTGTAACTTAACCGCAATCTCTCCCCCCTCTGGGTTTTTCGTTCCCTTCAACATACCTTCCTTTATTGATCATTAGCTTAATGAATAGACGCTACTCTTTGATTGGCAAAGGAATCTATTAACGATGCCACTAATAATGTTAACGTAAAAAACAGTATCATGCATTTACATCTCACAGGAAAAAGGGTAGAGAGTATATATAATCTATGACTTACAGGACAAAAACAAGGCCATATCCCCTTTTGTCTTCTATGCTTAAAGATACCAATTCTATTTTGTTTAAAAAAACTAAAAGTACAACAAAATATATGTAAGTGTGTGACTGTAAATGATGAAGACCTGATACACATCTTTAGAACAGGTTTCTAAAATTTTCACCTGTCCGTAACCTTTTGAGGTTTAAAAATTCTTTGATGCAATCAACCTGCTGTGTGTGGCTGAACTAACACATTTGAACCCATGCCCTTTCCCTAATCAGCTCATCTAAGCTCCTTTCCCCATTGTCTATGGTTTAATCAGGAGATTATCAACCTCAGGAGGGGTGGAGGCAAGCCACTGTTGTTTACTGTCAGTCCCAGCAGAAAGGGGACATTCCAGATTTGGTGAGCAGATAGATCCAAACAGCCAAACACCCAGTAAATCACACACAAGTTTGTGACAGATGATTTACTCTTGTCTGCCTGACTCCTGATAAGGGTGGGCAGACTGAAAACAGCCATTTCCTGGCTTTGTGTACTCTGGGAAGGAGAGCTTTGGTTTCCCCGGGTTACGGGGACTGAGAAGGGTGGGGTCACGTGTACCAGGAATTTGTGATAACTTCTCTTTTGTCTTTTTAGATTTTGGAACATTCAGGAAGATTGTGCTACAGTCACAGCTACCTTAGTGAGGAAAAATCATCAAAATTGATTATAGAGGAGGCAATTCAGAACAAAGAAAAGGGTTGTTTATTCAAATGATTATTTTGGAAAACATGTACTAGTAAATATTAATATATCTAGAGTTTGTAATAGGAAAAGTACAAATTCTCAAGCAACTCTAACAGAATAACAGGTGCTCTTGACTCAAGATGTCAGCATTCTTTCTGTCTTTTAGATCTACATTTTCTACAATTTATTTCTATACATTTTAACAATAGCAATAAAGTCCTTTTGCCAAAATCTACTGTTCGCCAAGAATAGAGAGGACTTTTTTTGTCACTAAATTTATTTTCTGACATTTTAAATTAACCGCAAACTAATCCCCCTATACTTTGGCCTGTTGGGCCACCTAGCATTTTCAATTGAAAGGACAAAGAAACAGTAGCCTGAGTAGCATAATGTAAAACATTGTATGTTTAGAAAAGCTGCTTGAAAAACATTGTATGCTTCAGCAGACCAGCTGCTCACAGCACCACAGTTGGCACCAGTGACTCACGCTCAACAACAACAACCACAGGTTTCTTTCTCTTCCCTTCCACTGTTCCTGCACCACCTGTCTACTATTATCACATTCGTCTCAACCTTCTTCACTTTCAAAGGACTTAACCTTCGCACAATGACATTACAACTTCAAAGGTGTAGCCATACATACCACATCAGCAACTTCAAAGTCGTGCCAAAGTACACAAATTAACACTCTCCGAGATTAAAAATCTAAAATAAGAAAGTGTAAATTTTTGTTTTGAAAGGTGAGATACAACTTGCAAGGGTATAAAAGCAGGAACATCAATATCTGAATAACCGATTTTGTACCCCTTTATTAACAGTAGTTTGTCTGATTGTGAACTAGTGGCCTTCGGAGTTACAGAAGGGTCTTATTGTGTGGTTGGTGACTCATGGTCATCGTCGGTGCAGAAACCTTTGATGTTGATCAGTGTGTCCGACTGTTTCCACTCTACATGCGCCAGTCTGCGCTTGTAACAATAAACAAGATGCAAAGACAAGAAACTTCAAAGCTTTTCCTTTCAATTATCTATTTAGTCTGCAAAAAAGTTGTCTGAAAAGCTGGCGTCTTGCACTTGAATACCTTCCAACTTTTGAAATACATGTAAGATGTCCCTGACAAACTTCAACTGCCTAGAAGATTAATTTCTTACTTGGTACATTTGTAAACATGTTGCTCTAAAAGTTATAAATCAATTTGAGTTTAAGAATATTTGGTGGGAAGGTTTTGTTCAAAGTAAGATTATGCTTAAGAAATGGATCAAGATCCTTGATCAAGAATTCTAAGGCTTGAAATTGTTCTTTAATTATTAAGATATACTCCCTGGCATCTCTCTTATAAATTGCAGTCTCCTTTCAAATTGTACACTACAAGTATCAAAACCTCCTTCCGAGAATGTATATCCTATAGAAAAACTACATGCCTTTAGAATGCAAGTTCTCTACCGGTAACTGCTGTCTGCCCTTCCAGACCTTCAACTTGTTCAGCACATGTGAAAACTGGTTAACAATGGCTTTCCTCCATTCAGAACGTTTGAACAAGCTCTCCGATTTCGCTGACCACTTCCTGTACAATGCCTACACTTGTACCATCAACCAAACAATTCAGGAAACTTGTTGTGTAAACCATATCCTTGATAAACATGGTTACAAACGACCAATTCTGCCTTGTTCCCTGGTCTCTTTGACCACATCCTCGACCAATGAGAACCATTTAGACTATAAACAGCAGGTAAATGGTTCTTTTCACACTTTTGTTACAGGAACATTAGAACCACGTATCTTTTGTCTGTAAATACATTTTGAGTACAAAAGCACAGAACATCGTTTGGGTAAAAAGACGACTTCCTCTGAACAAACATCCTCTGCTTTGAGAGAGAACACTGATAGTTGTAACCTACACTTTTATGGTATTTCTCCTTTCTTCAAGTTCACAGTAACTGACTCTACTTTGACTTTCTTACCTCCCCTTGCTAACCACATCCCAGTCCACAAGAATTCATGGTTATAATTGAAATATGAAGCAAATCTCACTTTCTTTTAAAATTACTCTTTCTTACAACTAACTGTTTAACAGTTACAGGCTAAAGCTACTGTATCAATCAACGGAACCTTATGACGTGTTTAGAGCATAAACTTCCGATAAACCAACTTGACAACACAGAACACATACCGTAGTACAAAATGTACTATTTTGGGGTAATCGAATTGACTTCCTGTCACGAAGACCTAGTAACTCTTTTTTAAAGACTACCATAACAAGAGCATTGCAAAATGAAAGTATTTCCCACAATCACATAAGTTCTTTCTCCTTTTACAAAGACATGAATCTCACAGTAATTGACCCCTCGAACTTATTTCCTTCCCTCCAAACCACATCCTTTACTCACAGAAAGTTCATGTCTACAATTGAAACAAAAGAGAAATCGCCCTTTTCACATGTCTGTATTTGTTGTTCTGCTTGTATCCTGACTACACGAACTACAAACAGTAACGTGAGATGTCCTTCTATCTGTTGAACTTCAGTAGAACAATCCTACAAACGTACAAAATGATGTCTATTGTGTAGAAGCAGTCCATACTATTTCATCTTCATAGTACAGTAGTACTGTACTGCCATTCTCAATGTTTAAAAATAGCCATTGCATTTTGTAGTTTTAAAGTGTACCCTTGGCTTACAAATGCTCTTACATTCTACCTGAATTTTACGAAAAACCAAGTTTAAATTGAAAACTATTTACATGTAATACAGTAGACTCCCTTAATTCGTTATGTCCATATTAGTCATATCATCATTAGCTATAACAGCCAAACCATGCCATAATGCACTAGCATCATTTGATATCTCAGCAGGTACCTGGATTTTCATAATCAACCCACCCACATGGACAGTGCAGGTACACATGTATATCCCATGAAACCGCATGTGGGTGGACACATTGTTTCTTAGGAGTGCTTACTGTGTTTCTAAAACCCAAGCTGAGAAAACATCCTGGGCTACAATGTGGCAACACAACCTCAAGGGCCCACTTTTAATCCAATCCTCCAGCCCACAGGTTAACCCAGTCTGGGGAAAAAGCACCTGAGAAAGGAGAGACAAGGGGTTTCCCAACATTCGAATTCCCACAGGTATTACTGGCCACATGGGGTTTCAAGCTGGCTCCTGATTGGTCAGAAGAGGTCATGTGACTTCAATCCACCTGTTTCAAGCAGGCAACCTTCATCAAGTCAGGAAAGCTTATAGAAAAACAAGAGCTTTTAAAAAAAGCTGGCGTTTCGGCTACGTTTATAAGTGTGAATTGTCTTTTCCCTTTACTTGAAGTAAAATCTGCCAGAGGAAGTCACTCAAGGGCTGTTCAGTCTATAAGAAAAATTGTCATTTTGGGAAATGAGTACTGTTTTAATAGAGAAAGGCAGATTGGGGAAAGCAATTTTGAAGTTACGTCACTTAACTTAAGTGCTTTTGAAAAAGCTGGTCTTGGCCTACAACTTGTACTTATTTGTAAAATGTATAATAGGCTCATTATAAAAGCTATCAATGTAATTATGTACATGGCACGCAATAAAACATAAAATTTGAAAAAGCACCATTGAATCATCAGAACTATGGTAATTAAGTGAAATAGAAGTTCATAACAGCTAAGGTTCTATCTAAAATGACTACCAAATGTCAAACAAATCAACAGCTACCTCATCCGTATTATTCTGGTTTCCGCATTTACAACATTTCTTCCTTATTTTCCTGGGTAATTTTGCTAAAATTCATGAAAATTCCCATAGTTTTGTGCCGAGGGGCGCCACTTTCCACGTCCGTGTTGTCTGAATGAAGTCGATACTGAACAATGGAGCATTTGCTACTGTAACAAAGAATCGCTGTTTTGCAAACAACATCAAGAGCCTCTGTTTACATCGGGGATAGAAGTTTAGTGGCGAGTGTTTTGCAAGAATCATCTTACCGCGCATAGGAGCCGCTGCACGGTATTTTCCATTACAATGAACAGAAAAATTCGAATGCCGGGTTTGGAATCTATGAAGTCCTGTTCATAAGACAAAGGCCTTGTATATATTAAATGAATATTTAAAAATAACAAATATAAAATATTTCTTTATTTATTAATGAAAAAAAAATGATATTCATAAATATGATATTGATAGATTAATATAATATCAATATATATTTTTGATATTCAATATCTAAAAAGAAAAAAAAAATCCACGCACGGAGACGAACCCGGATCTTCTGGGTCCGAAGTGCTTCGCGTTGCCAGATCGGCCAAGCTGCGGTACGTAACTATTCACTCTGGACGTAATGCTATAACCTCACTATATGGTATCATTTATGCCGATTTTTGGTCGTTTTCTTGACGAAATCATTTATTTTCTTCTGCAATCTTGTGGAATAGATGTAATATGGTCATTTTTCAGGATATCAAAGTCCGAAACCACAATGCAATGATATTTCCGAACAGTTGTAGCAGTTACATGCGGTCGCCGTCCTGTGTCACATGCAAATCTAGCCTGCCTGCATTTTCGTGCTCTCTTGCCATATAAGGCAACGGCTATACAAGGATTTGAGAACGTATTGCCATATAAGGTCTTATTGTGTGCGACACAGTGTTGAACCAAGCTTCCCTGGTTCCTTCCTTGAAGGTCCCTTGCTTGAAGGTAAAAGCCAGGACAATGCGTTCCGGCGCGCATGCGCCGAAACGCAAAAAATCCCAAAGGCACAAAAAGACATACGGTATTATCCATAAAGTAGCCATACAAATTTTCATAAGTAAAAACATTTCTGTCTTCTTTCTACTTTTGTCTTTTTTCTACAAAGCAACACTACAATTTAACACAGTACATGTATATCAACTGCACCATATAATGTAATCCTTCAGCAAACTGTTTTCAAAACATGCAATTACAAAGAGACTGTATCCAAGTTGCAAATGGGAAAATAACAAACTTAAGTGGCACTCCCTAATTTTAAACTCCTGATTATCAAAGTTGTTGTTCAGAGTTCCATGGTAGCGAAAATGCTCCAATTTCTATGCAAACCTTCCCCTCTATTTCCAAGAATACTCCACGGGGTGTTAAAAGCCCTACACTTTCTTGGTCTAAGTTCTTAGGGTCCTTTTAAGAAAATGGATACACCTATTTTCTCATGGTCTCTTAACCTGTATCCAACAACAATCACGGGTAAACAGGTCGGTAAAAACTACTTAAAACGGCGTCAAACAAAAGACATGAAAACCACAGAATGCCAACTGTTTGCATCTGCTTCCTGTTTTTCTGTCGGAGGATAAAAGAAAAAGCGGCTCGCCAGAGAATTAAGGACTACATATGCAAATAGTCTGTCTGAAAGGTAGAGCCATAGGTTGGGTTTTAGGTCAAGGAGTCAAATGTGTGGCTTGTATTTGATACATCCAAGCAGCTGGGAGGTTTTAACAATGGCAAACAAGTCTGGGCAGGTCTGAACCAGGCAAAAATAAGTCATCAGTCAAAACTGATGGAAATGCACACAGGTGCTTTTAGGGATCTGTAGTTGCTTAGCAACATCATGTTCTATTTCCTCCAAGGTTTGGAAGCAAGTCATACGTTTAAAGATTAAGAATAGAATATACTCTCATTATGTACACCTGAAACTATTTGATTTTACAGATACTGTATCTTGTGCATTTCAAATTGGAAGTGCCCAGCGTTGGAATAAATGTAGTACAAAAAGAAAGCAGTGACTACAAATGCTCTAGACAATGGAAATGGCGGGAATATTCACTCTCCACAATGTAGACCTTTGTTACAACTCTTTGTGGATACCCAGACAAACAACTCAAACCGGCAACAGGAAAATATTTCACACAGTACATTACACACTTTCTATGGGCTGAAAGACTTTGTCAGATATAATTGCAGATTCCTGATAGATCAAAGTGACTATAGGACATGTAAGGGTTCACCTATGGAGGTCATGACAATGGGTTTGGATAAAACCTTCACCTATGGGGAGACCTTGTCATTGTGGATATCCCGAAATGAATGTGTACATTATCCATATTCGGCCGTGTGGATGGCCTTTTCAAGGGAAAGGTCTATGGGGGCATCCCTATCCATACTACCTGACTACTCGTATTAAGACATACATGTATAGACTTAATTCTACCAATGACAGCTAAATTGTGCATTGCTTTTAACCCATTTTTCCATGACAATGCTTGCAGCCCTGTAGCAAGGTGTAATAAGAAGTACAGCTATGAACCAATCATGTGTAATCGTTATGGAACTGTTGAAGAATGGCTGTTATAAAACGTCCTGTCCTAAAATTTTTGCACACCTTGAAATTTGATCTCTGATTTCAGAAAATGTCATTCAAAAGATTCCTTCTGATATCCAACCATTTTCACAACCTTTTTGCTTCTGTATAACTGTAATAAAACTTATCAAGTCTGCCTTTACATTTTTGTTTACACGTTCAACCCATTCTGCAAAGTAGCCTGGAATCCAAACCTATTATAGCTCCCGAGTTGCAGAGAGGAGACTCGTAGTCTCCAACCAGACCCAATAGATTGCAAAGACCGTATCCAACTGGAAGAAGGAGCTTATAGTGCAATCTAAGGTCTGCAACAAGTCGGTCTGAACAAAGGCTATTAACATCTAATTGTTACCTAATCAAACTGTGCTTCTGTAAGTGAGTTTATTACTCTCTGTCCGCACGGGCGTGCGGCGCCATGCCGGGCTGACACCTCCAGGCCGCGACTGAGAGGCCGTTCACTTGGGCAGGGCTGTACCGCGAAAATTAAACTTCCCAGGAAAAATAAACTAAATGTTGCCAACAGAAAAGACTTGGTCTCTTTTTCAAAATCAATCTGTTACGAAGATCGCTACCAAAACTGCTTCAATCGTGACAAAATGCGATCAATTTTGACCAGTTACGTCGGAACTGTAAGGGCAATTCCCGCCATGTGGTCACGTGGAATCTTGCAGTTAATCTCTATTAATAGTGGCTTGAACCCGAAACAGTCACGAATGTTTTTGTAAGAACGGTTTTCCATGATGCCACAAACATCGCCGATGGGTAAAAGAAACTGCTATTGTGAGAGCTTTTTACTAGGCTCAACCAAGGCGCGAACCTCCCACTGGGACGTGCGCGGGTGACTGGGCTTGGTCATAAAAAGATTAGTACCCCGGACATTCGTACGGCTGTTAGCATTACAACGAGGAGGGGCAGCGGCACCTTTATTGAATAGAAATGCTCCGCCCTGTTTGAGTTGTAGCAGACCTTGGGTTGGCTATGAAAACTCCTTCTGCCTGTTGGATACGGTCTTTGCCAACCCGTAGGTCTGCTTGGAGACTAGAGACTCGGAGCTATAATAGGTTTGGATTCCAGGCTATCTGCAAAGTACATTGGCCATAACTCACTCACTCACTCACTGGCCATAACTATTTCGAATAAATCTATCATCAGGTCCAACTGACACTGTTCTATGACCAACAAAACAAAACACCTAGAATTCCAGACAAAGGAAAATATTTCAAGACTCTAAACTCACTGCCTTGTTTGGGTTAAACTTCTTTGCTAGGAATTCGAGGAAGGTAGAAAAACATGTCCACTAGACAGGAGAAATATCTCTCTATCCACCATTTAGCTACAACATTGAACAGAACACCCTGTTCTACATTCTTTTCTGGCAGCTCAATTTATCAGGCTATTTATTGGTGGACAGCAGAGTTTATGTGAGGGATTACCAATAAGGGTACAAGGCTGTTTGTAGTCACTGAGGACAAATTCGTCTTTTGGTTGAACAATAGACAGGAAGGCACCGGTTGACCCGAAATGCAGAGATACCCATATTATAAATATTTTATATGCGTCTTTTTGTGGAAGATTGGTTGGCTTTCTTAGGATACAGCTACAAGTTAAAGATTCTCAAGGGGATACCTTAAAGGTAATACAGATTATGGGGGCACCCCCTAGTTTATTTTGGGTCTCAATTCGAGTTTGCACACCATGAAGTCTAGTGACCATCTCTTCCAGGAAATACTTCTAAGCCAAAACAACTGTGAATGGGAATGAAGGATATCCCTCTAGCTACAAGAAAACCAAGAGTTTCGGGCAGTTTACCTTCCAACGCGGACGGTTATCCCGCAATAAGGCTCGGGTCCGAAATCAATTTTCACCAAAAACACACCGATTCTTACGCTGTTCAGCCGTGTTGGTATTGAATGTCAGTTCGCAGCAAATTATGAGAAATGTGAACTCAAACCTCGAATCACTTTCGTCCCTTTTTTGTCGCGAAACTGAGAGGAAAGTAGCATTGGAGTTTGCACTACTTTGTAGTACTCTAGAGCAGGGGAAGGTGACTCCTGAGTCCTGAGTGTGGATGTTGTTATTCCTAACATCACAAAACCCACACATTATAGAAAAAGTGGGATCATTCGTCTTCCACTGTCTCGGAAAAAGAAGTCAAACCCAAATAAGATAGAATTTAGTGTTAGTATTTAGACTAGAAAAGTCACATGCTGTATTGTTATATATATATTGTCTGTCGGTCCTTTCATGTTACATGTACTTGCAATTAGCCTACGGGCAAGAACTTGCAATAAATTTATTATTATTGTAGTCTTTTGGTAACAAATTGTAGGTTGAGAGTGTGATATAAGTAAATATTTCACAAAAAATCTGGACATTTATGCAGTGACCAATTGGAGTGCTAAGAGTTGTAACAGCTTAAAGTAGGGACATACTACATGAACATGTATCCTGTACCTCAAATGGGTAAGATACACTTGTCACACTTGTCAGGTATGGCAGTGATATGAAACTCAACCTTTCCTACTTGAGTCACTGTCTGTTAGTAAGTACTCTTATAGACTTGACCATGACCGAGTCCTTTCATTGGCTATTGGTGTTTTCAATTGTTGCTGAAAGGTATTAGCGACCCCCTTGTCAGCAAGTTGTTAAATACATTTTACACCCCCATTTTCTAATTGAGATGTTCCATCTATGAATGACGGCCTGGTCCACTTTCCGGAAGTGGGAGGGGGCAGCCCTGTGTCCTCCAGACAGCCAGACAAGTGCAGCCAGCCAGCCCCTACTCAGACACAGGGAAACCCTCTAGACATTGTTTTGGATGGGACACCTTTATCGTCGCAACCTTTGACCCCTAGGAAATGTCTCCACCCTTACTGTACTTCCTTAAAGGAAACCAGCACCATTTCTGCAGCGGTTTAGACTTTGGACCTGCAAACCACATCTAAGATGTCTTGAGTTCAAAGACCTTTGTACCAGGAAGCATCTTTAAGGGTCCTGATCCTAAGATAACCACCCAAGAACCGCTGGCTACCTGGGTTTCCTGTTGGAAAGTGGGACAGTTGCTGTGGGTTTCCGACACAGTCAAGCCAAGTCTGACATTATAAATAATCAATTGCAAAACGTATGCATTAGGTCCTGCAGACTAGTTCTGTTGTTTTCAAAAAGCAAGAAACCTGAATTCTATGTACTAACACGTTGCTAGCTAAAGTTAAAATCCCATCCACACCTTTTGGCGTATAGGGCAGTGACCATCTCCATTGCCCTTGGGCCACACAGTTGTACAAGCACTATAGCAGGAGGCTAATCCACTGGCCAGTGACTAATATCAAAGTTGTAAGTATATACTTTTCCTTCACCTGAAGCCCTATTAAGCACTTATGTGATTAATAGACTGAAATGGTATTAATACTATTATACTACATACAGTATTCTTTCATATAGAAGAAACCATAGGGTTCAATGACCTGGTACTCGGTGCAATGACCTGAGAATGATGAACTAAAAATGATGACCCAAAAACACCTGTGGTTGCTCAACTTGTGCCAGGCAGGAAGGACTTAAGACAAAGGGAAGAGACAATCATTTCTTCCATCACAGCAGGCAAAGTGAATCATCTTTTAATCCTGTGATAAGATTTCAGACATGAGTACTTCTCAACCTTGTAGTGTAGATCTAGTCACATAAATGATTATTAATAAAGTCTTAGAGTTTAGGTCAATGAACTTTTGGTGGTGGTGAAAATGGGCCACAAATGTCATTTTCTGATAGAACAGATAGAATTTGTGAGTCAGTACTATGTAACTTGTCTGGACTGAAGCTAGGGACACTTTGGCAGTGTTTTCTTCAAAATTTCAAATGTAAGGAAAAATCTTCAATTTGTGGGCATAGTTAAAGGACAGTAAGTCTCATTACAAAATGGACAAAAGGACACTTATGAAAACACGTAATTGTTTAAATATAGAAACTATAGTTTGATAGTTGATAAAAAAGGTTGGCAGTGAAGTAAAAAATGCTTCTATTTCTTATTGAAAGTTCTGAATGAAATAATTTTTTGAGGATGTGCAGGCTTTGATGTATGTTAATCCCAAGGTCAAAATAAAAACTGTCCATGTGGCATGCAGGTTTGTCAGACAATATCTAATAACAGCAGAGGAAGCTGTCTTCACCACACGTGGGTCAGTCTGTTTGTGGTGCAGACTTGTACCATCCACAGTCCCAACCCACGCACACGCCGCTTCTTGGCACCAGCGCTCTAATATCTTTACCTCCACACACTGTGTTGGGAGTGGATCCATCATCTGGTCGGAGTGTGGTTTGGTGTTTTGAAGGGCACACCACATCCTGGCCCTCCCTGGCAGAGCTCTTGCATTCTGGGGCCACAAGACCCTGACATCTTGTTTAAGTTTGTTGATGCCTAGCTGAAGACAGTTTAGAATAGCACTAACCGCGCACAAACTTCTGCCAAGGAAGCATTTCATAGCGTCGTAGCCTTCTGTATCGTTGAAGAATATCTGAGAACATAGTATTTTTACATGGATCTTCAGTTCACTACCTCAGAGCTTAGACTTTTTAATTTCTTTTTTTTCACAAACACTTCCCAAAAGCATAATGTCAAGTTACCTTAAACAAGTATTTACATTTGCATAGCCCAGAGTCGCTGGCACATTTCTTGGATTCTAACAGTTTTGGACAGGCGTGCTATTTAGTTTCTATCTGTGTGGGTGTCAGTGGGACACTGTGGCATCCCAAACACTCTGAGTTCAAGGACACTTGAAGCTTGAGCTCTTTTTTTCAGCTCCCGCCTTGAAAGTAAGATGGAATGTTGCTTTAAACTTGGCATTTTCAAGCATCTAAATACTATGTCTTATCTCAGTCTAAATACTATGTTTTCAATGATGCTCAAATGTTTGAAATTACTTAGACATCATTAAAACAAACAAATTATTAATTCAATAAATAAAAAGTTTACATAAATTCCTTCAATCTAGAGTTGGAATTAAAACAGGATGTTGCAATGGAAGAGGATTCTTCAAGGTTTCCTTAATTTGGGATTTCCTAAAATTTGATCTTGATTCTTTGGCCAAGGCCTATCAAAAAAACATTGATAGCCATGTTCTCTTCTTTTTTAAAACTGTGTATACATTGCATTGGTTAAAAAGCCTTCCAAAGCACACAAAGGGTTAAGAAGCCTATTAGCATTAATCCAGTGGGCGGACCTCTCCGTACCTGGTACCAGATCGTACCACGATCTCCCGCGGCCGCACCGCCGGTGGGACCATTTCCTCCACAGGTTTACTTTCCTCCTCTCCGGTTTGTTCTTCTTACCCATCTTTCCTGTGTGGGCTAGCACAGGGGTGACGTTTCCTCCCCGGGATAATCTGGGGTTCAACAATGAGTCCTAAGTAAACTGTGACCTTTCAAAATTTGGCAGGGCTAAAAATTTTCATAAGAGACACTCCAAAAATATGTAGACAGCACTCAGAAAGTATAAACCCCTGCCAAACCAATGTAGTTTGACTCACACATGTATCTTTACCCAAGCTACTAGTCATCCTTGGGTAGAATATGCATGCTTGTGATCTGCAGTTGAAAGGAGGCTGCTAGGGGGATTGCTCTTCCTCGCACCTTTTAACGTCATAGACCTTCCTGGTTGCGTTACTTTTCAAACACTACTTTGTTAATAGCGCCCTCTTGGCGATTTTGAAGGAAGTTTATGTATCACACTGACGGCCTGCATGTCTAAGTCCAGGCTTTGTTTAAAGCTATCTAATGAAAAGGTCCCTACCAAATTTGGTAATAAGGGATTCCCCTTCAATAGTTCTGGGAAAGAACAGATTTTCAAACACCTTTACTTGGGGTTACACTGGAATGTGCTGTTATTTGCAGTAGCTTGTTTTTCTAAGTCTGTAAAGAAATGCCATTACTAAAAGTGTAAGACGTGGGCAAATTTCCCATGCACTACTGCAACCGTCAGCAGAAATATGAAGGTCAGGCTGCCCTGATGAAGTCTCCACCTAACATTTCTTGACAACCTCTCAAGGTTCAGATTCCTTTCTGAGGACACATGTCACAATAAGATGTTCAAACACTTCATTTCGATTAAGAAGCGATGAACTTGATAAGGAAAGAACAATAACAGAATTCAAAACTTTCGAAAAACATCTTGTTTTCATAACAATGGCTTCAGGAACAAGGTAGCATTCATAGCAGAATCTTATAGGGGCGTTGCCAAGTGGTGAAAATATCAAGGTTAACTGGCAGAGGTCAAAGACGCTTGTATTCTGTGAATTTTATGTTGAGAAAATCAATGTACCATTACACAATGTAAGACTTTCGAAAAACATCCATAGCAGAATCTTATACACATAAGTTTATAGGGATTTGTCAAGTGGCAAAGAGTTACAACTATGACTTTAAGTATAAGATTTCAAGGTTAACTGGTAGAGGTCAAAGCCGCTTGTATTCTGTGAATTTTATGTTGAGACAGGCACATATTACATCAGAAAGCAGGATGTCAGGTGGCGTGTTCATAACAGGTGTTGTAGCAGGTGCATAGCATAATGAGGTCACCAATTCTAAGTCTAACACGTTTTGTGTTCAACAACTTATCTGTTGCTAGTGAACTTGTCTGTTGAGAAAAGAATGGTGTTTAATGCTGATAGCTTTGTGTAAAGATAACAGCAGGGTACTAAATCTCAAAAGACCCCAACTGGAGGTCAAAGCCGATATTTGTCCCACAAAGGAAAAACATCTGTGGGGATAGGATGATGTCATGTGTGGGGGTGTTAGGCACAGTGACACTGAGGAGGGGGTGTTGTGACCTCTGCAGCGAAACTGTGTCTGACAAATCTGTTCCTAATCCTCCACAAGGGTATAATACATCCCTGCTTTTCCTCCTGAGTGTGGGATTCTGTCTGCAGGCAGGAAAGCGGGTCAGGCTGGAGAGGTGACCTTTGAAGATGCACCTGTGACTTGTCTTTGAACAGCGCTCCCTGGGAGTCACAGATCTGTGTACAAATCTCTCTACCTTGGTGGCCGCTTCTCTCTAGATCTTGTGCCCTGTCAATTAGAGACAGGTTATACAGAAATAGGTTACATCATTGTAAACCTGAGGTTAACCTTCTCAAGGCTTAGGTAGCTGTTTGGCATCAAATTTGTATCTGTTATGGGGTTAGGCAGCAGGGAGGAGGTTAAACTTTGTTTTGTTTTTAGGTTTCAACTGAATTGGGTCACCTGTGGTCACTTGACCTTGTACCTTCTTACTTGGTCGAAAAAGATTATACAAGCCAAAGATGGCCACTTCGAAGTCATTATTTTTTTGGTTTTATGGCCTTGTTGGAATTTGACTGTCAACATTTATGTGAGTAATAAAGAATTCTATAACGTTAGGCATGCAATGATAACAAAAGGTCATACGAAAACAATCTAAGATGCACATTGAGATTTTTTATTGTTTCTAATTATTACACCATACTCGCTACCACGAAATCAATTAGCAACAAAACCGAAACCAGCTTGACAACAGACTTTAGAGTAATCAACTGACTTCCTCTCTGTTTTGAACCAAATCTCTATCTTAGCCACATCTACATGTAACATCTGCAGTGCATCGCGGGACAGGTCCAAACCGCTCGGATAACAAAACAACGAAACAGGTGCAGCTCACATTGCAAGGATTGTTTCCACACATTTCTCAGATAACTAAGTTGTATAAATATCAAACTATATAACCCTTGGGCAGGTTGACCTGTTAAGGAATGAAAACAAAGACATTTATAGGGAACATAGAATAAAGGGCTGGAAAGAGAAATCTACAGCATATAATGTAATCTCGGGTACCTTTCCAGATTATGTTCAACTGCCTGAAAGGGTTTTTATCTTTAGCGTACTTATGTTTATATACTTTTAATATTATTGCTAAGGGTAGATACAATACGAAATCATCATCTAAAGCAGAAATCCATTCAAATCTCGCTCATAACAGTACAGAAACCCTTGAGTTAAGTTCAATGCCAAGGAGAATGCCAGGCATGAAGTGGTGAATAATAAACAAGGATGTGGTTCAGAGCTTTGTTTTCAAAACATGGCTGGTGCTGGGGTGTGGACTGGGATGGGGATTAACCCATTAAGACATGTCATCTCTAAGATAACACGGGTAATGAGACCTTAAAGTGGAAAAACAAAAATATTGATAGTCCAAGTTCGTTCTCAGCTACTCTTGCTAACATTTTCTAGAGACATATGATTTATAACTGGAACAGTACTGAGGTAAAACGCTGTTACCTTGATAAATGACTCTGATTTCGAGCCCTGAGTTTTAAATATAAGGCAGTTCAATACATGTTCATGTTCCAAATACTTATCTCATAATAGCCACACACACATCCGACTTGGATAACAAAACTGCAGGCCTTTATTTTTGCATCCGCTTTGATAGACTCCGCAATCTATTTTAGAACTTTCGGGGGATCAGAATAGAAAGCGAGTCTATTTTAGAAGCAACATTTTGGCAGACGGTTGCCCCACTTCTGAGCGCAGCTATTTGTCGTATTTCTGTGTGGGTGGGTGGAAGGATTGCAGGCGACGAATTCGGCTTCCTTTTCTCTCCATGCCTCGCATGCCCGGGATGTCAGGGATAGGTGTTGCTCCATGAAACCACTGGCACGGAGTAGTACATGGCACAGAATATTAGCACGCCTGCAGAACGTAAGCATTTATGGTCGTGTTCGCACATCTAAGGTTGACATCTCGTATTTAGGTTCATATATTATGTATTTGTGTCCAAAGAGATATCTTATGCAATGGCCTTTACTCTTGATGTACCGTTGACCAAAGAGGAGGAAAGAGAATCAGCAGTTATAATAGGTTTAAATAGCATTATGTTCTGAATACAGGCTCAGAATGTTAGACATAACATTTCACACGTTGGTCTCCATTAAAATTTCACACACCAGTGGAACAGTAACAGACCAGTACTACTTTGGTGAAAGTTAAACTTTGTTAATACTGAAGACCTTTCAGTTTCTGTTCCACTTGGGATTGAGCCAAACATGATAACATGTGGCCAAATGCCAAATAGGTGTCATTCTTCTCCAATCAGTTGTTTTATAAGGTGATGAAAATGTGAGCAAAGACATCTGGATCATTATTTTATTGACTCAGTGCCTTTGTAACCTACCAATATATATTCTGAAGGCAAGGAAGGATTGCCCATAAACAGATGGCTCTAACATGAAGGCAAGGAAGGATTGCCAATAAACAGATGGCTCTAACATGCATATCATGAAAATGAAAAGAACTGTTGTACAACCAGGTATAGTTTGTTTCTGAATTGACCATACAATAACTTTCCCAACATCTAAGTTAACCATAAGCCTCACCTCACCTCACCTACATGTATCCCTTGACCTCTTTTTTGGGTCGTTGGGGCACCATGAATAACCATAAGACTAACGGTACCTATTAAATAAACTTTACACTTTCAAACCTTCACCCATACCTTGTCTCAGGCTCAGCTCTTTCGAACAACATGGTGAAATGTACTGTACCGGTACATCCATACAAGTAGAAACGAAGAGTTTCTAATATTTTGCTCTTGAAATAGGAACATGACTTTCCTGTGTCAAATCAAGTTCAGCAGCAGTTGTTGGACAGACCCAATAATAAAGTCACCACCTGACAGCTGTAGGGAAGTTTGTCTGCTCCAGTTTCTGGGCACAAGTCTCCTGAACAAACTTCTCCTGACTTCGGGGTCATGTATCCAGGATGGGCTAACTGTGTCAACCATCAGGACAAACTACTCTTTCTCACATCACTGCCCAGGTTCAACAAGTCTTACAAACAGTTGTTACTACCAGAGTCAGTTGTGAGGTCCAACATGGTATTTCTTCTGGTGTGATATATTGGCCAACTGGGCATTTGCAGCAATCGCTTAAGAAGCACTACTAGTATCTGGACTGGGCATGCGCTAAAAAGACAGTTGGAAATTTGCAACTTTGATTTAGGTAACTTCAGATCAATGAATCAGCTTGAAACGTAGGATTCATAAATGACAGCCCACCCTAAACATATTTATATTAGCAGAAAAGTTGAGATGTGTGCAGTGCAGACTTATTCCGAGGGGGTATTCGTGGGTATTTGCTACAAAGACAATTACCTACAAAAGATACCAGCAATACCAATTATTGTTCTAACACAATATGCATGTAAGGTAGCACAGTAGCAGGCAATGGAAACACAGTCATGTAGTTCCAAAGGGTTATCATAGGTCAGCTGACTCAGATGACCCAAGGTCGTCCTGTAGGCTTCTATAGCTGCTACTGTGTTGCCCTTGACACCAGCTTGTACAGACAGACAGGCTGAGTGATATATAGTACAAGGCAAGGACCTAGAACTGGCCAAGGACAGGTACATTGTACTTGTATCTGTTGAATAGAAAAGAGTGAAAAACTATTTGTTTATAGCCCTTTGGGGGGGGATATTTCAAACTCCCAGTGATATGATAAATTGCATCCAGTGGCTACTGTTTCAAATAATTTTTTTTTTAATTTGCTGCTTTTTTAGCCTGGAAGCCAGACCCTGATCTTTATAACATATATTGTGTGGCCCCAAATCTGTAAAATATCTATTGTGTGGGGATATTATAGAGATTGGGGTCTGGCATCCAGGCTACTGCTTTTCCCTTTGCGTGACAACAACATCAGTCTTATTTATTACAGTAAGTTCGTAAGGCTGTACTAGAAACTTAGCAGTCAAACTTGACATGTCCCTGTGAACACACAGCTGGGTCGTGACACACAGCGGCGGGGTTCGCACGCGCCCGAGAGGTGACGCTGCCCCCCTCCCCAAAATGTTACTGTGTCTGTGTTATGACAGGTATCTCTAGTCAGTTTAGGTTACCCTGTTATCAGGTAATACTAGACAGCAACAATGTATTATGTGATCTGTCACTGAGCAAAAAAAGGACAGGCAATCAAGTAAGTAAATTTTAGTGTGCTTTTAAAACAGGTATCCCTTATTGTAAGCTACAAACAAACAAGCTTGGTAATAAGCCAGAGATTCAAGAGATCTGCCCCCCCCCCCCCCAATCCCCTCAAAAAAGGGGAAGTGAAGTTTTGGAGCTTTGTGAGCAAACAAACATGTTTTTGAACATTTCTCACAAAAGAATGACACAAATTCTTTACTTTGACGTTCCTTTACGCCCATCCAGTTTTGGAAACAACACAGAAAATTCCAGTCAAGGTCTCTCTCAGTGAATCATCCATCCCGACTACGTAAACTGTTTCGACGACAAACGACATTGACCAAAATATAGGTCGTTCATATCGCACACTTGTCACCTTAACAGCTGTGCTATCGAAACTTCCCAACTCCACATACCAACTCACACTGCCAAAACCTCTGTAGGCCACAAGTATGTTTACTCCGTCAAAAACAGACCTCCTTTTCTACCGACGCTGCATGGGACCTAATATAGCCACGGGCAAGGGTCTACAGCACGTGGCGGGGACACCCGGTATCGGGGCCGGTAACGACTTCACAGGCCCCGGGAGAAACGAGATTCCCCGTGGCCGTATCGAGGGGAGGATGTGGTCGTGAACTATGTACTGTATGCCACGGGCTCAAATAGCTGGGGTATTTTGGTGACTTATTCATACCGGGTTCTATAGACTTTATTAGAATGCTGATAGCCACAACTCACTTTTGTACATATCAATTTTGGTTCATGTAAAGAAAGTTGTATTCAAGTGACTTGCCAATACTTTGCACCTGTACTTATGCCAAGATAAACAAACAAATAGTTCAAGTTCTGGTTTGTCACATTGAACAACACTCAATGTCTAAACCTTGCACATGACCTTTTAGGATACACATGGTATTTATTTGTTTGTTTGTTTTATTCAGATCTCCATTAGTGTCACATAAAAAGCCACTTTACTACCTAGAGTCCACTTACATAATAATAAAATGAACTGTAAATAACAAAAACGTATTGCTGTCAATTAATAAGAAATCAAAAGATTTCTGACAAAATGACTGACAAATATTGAATGCTAAGTCATATGATGTGTAGCAATTTCAAAACAATGTCAATCATAATTCCAATATCATTCATAATTCTGTGGTCCAAAACTATTCTGAGCAACCCAAGCTCGGGGATGGATGTGGTCAACACCATAGTTCCCATGGAATGTGCACGGCTAGGACATTCCGTATGACTGTCAGTTATAAATAAGATGTAATGAATGTCAAGTTTCATATGACATGGTGGGCAGCAACATGACTCAATTAGTCTTGTAATGAGTCAGCCTTGTGAAGTGACAGCTTGCAATTTGAACCATAATTTAATAAGTTGAAAGAATATTTGCTTCCAAAAGAATTGAAACAAAGAGCTGCTGGAAACACAAGTAGGTATTGTGATTGGAGAGGACAGTTTAAATCATATATCTATCTTTGAGGTACAGCTGACTTAATAATGCATTCATGTAATTCACCTCGAAAATATGTTTCAGCATGTGCGAAGTATTGTGTCATTCAAGTCAATATAAATGGCGACATCACAACAAAGATACTTAAAAAAGCATAACTACGATTCCTTCTGAAATCGTTAAGGACATGCAGAATAAAAAATGACAGGTACCCAATGAAAAAATTAAACAATAAGTAGGTTAAATGCTAAATCCTATGTTAAAAAGATAACTCAAAAAGATCTTAAGGGCTAAAAAACTGCCCTCCATATGCAAATATTTCAAATGGAACAATCCTGGGATCACCATGGTGACCAAAGTGTGACCACACCCAGGATACACCTGTATCCTCTCCATTCACACCTACCCCCTGTGACAGGTCATTCCACCACCAACACCATCCTGTTTCATGGCAGGTCATCTGAGGACACTTCCTAACTGTCCCAAGTACCGTCTGGGACATTTCTTATGGTCTTATGCAGTCAACATACATATGTACTGTCCACATACACAGTCTAGTGACCACCTTTGCATTGAGAGATACCGTCAAAACCGCCCAAGACGACCACTCAGAGGACCAATAAAATCTGGACAGGTGGTCACTATATAGACAGGATTCTTGTGTCAATGGGGAAAATCATCTAAGGAGCAACTGAAACGTCCCAGTGGCCAAGTGGTCCTTATGTAGAGGTGGTCACTTGTACAGGTTTGACTGTGTCTTGGATCTTTTCCATTGACTAGTCCCTTACACAGATGGTTTGCCATTTCCGTATATGACAATACCACATAGTTTCGATCTCATGGATATCAGGGACCTAATCCAACGCTTTAGGAAACCACTAGCTTGTGGAAAGTATGACACAGCCCTGTTCTCACCCTCTGTGTCCAGCTCCATGCTGTGAGCCCCTGCCAGGGAAGCTTCTAGTAAGGAAGTGTTTGAATCTGCAGGATTAGTCTTATCAGTCGGAGAGCTTTGCACAAAGATGGGGCAATTTCATGGTCAGATGTGGAGGAGATATAAGGTGATTGAGCAACCATGTGGTCGTTAGAACATGCTGTGGTGTAGTGGTCAGCAATCCTGCAAGGGAGTCTGCATGGCACAGCCGCTAGTGTACTACAAATGAGGCAAAATCCTTGGTGCTCATATATCACATTATGGTGAATTCAGAGACGTCACTAACCCATGGTAAGTAGAAACAAGAGAAATTTTAAATTAATTGGTTTAACTGTACTTCAGTATTCGTGCTGAATGTTCACCATGAATGTTCAATTTGAAGATCAGCCAATAAGTAACGTTACCAGTTTCTACTGAAGATACGTGTACAGGTACATGTAAGTGATCACGATACTGAAAACAAAGACAGAAGACAGCTGGAATAGCGCATGGTTTCTTGTTTATTCAAAGTCGAAAACACTACAGCAAACATCATGTCCAAGATCACAATCATGATCAGCCTTCATTTCTGGGAAACCTGTGTCTGTTTCCAATAATCTGGCATGCAGGTGCTGTCAGCCCATCTCAGCCAATCAGGTCTGGCATATCTCTGGGCCTTCTGAGGGGGTTTGTCTGTACCATAGCCCGTAGGGAAGGGACAAATTTGTCCTGAGGTCGCTGTGACTCACCCAGTGGTTCCAAACAGTCGACATGCTTCCGCACATTCTGCGGCTACCTGTTCTTGTCCTTGGCTTTGGAGGACTGACGCCGTTTGTTTGTCTTTGAACTGCTTGGATTAGAAGTCTATAAAAACATCCTGCTGTTGTCTATAGTGCATGGTAAAGGAAGAGTTTTGAATAACTTTTCAACTTGGATGCATCTATGGTATTACAAATGTCTTGCAAGCTAAGCATTTTTGGTAAAGGCTGAGAAAGAACAAAGTAACATTTAGGATACTATTCAGTCTTACACCTGTACATTTGAACTACAAATGGAACTACAAAGACGACGTCAATTTATTGTATCATACTGTATTGAGTAACAAACTACAGTGCATTAAGTTTTTTTACCCTTTCTTCAAATGAAAGCACTGTTAAAGCCTCTTCTATTTCCACTTGCCCTGGAATGTCAAGAGTTATGCATCAGCAACAGGTGTCCAGAAAAAAATTATCTGTATTCCATGAACTTGACTGGAATGTTGAGGGAATATCCAAGGAATTCAAAAGGTCATCTTCCGGAATCCCTTGGAATAACATGAAGGAACAAGTCTAAGACAAAACGATTACATAACTCAATAAAACATCATAATCTTGTTTTACACAAGTATGTTTCAGAAAGGCACTTTAGCTGCAAGATGTATGAACAAAGTACTAGCATTAAAGATGCAAACTCTGCTACAGATTGCAGTTATTCAAGACATCTTCAAGATTGCTGAATTCCCAGAAGACAATGGAATCAGGGTTTAAGATTCCTCAGTCTACTTCCCAACCTTACCAGGCAACGAGAGGATCAGGAAGGAACTCCCAGGGACCTTTGTGGTGATTCCAAAAACTTACACCTGTCTTCAGAAATCCCTCTTAAAAGTCCTGAACGCGAAGAACAAAATCCCACAAAACCATCATCTTATCTGCCATTAACGTAGAGTGACATCCTTTCTGAGAATCCCTTTTCTTCAAAGAACAGAAGAAGTCTTCCAATAAAGACTTTTGTTAGGTTCCCCTTCCAAGAATCCATTGGGAATTTCTTCACAGGAAAAAACATATTATTTCAGGGAGACCAATACAAGTACTTGTCTTACCCCTATATCTATTTCTCCTTCTGAGAATCCAAAGGAAACTCCTGCAAAAAGCGTAAGAGACAAGTTCAGGAAGCTGCATTAGGCGCTCTCGCAGCCAACCATCCAATCGCTGCTGTAGGTTCGTTAAACACACTTGAGTCGCCGTTGGTTCGTTAAGTACACTTAATCTGACTATTCCTGTAAGAAACGTTATCCTAATGGGGTATCCTGAGCATAAAGTGACTGTGTAGCGAATCTTCCACCAAAAACAGACTTCTTCACTCTTCACTTGCAACTTCTATTGTCAAAACAATGCTCGGCTCTTTAAGGTCTAAAAAAAGAGATACAACTGCCATCTTAGGTCTGATAATTTGCAGTACCGTGGGACATTAGCTGGCTTTCTTGAAGATTTTCTGTCTGGATGGGTTAGTCCTTAAAAGGCTAGAGTTAGGCTGCTTGAACCACCCACATACATTCCACAGGCTATACACTAACACCTTTGTGTAAGAGTACTAAGACATAGTTTCTTCCCTTTTTTGTTCCATGTACAAATGTGGTCAAGTGCAAGCACAAGCTATTATATCTGTAAGAACAAATACTGGTAAGAAAGAACATTAACTAAAGGTATCTTCATGGTTGTGATAACAAGTTGCAATGAAGCCAACATCTTTTAGAAGAATTTGGATGAATAGTGCTTAAACATAATGTCTTAATACGGACAGCAATAAATCAATAAAAGACTTAAGAAGGAACTGAACTCAAAAACATAAAGCTTTTAACTAAAACCTTGATAAAAAGTAATGTCTGAGTAGAGACAGTTGTATGTCTCAACAAGGCTGCCAGCATCTTAAAGCTTTCGGTAAAATCTTGATAAAAGCTCTTTAACATGTCACAACTGAGACATGAGTACATCTTTAAAAGACGTAACAATGCATTGAACCCAACACCGACATCCTAAAGCTTTCAGTAGAATCTTGGTTCAAAGTGCTCAAACCTAATATCTAAGTGAGGACAACCGTTCTTTCAAGAGGGTCTGCACAACGGTTCCGTTCAATGCTTTATGCTGAATTCAGAAGAACTCACATCCAGCTACAATCAAGAAAGGCAATTACGCAAAATTTGGCCGCCTTGCTACGAATTCTGTGAATAAGACGGCTGTCCCTACGAATTACGGGAAATCAAAATAGGCTGCCTACGCCTTACGGAAGAGAGCGTGCAGACCCTTTTTAAAAGACTGGAGAAGGCATTGAAGCCAACACCATAAAGCTTTTAGCAGTCATCCATGACAGGTGTGAGAACTTAGGGCCTTAGAATTGGTTCAGTACTCATTCTACACAAATGACTAACCATACAACAGGAACGAAAACACATTTAAGTATATAAATATCTAAGTAGGGCCAACGGTACATCTTTAAAGAAGGCATTGAAGCCAACACCATAAAGCTTTTAGCAGTCATCCATCAGCCGAAACAGTCTGGTTCAGCAGGTGCTTCCGTCCACTGACCTGTGGTGACCCCTGGTCAGACCTGGTTACCTGCCCACAGGACATGGAGCCACCATGACAGGTGTAAGAACTTAGGGCCTTACAAAATGGTTCACTCATTTTTTTTAACATCATGTAATCCATGTTCCTTATATATTGTATTACTCATATAGCATAGCATAATTTTCTTAAATTAATTTACTAGTCTTGATATTTAGTACTGCTCAAGAACATGCAATACATTGTACTTGTAAATTGTTGTGCAATAAACTTTGACTTGACTTTTACACAAACGGCCAGCTATATAACAGGAATAAAAACACTTTTAGGCCACTAGAACAAAATTACTCGTCCGTTGTACAGAAGACAAAAAATAAATGTTTTTTTTTTCATGCTTTTGACCAAATCTTTTCATTGTCACAGAACAATTGCATTCACTTCTGCTTCAGAACTTTGGAGCTGAGCTTTGTATCATATTCTCCTTGTACCTCCCAATAAGAATACATATATGTCCAAGGAAGTCCAAAGCAACTGAAATAACAACCTAGCAAAAGGTATGACCCTACAGGACTACTTAAAATTCTTTCTAAGTCCTTGGAATCCAAGACATCCCAAGAACTAGCCAGAACCTGTCTTGAGCGATGTGGCAAGACCAACTGTTCCCCTTACACAAGGACAAACACATCTCCTCCCTTAGTGGTGTGGATCGGTCCGGCCGGACCGGTTCCGGACTTGTAAAACGTTTAGGTTCAAGTCCAAAAAAACCTAAACGTCTGGAAACAAGTCCGGACTTGAAAAAAATCTCTCACTTATACACTCCTTTTTGTTTCAGACCATCTTAAACCTTCCTCAGATCGTGAAATTTGCACTAGAAAAATATGAAAACATTGCTGTTTTTGTGTTTATAACTGAACCTTTGTGTTAATTACTGACTGTATATAATTCCGTATATATAGTTTTCAAATTACATGTAAAATATCTGCCAATTTGCAATGTTACATGTAACACGGAAAAAAAATTCAAAAATTGCTGTTCAGGTCCGGACTTTCAAGTCCGGACCTGAACCTAAACCTCTGGACTCGAGTCCGAACCTAAACCTAAACTTGGGTTTCGATCCGCACCACTATCCTCCCTGCTATTTTCCTTGTAACTCCAACCACTACCAAGGACAAAGGGATTAAACCAGGTCCAACTCCTCTGCCATATACACAAGTGTCAAGGTCTTTCTTAGACCATTTCTAAGCAATTTCTGGCCAGTAAGAATTACATGTAGCACCAGGGGACTTGCCTGGGTGTCAGATGGACTAAGGGGTTGGAGCAGTTAGCAGCTAAGTAGTGACAAGGCGAGGCAGGTGGCAGGCCAAAAATGTCCCTAATTCTATTAGCCCTGAGCTGGGGGGAAAATGCATTAGGAGTAAGATGTTTGGACATTGTATTGTGGAGCTGAACTCCAACAGCAGACACTGCCAGACAAAGGAGGTTGATAAAGGTATGATTGGCAGACTTACTCATATCCATTTAGAATTGCTTGAGATATATCTAGGGTAGGAACAACTACTTATTTTTGACAGATCTAATATCTTTGGGGAATTCTTTTCATAGATAACAGATAAGTGCTGTATATTTTGTCAGTTTGCCTACTGGACTTTCAGAAACAGAAATCGTTTACAATACGGTAAGGAAGAGACAAAAAGATGGCAGATACATGAATAATTGTTTCTGTATTGTTGAATATCATACTTGAATATTCAGTGTGGACTTTTCAAAATGATGATGGAAATGCTGATTAAAACATATGTATCAGAAAACATTATTAGAGAAATCAGAATTAATTATAATCAATGTTAATTCAATTCCTATGTTTCCTAATATCAATAATGTTCATCGTTCAAGCCTGAATAGGAAGTCAAAGTTGTCTCTTTGTCTTGCCTGCTTTAAAGCGTCCTGTCCCTACCTCTCTGTCAAATGGTATAGTCCCTCAGTGATTGGTCACCATTCAATGCCAATCATGATATCTATGGGAAATGGTAAGTTACTACAAACATAATTGACTGAGATAAATCTAACTACCTGTCACATATCAATTATATAACCCTTCTATAGAAAATCAGATTGGCGTGGAATAGACATTTCCTGACCTGTTCAGCTTTGGCTAATTTCTCTTTGTGAGGAATAACATCCTGTTTTGTCATATAGACCTGCCTCGTTAACAACTGCCAAGGATATTTCTAGTTACACAAGACACTAGACATTTGAAATCTGTGTGGAAACTCGTCCAATAATTCACACTGTTGCCAGAGCTGATAACTATGACTGACTGTTGGATGTGCTTTGTGCACCTTTTGGTTGTTTGTATATATTCAGTGGATGGGAAAAGTATCTATGTAAAGTAAAAAAGGGGGAGAGAAAAGAAGTAAAAGGAAAAGAGAGGACAAAAAGGATTGCCTGTGGGAAGGAAAGTCAATTCGATTCAAAAAGGAAGAGAGATGGAGAGAAAAGAAAAGCTGTACCATAGAAAAGGGGCATCTTGTTTAACAAAAGATGAACAGATAGAAAGAAGGACAAAGGGGGAAGAAGACAGAAAAGGGCAATGAGGAAGATAGACATGGACAGAAGAAAGGACAGGAATAGGAGAAGGATGGGAGGGAGAGAGAGAAAAAGAGAGACATAAAAAGAAGAGAATGGTCCATTGACTGACTGCCCATGTACTATACTGAGAAACAGGTAGGAAGCCTGTCCAAGATTTCTACAGCTCCTTCATCATAATCACCAGTCTGGGGAAACACACCACCTGTCTCTTCTTTCAACACCTTCTTGACCAACACTTGAAGGTGAAGTCAAGGAGCAACTAAGAGCAGACTTGGTTGTTTGGCAGCTACTACTCTACCATTTCTTAGAAAGCTAAGAAATCCGAGAAAAATATACCTTCCTTTCCAGAAAGCCTGATTGATATGATATGGTGATTACCAGGCTTTGGAAAGTAACAAATAAAGAAAGGGTCTGTTTACACAACCAACATATCGAAGTCCTGTAGCACTTTTAAGGTCACAGTCCATTAACTCTTTCGATGTAGAATTCATTACCTCAGCAAAGAAGGCTGTCTTTTTCACTGCTGTTTGTAGTCTAGATGTTGATTTGGATAGATGGATGGATGGATGGATGGATAGATGGATGGGTGGATAGATGGATGGATGGACCAATGGATAGATGGATGGATGGATGGATAGATGAAAGAATGAATGAATGTATTGATAAATGATCTGAGCGAGTGAATTAATGATTCTGAGCAAGTGAATGTTTTATTGGAATCATATCTGATAGGACTCAACTGTTCTTTTTACTACTAGCAATTAGAACGACCCTTTGGGACTGTGCTTTTATGCAGATAGAACAACCATAGGTATCATACTTCATGAAGTATTCAGTATAAGGAGCAGGTTTGAAAGGCTTTATATAAAGTTATCAGTAGGCAACGTTTCCATATGATTTAATAAACTCTTTGCATGAGACAGTAAAAAGATCCCCATTATGTTGGGGCCTCCCGGGACTTTCTGTTGGAAGTGGGAATTTTGGAAAGAAACCGCAACGTCCTAAATTGTTAAGCAAAATTTACAATGTAGAGGAAACTATCCCGCTCTTTAAATTGTGCATTTCGACATTCTGTGCAATTTGTGACTCAACAAAGACATCGCTTGTCACTCATGTTTCTTTCTGTAAAAACACTGCACCTTTTGGAGATGTCCCTTACAAAAACAGCATACCCAATATAGAGAAGATTACAATTGCTATCACAAAACATAACACTTGTAATCTGAAATAAGCCATTATTTTGTTGACAGCAATATCATTTCAGTGATTCACTATATCAAAAGAAGCATCCCACCAAGTAGTCTTAGCAACCAGAAGTCACCAAGAGTGCAAACCGACACTAAGGCAGTACTTTAAGAACCCGTTTCTTAGAAACAATTCTAAGTTTCGCAGCAGACAATGCGTCCGTCTGCGGACATGTCATTTGTGCCCCTTGACTTCACCTAGAGTGGCGGCAAACATGCTGCAGTAGACAACAGTGCTTTGTCCACACCCCGTGTTTTCTTGTTATTGTACCTCAGAGTCAACTTCCTCTTATTGACAGCACAAAGCCATCTGAACTATTTAGGATGAAACTCAACACTGTCATTCAAAACCTGACATACTTAATTTCTGAGGGGGTAGAGAAATGAGCATAGAGCCTTAATATTTGGAAATTTAGAGGGTGGTTGTGAACTTTTTGATAAAAAGGTTACATCTTAAGTCCGAACGATCCAAGGTTGATAATGATTTTACCTGAAAGAACAAGGATACTTCAACAAGTTGCACAGAAACTCTACCCTGTCATTTAATGCCTGCAAAACTTTGGCTGGGGGTTGGGGGTCTAGCTTCCAACTCCAATCCCTCCTTCACACTTCTTCAGACTTTTCTTAAACATTCCTCAGAGCATCTTAGAAACCTGTGTTTTCCCTTTCCTTGCCAGACGTCATGACCACTGACAAATTGTACAAACTTCATGCCCATAGTGTTGAAAGACTTTTCACGCTCAGTTAGGGACCATACGATATTTAGCGGGGGGGGAGGGGTGGTGCGTTGGGGGGGGAGGGTCATGGTAAAATTTTTCGAGGTGGGGGGGAGGGTCATGGAAAAAAATTCTGGGTTGGGGGGGAGGGTCATGGACTTTTTTTTTACGAATCCGTTGAATTGTTGTACATAAACATTATGCTGTGGGCCGACAAACTGACGCTGTAAATAGCCCGCTATGCATGCTGTATTTTCACCCAGCGTAGCGGCGAAAAAATACAAAACTACCGTAGTAAACATGCCGAAGCACACGTCCAGCACGCGCCTCCACTGTTTCACAGGATCCGGAAGCTATCCAGCTATCAGCTCTAAGGGAGGTGCCAAATACTAAATTAGCACCCCGCCTTACCGCTCCGATCTTATCTCACAGCCCCTCCCACCCGGCTACTCTCCAAGCAGAGCATGGGTTTCGGCTGGTTTTTGACGTGTTTTTAGGCGTTTTTGTCGGGCTTTCTACTTTGTCATCTTTTTTTTTTTGGTCTAGACAAAGTAGAAAGCCCGGCAAAAACGCCTAAAAACACGTCAAAAACCAGCCGAAACCCATGCTCTGCTTGGAGAGTACACCCGGCAGCATCGCGCCAAAACGTAACAGTAGCCGACATGGCCGAGTACGCCTCTCTGTGACGATCAGCGGGGTGGGTCCCGGACTATCAGAACAGCCGTAAATGTATCAGATTCCGGGTAATATCCTTATTTGAAAGTTGATAGTCCGCAGTTGAGCAACACAGAAGCTGTTATTTAATAACGTAAAATATTCCTTTCTTTGTCAGTGCGGGAGAGAATTAATTCTTAACTGTATTTCTGACAAATTTCTGGAGCAAGAATATGTCATTTTTTCATCCAGAACAGTGAATTGATGCACATAAAATTCATTTCTACCAAAGTAGGAAGATAATGTTTCAACTAAATTTATAAGCTTCACCATGATTGGACGATTCGGCTGCTTCAAATTTGTGGCGCCGCCCACGACTTTCCTTGTTCCCAGGGCATCTAGTCTTTCTGGCGCCTTGGCGACTGTCATCAAAGGCTGCCGACTGTCAATCAGCGGCAATTTCCTGGGAAAATACGTGAGTTGGAACTACGTGTGGCAGTCACCAGCGAACTTCTGGCGACCGGTGATTTTTACGTTCCTTGAACTTTCAGTTCCACGTTTTCTGTAGTAGCTACAATTTGACGCAGAACAGCGGTTTCGGAGGCTTCCTGGAACGGCGGCGTATATATTTGGGCAATCTAGGGGGGTGACGCGATTTCTATTAACACGGGCCAAGGTTCTCTAAATTATGCCGACAAAGGGACTTTCGCCGCAGAGAGAGTTACGTCGCAGAGGGACGACCGCCTCGGCGGCGATTTTTCTGGAAACATGTCAGCGTTTAAGCGTGGGAATACCAGGAATATCGCTTCTTATTTCGCACCGAAGAGAACTTCTGACAGCGACGATATTGTAGCGCTTCGACTTCGGAGAAGACGGACACAGCAAAAAAAACGGAGAACTGGTATCGACTATTGATATTTTTGAGTAGCTAAATAAACCAGCGAGGTTAAAATCTCCTTGAATAAACTATTGATATTGTTGTTTCTGAGATTTTAGTTGTCTTTCACGGTTTCACCTAAACTTAAGTATTGTATGTCAAGGTCCTGTGGAGAATAGAAGTTGATTGACTACCATGATTATCATAAATATAACCCTCAAAACTGAAAAAGAAGCCTTCTCAATAGCCTAAAAATGCAAGAGCTTCCGGGAGGCTTCGCCCCTGGGTCATTAAACTTACTTTGTTTACCAGCAAAATTTGTTCATCAAAATTCGGGAAATAGCATTTCAATGGTTAAAGATTTTTAGATTTTCCTGCGGGTGCATGTCGCGCCTCCCGCGGCGAAAAATATGTCGGAGGGCATCGTCCCCCAAAAATCAAGCTGTATTTCTTTTTACAATAGAGATGTCTATATATTTGCTTGATTAAACTTAGCTTACTCTTCCAGCAAAATTTGTCTCTCATATAGCAGTTCAAAGGGTCCCGATTTCAAAATTTTCTCAACTGTCTTGCCCCCTATGCAATTTGATTTTTTTGCTATCGCCTCTGGTACCGACAACCGCTGGTTCCCGGTTCTTGTTTTATAGCATACGTCAGCTATCCCAAGTGGACGCCCGATGTCCATATAGTAGTTGTTTTATAAATGGGGGTCGCTTTTCTACCATTTTTACACGATACCTGTAGGGGGAGGGTCATGGTAAATTTTTTCGAGGTGGGGGGGAGGGTCATGGAAAAAATTTTTGAAATGGGGGGGAGGGTCATGGAAAAATTTTTTGACCGGACTTCCAGTGCACCACCCCTCCCCCCCCGCTAAATATCGTATGGTCCCTTACCTTTGTCAATTTATGAGAGACATTGGGCGCCTTTGGTTGCATCTACTAGTTGTCAAGATGCCAGATCTCATTTCCCCTATACACCTGTTACAAAAGCCCTGGCTACTTTGGCTTTGGGGCCTTTGGGAGACTTACATGTTTGTTATTTTACCTCTGCAATTTTGGAAACAAAGAACAAAGAGATTATGACACCTGGCTGAAGAGGTAGACTAATAAAACAGGTCCTTCATACGTGACTCCATAATCGCTTTGTTTGTCAGAAAGTGACCTTGGGAAGATTCTATATACATAACGCATGGCGGTGTCGATTTACGTACAGATTTTTCGATACTGTTTTGGAAAGGAAAAGGTGGGGACACACCTGTCTCAGGTACACTTCCTGACCTAAAACAATTCAGAGACAATAGGTCTTTATTTTCACCTCCCATGTCCCATGTTAATGCACCCTATCAAAGGCCTTGTCATAGGGCATGAAGGCAGTTTTCATCAAGTCAAGTTTCGCTGATATTTCATATCTTAAGTAAACACAGCCACACCTTGTGCATTTCAGATAACCCAAAAAACATTTTTGAAAAACTTTCATTCTCCATCTGTTAGTTTCCAATGTATGTGGTACTACCCAAGAATCGTACAGTGTATGCTATGCCATGCGCCAGTACTGTGTAAGACCCTCTTCAAACCAGGCTCCATGAATCTGGATTCACCCAGGATTGATCCCGATTTGATCCACCGAATCCACAACCTGAGGTGGATTCTAGCTCTCACACAATAGAAGGATTTCCCTCAGTGTATCAACATAACAAAGTGGCGGGAGTTAAGTTACAGGTTGTACTAGCCATCTATAGAGGTGGTCCTAAACACAGGATGTGACAGTCATGTTGGTCAGCAACATTTGTTTTTGTGGCTTGCACCACAACAAAACAATATCGTACAGGAAGGGATAGACTTCTATTTATCCTGCTTCCTCCCATGGAAGGAAACACAAACGTTGGTCCCATGGATGTGTGGAGGACTTGTTTTCTGGTGGTCCAGTTGATATCCTGTGGCCGCACACATTGGGAGGTAACCACTGTGACCACAAGAAAGGTCAGTTAGTGGACAAGAAATGGGAGGTCCCACTTATGATTCCAATAGACTTCCTGTCCATGAGTGAACAGAGTAGAGTTCACAGGGTCCACACGTCTTCTACCTGTGTCTATGTCCAGTAAGGTTTGCAGGTTGAGCTGTTCGAAAGGTGCTGACTTTTTTCCTTGAAAGGTATGAAAGTTATTAGTATTTTGTCTAAAACAGTTACAAAAACCTCTTGTTTTTAAATGGCGATAAATAGCTACTAGTATATGTTGCAGTTAAGTAATTTGTAAGGTGTGTCAGTGTAGATTTTGTCATTGTCAGTGTCCAATAAAGTTTGCAGTTTATAGGGCTGTCTTTTGTGCTGACTTTTCTTCCTTAGAAGGTATGACGGTTATGGGAACTTTTTTTCAAATTTTGATTATGTTATAGTAAGTGCGATTTCTTGTAAGGTTTGTCCTCATTGGTGTTGATTTTGTCACTAACATCAATGAAGTACAGAGTTTCTCCGATTATGTGTCTACACCTATAGGGTGTGACCTCTGTACCTGTAATTTTTCCAGTATTTAGGCGCTGTCCACCCGAGTTGACGCTAAGTCCCCCCCGAGAGTTGAAACAACGTTCTTATCTGTCCCCAAATCTACCAGCGAAGGTTACCACGATAATGGGCAAATGAGCCTTAATTCCCGTCTCTTCTTGTGCGCGCCACGTGATCGCGTCTGCCTGATTTCGCTAATGCCCTCGTCTAAACCTGTCGCCTCGTGTCTGGCGACTTGTGGGTATCCCGCGGTCAGCCTGAATTGCATTTGCATTATTAAGTGGGCGCTGACAGCGACTGCCCCCCCACATTTGCGTCGATCCGGCCATAGCGTGGGATGCCATACTTCGCTTAATGTACCACGACGGGGCTCTGGGGACGCCGTATGGCGCCGCCACGGCTGCGGCCAGAAGAACACAGTCTAAATGACTAAGACCATAAGTATCTTCCTCATCGATAACAACAAAATTGATACGTTTTTTTTACTAAAGAGAAGTCGCAGCGTACGTTTCCATGGCGTCCACTTTCCTCGGACTAAGACTCCATCTAATTCCGTCTGAGCGATGTCTGTGATTCGTTGACGTCATGGCTTTAATCAAACGGGGCTAATACCCACATTAACGCGGTTATGTTGTCGTGGCGTGTGCGGGAAGAAAATGGCCCACTCAGAGACAGGTAGGGTTACACTCGCACCTGAGTACCATGGTAAAAAGCGCTGCTGATATGTTAAAATCGTTGTCACATCGTGCCTTTGTTAATACATTATTGAGATATTTTCCATTCTTTTCCACATTTCACAGAAAGTAAAGGGAGATCAAAACTATGCCTTCTGAAATGATTTAGCATTTACTTTATAAAAATTAATCTATTTGCTTTAAAAAAATAACTAGTATTTCAGGTTAGTCTTGAAATACAGTTGTATGGACGGTTTACCGATATTGCTTTTTTGTAACACTGAAAGTTTTTATTGCTGTTACAACAACTTTCTCCTCCACAGCTTCTTTTTTTTCCTTTTTTCACTTCGCTTTACACAGCTTAAAGTTCTAGAATATGAACAGATTGTTACAACTTTCTTTAAAAAAGATACATTCTATCTGGCTCTTTGATTATCATCCTACTGGGATTTTCTGTTATGTAAACACAGTTCCTAAAGAGCTAAAAGCCTCCCATGTTTGATACAACCAGCGAAATCCCCTCCTTAATGACAAATTGGCCGGTTTGATCCGCCCTGTGACAGAGGAGGTTATTGATGAGCCGTCTGCGGCTGTAAGTACCACTAATGAACCAGGATTACCCACCCTAAGGTGGCCCTAACAACCCCGCGATCCCCCGGCTAAACGCTCTGATTATCCCGCTGATCAGCTGCTTGTCTTTGGGTAATCAGACAGGTCGCCAATGTCAGTTTTGTCTCCAAACTTCTCCCGACATTTCTTTTCTACGCTGACAAAAAGTTACAAATGTTTCCTACAGTCTTTTTCTTATCATACACTATTTCTTTTCATTGTCACAACCTTTGAAAATAATTTCAAGGAAGTATAATTGTGTTTAATGATGCTGTGAAATTTATTTAACTAAATCTAAAATCGACAAAATGTGGTTATAATTATGATGTATTACACTGTGCACAAAGACTTGTTTTATCAGGTACTTAAGTTTTCTGTGAAATGTCTGGAAAAATCTTTGTCTTCGAAGATGTCACCTGGCCATATACCTGTTCCATACAAACAATCCGATACTTAGCTGTGACATATCTCTACAAACAGGGTCGATAACGGCGGACATATGCCAGTGCTTACACCTGTCAGCTCCAATATTTGTGAGAGTTGATATCGAGCTGAAGAAAGGGGGCAAAAGGACCTTCCACCCATGCTGGGATATTAAATGTACATTCAATTATGGCTTTAATCTCCAGCTGAGCAGGTCGCGGACTCGGAAGCGCCACAGGCTCTCCGCACTGGAGCCACTCGTTGTAACGCGATGCTCCCGCGGTGCCATCCAGAGTCCCTCGCCACTCGCCACATCCCCTGGGTTTGGGCAATTAATTTCCCAGGTTATCCCCCGGGGACATGGGGTAAACCCTGCCATGCATGTCATGTATCTGTCAATACAAAGTTGGTACGACTGCGAAAGGACAGCTCTTCTTTCTCGTCTCTGCAGTTTGCGGTGAAGTGGGTGACGCTGATCCGGGAGTCGGCTCTGAAGGAAGGGCGTGAGAAGTTCCAAGGACGTCCGTGACATCATCTCTTTTCCTGTACGTACATTCGTGTTTCCTCCTTTCTTTTTATTTGACGTAGCACTACACGAAACAACTTCCTTGTGGACAGAATCAATATTGGTAGTTGTCCATTGAAAGCACTGATCTCTTTGTGATGGCGTCATATAATTAAGGTTGCATGCCACCCTCCTTTAAACCCAACCACGAGCAACCAGGCTTCCACACGAGAGTATTGATTAGGGATACAATCTTCGCACGTCTTTTGAGCGACAACTTGCTGAGAATTAATTCTCTGTCAGACGTCATTGTGTCCTTTGTTACTTATCATTTATAAAGTCGTTTACAAATTTCTACATCAATATAGCATCCTGTTCATTAGTACTACAGTGACAGGACTACAATTGTCCTATCGACTGAGGCATTTCACGCCCTATTGACTCAATTAGAGGAAAATAATAGCAAGAGAAATGTTTTCTATTATTGGCAGTTGTAGGTCGAGGAAAAATCAGCATATTTGTGCCAAGTTGCTGACTCGTCATTTATATCATGCAATGTCAGATGTTGATTCTTCATATGAATGCATATCTTAGTCTTAGAATTTGTTCGTAATGTATTAAATAGAGCATTCCCATGCCAAACATGAATGTAACATAAAAGGTGAGCATCTCAAAGGGGAAGCGATGTGTTTTTTCCACTCAAAAAAAGATGGTGAAACAGAAGAGGGTACTTTTTACCTTAAACGATTATGACATCTTCCTCCAACCCTATTTGGCAACGCCATCTTCAGCACTTAGAGATATACGTTTTTTGTAACCAGCAAAATCTTGATATTACATGTCTTTTAGTCTTATACATGCACACTGTTTCTGGCTTGACCTATGATTGTTCTGGATGCCATTTATCATCTGCAACAAATCACCTGTCAAAGCTCATCAACTATTTAAACATGACTCTCACAATATAGGTTACACCAGTCTTTGTGGCATACCCGGTAAACTGGGAAACCATATGGTGTCACAAATCCGATTATTTCTTTCAACAAGCTACTTGTGCTCTATCACCAATGTATAAAGGAATCCTTTGGTTTGACGCATTCTTCAGTAAAAATACTGTATGTTGGGTTCTCTGGTAAACTGGTAAACCATAGGATGTCGCAAATCTGATTATTTCTTTCAGTTAAGAACATGCTATATCATAGATGTATACAAATGAACCCTTTGGTTTGACCCATTCTTTAGTAAAAGTACTGTGTGTTGACTTCTCAGGTGTGTGACTGAAGAATGGCCACCGCTATTAGTACTGTGTATGTTAAGGTTCTGTACATTTAGGACTAGGGTAGCTAGGATAACCTTGTCATCTAAAAGCGGTATTGCTCACCACTAGACCACCGCACGCTACCGTTTTCACCATGTTTGTGCGATCTAAGGACTGTGGTGTGTAAGTCTTCCGGTCCATTGAGTGGAGGACACCATGCCGTGACACGGCCCCCGTCTGTTTTCCCGCGCCGCTCCCTCGACGCCTGGTTGATGGCGCTGTCCCATTCTGCGGCATCACGACATTCGCCACTTTGCGCCCCAAGGGCTTAACAATTACTGTCACTTTGAGGGCACTTTCGTGGTCAGGCATGCATGATCAACATCAAGAACATATAAACCTCCAAATTTGGTCAGGCCATGTCAGATCTTTTATTTGGTTTGGGGCATTTTCCACATAAAAGTTGTTACCATAATTGATACTTACACCAGTGCATCAATAATAGACAACTTGCCAAAATGATCTTTATAATTCAGATGTTCATTCTTTTACCTGACAATACGGTAAATTAAACTCTATCTGACCAAATCACTGACATAAAACTGTTCCTAATATGTTTTGATAGAAGCATACACAAAAGTAATGCAATAAAGAACTGCAATAAACTAAAATTGAATTTTTCTTAAATGTATAATCAAAAACGTCAGAAAAGGCATCGACCACAGGAATGGCAAGCCCAATACTATCAGCTCAAAGGTTATCCTTTCCTGAATTCAATCAAAACTTCCTGCAAAACTGACTTTTTTCAGGCACCAGCCTCGTACCAGAAGGGCAGCCCAGGGGCCTGAAACACTGGAGCATCTTGGGAAACAGGAAAATGTCCTCCATTAAGGATTCTGACAGGTAGCATCTGACATGCTATTATCAACCTCCTACTTACTTACAGCGCAGGCCATTTAGCTCCGAGCCTGCTACCGGCAACCGCAACCTTGGCACGGAACCTACGCTATAATCCGGCCCAGCCATCAACCAATTACACGGAAGTGCGTGTTACCCTACACGTGTTAAAAACCCGCTAAGTGTTGTTGAAGTCATTTTCTTCCTGACCACAAGCCGCTGATGACAAAATAAGTGGATTTGAATATCAGGGCTGGTGGGTAAAAATAAAAAGTGACCAAACAGAGGAAAACTGCGACTCCATCACAGAGGAATCTCTCCCGGCCATGGAGACAGCACCTGAAAATAGCCAGGCAGGCGGATTGGCGACCTCCACGACCTTTTAAATGCTCATGTGAGCGTGTAAATGGTTTCCCACAGATGGGAAACTTGAGCAGCTCCTCCACATCTCCTCCCTCCTTTAATAGACAGGTGGGCATGAGAGAGTTCCTCTAACAAGGTACCACAACATGACGACAACTCCCCCCCCTCTCCCGACAGGAAAACCCCTCTACTGCGGCTACTCTGCTGCTGCGGGGAAAAATCCGAGCCCACAACGTGTGCTGTGGTTAAACAAAGGGGGATGCTTGGGTGCCAGGGAAGCCAGGCTGCTCAACTGAAAAACAGGAAGTGGGGAAAAACCACAAAAATTTGGTCAATGGACCCCACGCTCATTACCTATGCAAGCCCCCTCCCCCTTGTGGCTTCCCTCCCTCCGTTCGCAACCTCTGACTCGCTCTGCATCCATGTAGGAATGTTTGCTCTGTGACATCACACATGCTAATGACCCCACAAGCGTCCCCGGTACCCATCCTCCAGCTGGTTTGGTGCTGGCATGCTCTCCCAGCCCAGCTAGATGGTACAGCACTAGACTGCTGGCAAGGTTGCAGGGAACCCTCCAAGTTGGAGCGCCACTTTGCGATTGGAGTCGGGCCAGACTTACCCCACCTATTATCTTTTGTGGTCAAGGTGAAGACGAGAGATGCGCTGCAGGCTTCCCGAACAAAAGGTAACCACGAGACCCCTCCATTTTCGTAATCGTGGACAGTCTGTTTTCCAACCACGGCGGCCACCTCGGCACACCGGCTGGGTTACATGTTGTTGTTGTATCCCACCTAATTTTTGTGGTTTGAGGAGGAAGCTCCCCGATCATGTTGGTCCACAAAGTTGGGGAGGAAACTCGACTTAGCCTCCTATGGTCGGTTTCGGGGTAGTTTTTCGAAGTCTTTTGTCGACTTGTGGACGGAGGAAAGCCTTCTCGTGGTAAGAGCCATTTTGTCCAACCACAAAATTGAGCAACCTCGTCGAAGCGATCAACAGGATGGTTTAGAGGAATTTTTCAGCAGTCGAACAGGTTTTCCTCCCAAAGATTAGTCATTTTGTGGTTTGAAATGCTTCCATAGCCAAGAGTTGTGGCTCTATTGTTCATTTTGAGGGTTTCTAGCAGGAAAAACCTACATTTTGTGGGCCGAGACCAGCGAAAGTTTGGGGCGCGCCGCACAGTGCAGGAAGTCTATGGTTCTTGCTCGCCAACATGGCGTCGAAGTTGAGTAAAGGATTCCACAGTGCAGAAATCTGTATTTACAAGCATGCCAAATGGTAACATTTGTGCTAAACCTTCCATTTTATTCAATTTTCAAACATATAACGCGTAACAACAAGTTTTTATAGAATCTTTTCAGACTTCGAAAGTTGATCTTATCGAAGTCAAACACCACAAATCAGGGTCTTTTGAATTCATCTTTTCTCGGACTAGCATCGAAAATTTTTTTACTGCATTGATTTGCCTGCATCTTGAAATCTAAACTAAAAATTGTTGTCTAGTTGTTACTTTTTGTTAAATATTCCCCTTTTTACAAGCTTGAATGTTGTATCATTGCTTTTTACTTTTCCCATATACAATGTACTCCTCTTACTATGCTATGAGTCTGACCTAGTGACACAGTGGCACAGATATGCTACAGTTATGTAGATCCAAAGGAACAAATGATCCTGTACAATCCTTTGTCGATGTTATGCACTGTTACATTGTTATTTTTCCTGCTTTTGCATACATGTATCTATCTGTATGCAACTACTGCTAGTAATCTGCTAGGTAACCACTCTAGTCAGTAGTACAATAGAACTAGAAACTGTCTTTAACAACTATACAATTGTTGACTGTTTTGTAACTTAAATGTTCATCTTAAACTACTACTATCACTATGCCATTAATCTTTAATTGTTTGGTTAAACTCAGCCGTTGGTAGATTGACTTCAAGGTTTTGCTGTAATTATATCTTACCCAACCGCCCACTTAACCCACACTAACCGCTGTACTTTTGCCATATCTTCCACCCTTCTATCCTTTCCCTTTGCAATCTCGGTTGATAAATAAACTCTCCTGTTTTTCCACAAACCAAATTGTCGCTGACGCTGTGTGGTCAGCGGCCCTCGTGCCAAACCACAGGGACAGTTTCGCCATCTGTGATTGCCACTGCCTCGTGGGCTGGCCCCGTGTCCCACCGCCTACTGTCAGACCTTGTGACCACCACCCAACCACATGCATATCATTTACATATAGAGTAAGGCTTCTTGGAATCCCAGGGAAAGACCTGCCCATATAAGCAAGGCACAGGGACTTCCTATCCGTCAAGCCAAGTGCTTTCATCCGTGAAACCTACACCTATTTTGTGATGCCGCTGTAGTGTTTAGCCACAACCAACAGGATAAGTTTACCTCCATGTCACTGGTACAAAAGGAAACTACCAAAAGTTAAAAAAAGCCTTTAAATCCGGGGGGTTATTCAATGGTTTCCCCCAAAGATAGCCTGGTATCCGAAATAGTTATCCGTCTTTAGCTATCATAATCCTCCTGGTGTGCTCCGTCTTATTCTCTCTTTTATGCTTTTTTTCCTCTTCAGTAACTGCTGCTGTGTTACGATATTGGATTAGAATAAACCAAGCATTAGAAAAATCCTCTAGTAAGCCAAAAGCCACACAAAAGAAAATGTTTCTGTTGAGTCTGAAAAACATGAAACTGTTGACACACCATTCAGAGACAGTTACTTTTCCCTGTTGTAACTTTGACACCTGCCAGGAAAAAGTCTGCTTTTTTGTGTTTTAAGTGTATACACGAGAAAATGGAGTTAATGTTCCTTACTGTTTTTCCTTTGAAGTGGAGGTATAGACCAAACAAGACTCTTTTCCTATGGTGAGTTTTCTCACATGAATTGTTACCATTTTACTGATGGACTGAAAAAAGATCAAAAGATTGAACTACTGGATTTGGAAACAGTACTGTATATGTCGGTGGGGAACCCAATGTTGAAAAACAGTTGGTTTATCATGCATTTAATTATTACAACTTGAAGTTGAAAAGCATTTGCAAGAAATATGTTTTAAAGCATGGCAGCACACCAAGCGATTTTGTATAATCACTGTACACTTCTGCAAAATGCATATCTTATTGAATTTCATATGATGGTTACACGAACCCTTGCACAAGCCCACTAACACATCCCTATCATGGGCAATTAACTTCACATTAGTAGCATGCTGAGATTGTAGAAACTGTGTAAATACTTTAATCTAATAAAAGCAAACTATACAATGTTTTTATTTTCACTCACATGAGGCAGTGACTGAAAGCAAAATCTCAAAGAAAATTTGATATAAAAAGATGGGTAATTGGTATCAAGACATGGAGACTGTTGGAGTTCCAAAGCAATTTTGTCACACAAGTTTACAAAGATCTTAGAAAACATAATCTTTTATGTGTACCTGTAGCTGTACATATGTAAATGTTCTTAAAAAAAGACATTTGAGAAGAATATTTGATGATTCGCGTAGAAATCTAACTCCAGAAGGAGATGAATTATTGACCGATTCCTTTCCAGGACTGAAGGTTGGTAGGATGCTGATGTTTGGTGTTAGGAATGTCCCAGTTCCATATGGAGACTGTCACAGGCTCGGCTCCACTCCGCATTTTATCTGCTGCGCTCGGGATGACTCACTCTTCCTAAAAATATTTGTTGTGGTCACAGCTGAGCCATGGCCGCCACTGGCTATCACCTTCAAAGGACGCCTGTGGCGTCCTGCAAGATATTAATCTTAAAGATTTTATGAAACCAAAGTACAATATTTTTTAATGTATTCAACAACGATGATAGAATCAACTGAATAATACTTATAATTATTGTTGAATATAGTCAGAAAAAGTTGTACAGTACAATTTTTAACCATCCCCCAGCTGCTTCACCCTGTAACCAATTTCCATTTGCCAAAGTAACACTGGTTACTAGAGCAATTACTTTTGTAACAAGTTCATAAACAAGTCTGAGACAGCTTTTACTTAGTTTTATATCTTGAAGAGACATGTGCAGCATTCAAAAGGCAACTGCAGAAGCTTTAGTAGTATCAGACCTATCAGAATTTGACCTACATATACACCCACTGTTTCCGGTCTAGTTATCAATTATCACACCACATAAATGATATTTCAAGAGGGGTGTAACTGACCTAGGAAGAATGTAGAAAATGTACTTAATTGTCACACATAAAATCATTTATGACTCTATCAGAAATATCAACAAATCACTTTACACTGTAACAAAGATATATGTTTGAAAGTTAAAAACAATGTATGTTGTCGAAATGAAATTCGGTTTTATTATGAATACATGTACAGTTATACTTGATACCAAAAAGCCCACAGTCATCTACATGTATGATAACTGCAAATCTTGACACAATTTTTGTGGTTTTTCGCAGTGACCTCTCCACCCGAATTCATGATACTGCAAAGATGGGTTCATAACTTTATTCATAACGTATTATTACTATCCTGCTACAGAATTTTTTCAACTGCTAATTTCAAATACAATGAAAACCTTCTTTTCACTATAATCACAAAATTAAGCCCCTGTGAAAATGAATGAATTTACAGTACACTAGCAGAAATGATTTGTCTGCAAACTTGATGATACGAATAGCCGAATCTTTCCTGTAACTAAACCTTCCAGATTTGGGTGTCGCTTTGACCACTTCTGCGTCCTAAATATGAAGTCTAACTTATGGGTTATGTGTAATCCAACACCTCCTGTCCTAGTTATGCAACTTATTTATGGCCTAGTCGCTCGTAAGTAGGTTAATAGCGTGCCGATTGGACCACAAAAGCTCACAAGCAGGAAGTAACACAGTTCTTTTACCCTCTAACTCGATTCCCCCGTACATAAATAAACTTAACATGTGAAACAATTTTTGATCAAATCAATTGATTAACCTAACTAGGTGAGTATGGGAATGGATAATTCGATACCACCTGGACAGGAAGATGATATGAATTTACCTGTCGCGAAAGTCACAATTTTGTGAACACGATTTCCTATAGTGATTAATCCTTGCATAATCAAAGACATTATATAATCCATGGTATAATAAATGAGGTTTCATTATTTATCTGAAAATTGCTGGTTGTTGGTATGAATTCTGTGCCCTGATGTATTTTGTAACGTTCAGTTATGTATTTCCGATGCAGGTTCCAAGGGTAAACCTATACATGTCACTGCAATGTGCTCTTATAAGTTGTATTAGCCTCCTTTGTAGGCCTTCCGGGCGGCAAGGACATTTATCTTAAGTTTAGGGGGAGCGCTGATTCGCGATTTTCAACTTATCGGGCCAGGTTCTTTTGCTGGGAGACCGTTTCTGCTGCGTAGTTGAAAATCATGAATCAGTGCTCCCAAGAAATAAACGCTGGCGCTGCCCAGGCGACCTGCAAAGGAGGCTACTCTTATATACTGTATTTTGTAAACATCACAACTGATACAATTTGTAACACAATAGCTACACTGATGTGATGGGCTACTGTCACATTTGGCTGCTACGGCTAACTTTTTTTTTTCAACATTTATATACACAGAAAACATGGACTTTTGTCTGTATTAGTCTAACAATAGAGTTAGCAGTTAATGTAAAAACAATGGAAAACAACCATCTTTTGTCCGCCTCTATTCTTTTATTCATGTTCTAGCGAAGTGCACAGCAAGACAAAGATAAGTGATAGCCACTCTCTAGCGACATCTCTTTCACCCTCCAACCTCGGACATATGCCAGCTCGCACGTCAGTTGTAAAAGGGAGACAATAAAACTAACTAGTCATGACAGGTCCCCAAACTGAACCATCTGTATACAGACCCATCCATCCATGCAAAACCCTCTTTAGCCACCTCACGGAAAAAAAACGTCGCAGAGAGAATCCAGACCGCCATCTGCACGACAGTAAGTGAAAGGCCTTAATCCCCTGAGCGTGATATCACTCACTACTACCACAACTCACCATCATAAAAACCTCCCGTCTTTGAAAAGTGACATCTTTCAAGCCATTGGCCCTTTTGTTTCCCATAATCGATGATGTATCCCCGCCGTTCCTTAATTAGATCGTGTGTAAGCAATTATTGTGAACCCTGTGTCCATCACAAAGGGTGACATGATTATGCCATGTCCTTTGTCCGGTAATTCTTTGATGCGTGATGGCGATTACACGATAAGGGAACGTCGTGCGATGACGTTCTGCGTACGAGCATGACTCGCACAATGGAAAAGATTTATCCAACTACAAACAGCTTTTATCATGTAAAAGTTTGGTGAAGGTCAACTGTATTAGGTTCAGAAGACAAAAGGACAACACAGCATTTCTAGAATTGTCAGCCCTCTTGGGACCTTCCCTCTTGTTAAATCGATGCCAATATCAAATCTCAAAAAGAGTCGACAAGATTCTCTGAATTATGATTTTTTTCATTGTTTTCCAAATTGGAATTCTACAAATGGAGAAAGAATAGCAGAGTGAAAAGTCATCTGACATTGGGATATTTTGTTACACATATCTCCCCAAGCCATACCCAAACTTGAAGAAAGGAATTTCTTTAAAGATAAGAGGATTGTATATAGATAACTCCCAACACACTGAGCACCAGAGCTTCTGAGGTATTTATCCTTATCAAGCTTTTTTTATTACTGGGAAGGTTGAATCATTCCTCAGTTTGCTATGTTTGATATCAACATCAACATAGTTGTGTTATCTTAATGACCTACATCATATCCACTATTGGATGAATCACTCCCTACATTGAAAACTCTCCAAGCTCCTATTGGTCATTGGTGTGCAACTGTTTCTTTATTACTGTCCAAGAAACAAATAACGATTTCATTCTGATTGATATTTTTATCACCAAAGATATTACGCTAGTTATTATGAGAAAAAAAGTCAACACCCTTCCAGACCATAAATCTATCATTTTGCTCTTTTTTCCAGGTTATAAAATTTGCCAACAGGATAAATTTCTCATCAGTTCATGTGATCTTCAGTCTTTTAGACTTTGAGACACCATTTCTCATGTTCATCCACAGTTCTGCTGTTCTTTACTCAGCTTCCAATAGGGGGAGCTTTTCAACCAACAGGGAACTATTTGCGACTGTATGGTCAATCGATAAGGATACAGGTGCCGAAACTAGATTTGTGAAAGTCCATTTTTTTACCATAATGGTCTTGGAGCTAATTCATCAAACACGCTAATTAGTTCAAAACTAATTGGACTGATCTAGGACAAAGTGAGCATCTGGACAAGCCTGTGTCAAATCCGTGGAAGTGGATGACTTTAATTTGGTCCCACATTTCAAAGCGTTTCATATGACAGTATCCGTGTTGGATGGTTATCTTTGGTAGGTCGGGATGCTTTGTTCATTATCTTAACACCCAGACAGACAGATAAGCGTTTAATTGTGGGACAAAGGAAAGAGTGAGGTAGAACTCCGAGGTATCACTCATGTTGCATCACAACTAAGCCCTGATCAAGGACACAATCTCTCCGATCTGTTCCCACGGGGAAACGCGTGCCAACCACGAAACGGGGGAGCGACGGCTTTAACGAAAATCAAAAATGTCAGCTGCCTGTCTTGTTCCGTGTGAGCCCGCGATCACGCGTACCGGACACATCCTCCCCGATACATCAAAGCGCCCGAGCTCCCCCGCCCAACGGACAACTTACATGGAAAGGATGTACACCATCGTACCTTTTATTACCTCCATTGTCAGCTCTATGTGCGAATAGGAGAGAAGGTGGGAGAAAACAAAGGGTCCGGACTAGGCTGTACAGCGAGGAGACAATAGCAGCAGGTAAATGGTACCGTGACTGTGTGAGCGTCACGGTGTAAAGGTAAGGGTGCCCACGTCTGCGGCTTTAATCCCGACCAGGGCTGGAGACAATAACCTGTGGTGGTCCATCTCGGCAGGTGCCGGCATAATTAGTGGTGGGTTCTCCACCCCACACCGCCCACTGCCGACTCGCCGTCGACCAATCTCTGTCTCCCCAGCTGATCCCGTTATTTTTCTTCCCCTGCACTTGTAGTGTCTGAGAGCCTGAGGGGAGCCTTCACTCTAATACCATGTTGGAGGTGTATCGTTGGCAGGCCTTTGACTTGGATCCCTTTCGTAGTAAGTCAATCCTCAGTTTACTTTTGATTCCTCCCCCGGTTAGTAAGCCGCCTTGTGCAACGTATCACGGCGTCCGGGGGTAGCAAGCTAAAATATACGTACAGTATCTACATTGTAAACCTGCAGAAAGAGTGTGTGTATGTCTCTTACTGTGAGAAAATGTATGCATACTGCTTTGTGCTGACGGACAGCTCGAACGCAAAAGGTGAGTTGATTGCATTTATTCTGGGCAGGTATCATGTATCGGGGACACTGCATGCATGTCTGCTGGTGTTGCAAAGCAAATTGGATGCTCAAGATGTTACCTCTGCAGACGGAAATGTCCTGGGGGGTTATTGAGCATGTGTGCTGTTGCGACGCACCTTGCAGCATCTGCAGAAAGAGCTAAAGCCTGCAATGACAACATGTTACCTGTGTAATGAATTGCCAATTAGGGACTTTCTGCGGTGAGCTTTGATGTGCCTAAGAGCCGTGAGACAGGGTGTGCTTGAGCTTATTTGTGTGAATGGAGGGTTCCTAAATCCTGTATTGAATTAAGCTACGCATTGCTGCAGGCGCGGAGCACTTTTCATTGTGGGCAGTATTAAACGTGGATCAACGCTTTATTGCATTGCCAACTGCATTTCTGTTGCAAGCGTTTTGAGGTGTAGAAAATCAACTATAATATACCACTGGTCTAAATAAAGGGGAAAATTGTTGCAAGCGGCATCAACTAGACATGGCCCGTGTGGGGGCGTGTGCCGCTTATCCGACGTCAGATCTGCCGCCAACCGGTAAACAAAGCGCTGACGCCAACAGCCATGCCACGACAACCCCTAAAACCCGCGGCGTAACTTCGTTATTCAACGTTCCCACATTTCTTTAAAAACAGGTGAGAGAGGTAAAGGTGCCGCCGCTTCACAGGGAGGTTGGCTTTTGTTTCACCTGCTTATCGTCCATTTCAAAACAAACAACAATTGTTACGGAAGCAGTTAAGTGCTTACAGGGTGCTGGCTGAATGGGCTGAATAGGCTATTAGAGCACTGTGCCCGTCTCGCCTACCAACCCGACCACCACACCGTATCAAGAGTCGATTCACAAGCCTCTGGCACGCCAGGTGTTTGGAGGAATAACATGGGGGCGGTCATACCCACAAATTTACCTGAGCCGCTGAATGGAAAATAACACTAGGGAACATGACACTGGTCAGCCCTCCTGTCATGTCAGAACACCCTCAGAACTAATGAACCTTACAGGAAGGAACCACTCACTACAGGTAGCAGAAAGGGTCTGCGCAAATAGAGAAGCGAATAGAAAGCATTCAAGATATGTTGTGCCGGAAACAGGAGTGTATTTAGAAGTTGTTACCATGCAGAACTAGTATTTGAGGAGCTTACGAAGAGTTGTATTGACAGGTTTACTTGTACAAGTTCCATGTTATCTTGTTTTCCTGACACAATTAGAAAAGGTGTCAGATATTTTACAAGATAAAAGACAAACCTTCAAGACATCAATACTAGTTTTGCTACAAGAATAGCAAGTAAATTAGGTGCATGTACAGTACTCACAACTGGATAAACCTGAAGCTGGTTATCTAGGAAATAGCTTTTGTAAACTCCACATCATTTGATGTAAATGTTTTACATGTTTAAAGAGAGGGTCGTACAAAATATATAGCCATAAAAGACTTTTTTATCTTGAAAAACATTGATATTGCTAGCCTGAATAGGTATCAAAATAATTTTGGAGTATTGCTGGCTTTCACACTTGAAAGAGCCATACTTTAAGGATAAATTCCTTTTATCTTTTCATTGAAAATAAAACATCACACTTCAAGTTGCTTAAATGAGTTTACAGTACACAATCAAAATCCCATTTAAACCTAATTCAGGAACTACAAAGGCCAAAACCTGCTCCTATTCAAGAACAGCACACTGACTCTCTATGTTCTAAGATTAAGAACTGACTTCCAAAGCACAAAAATTTCTGATAAAAATCACTTTACAAATGCTACAATTACAACAAAAGCTATTGATGTTTTTAGACAACCACCTATGGCAAAAAGAGAGGAAGAAAAAGATTAGCTGATAGCAGACCTCCCACACTGCCCGGTTCACAAAAGGCAAGGACTTTTCTAGAACTCTGGACCTGATCTTTGTCTCCTTTCCTAATCAATTTTCTCACACATTTCAACAATGCCGTGAGCATTCCTCTCTCACTATGGTGCTGGAGTGAGCCACCCACTCATTCACAAGGACCCCTGCAACAGTTCTACTCCCTGGACAATGCACAAAAACTGGGTCAAACTGGAGCAGGGTGGGGTGGACTGATCAACAAACTATCTCATGTCAATTACCTCGATCTCTTGACAACTGCACAAAGAGTGGACATACCAGCCACATTCCTCAGCCTGCCCCAACACAATAGGCACGTCAGGTGTTTTTCGCTGTTTACGCCGGACAGTGGAAAAACATCTCGCATACCTAGCACTTAGGCATGACCAGACTGGCAGCACAAGGACAGGCCGGTGAGTTACATTTGAATAGCAGAGAATACGAAACTTTGGCCGACTTACGACTGCTAAGTGAGTGACCGTATCAACATTCCTATCAACTAAAGTACTTTTGTCATCTGATTCAAAGACGGCAGTTAAGATTTGATCGTAAACTTTAAATATGAAAATGGAGCGAAGGGTGTGGTAGTTGGTTAGACTACTCTGTTTATAGTGACGCCACATAAATGTCAGAACTATACTATTATCAACAACAAAGTATGGACATGACTACTTAATTAGTAACTTGACAAATTCTTAGCGACTGCAACTACTTGTGAACAGTACTTGTGTGCAGTATGTGTAAAACTGTGTAAAGGTAGTATTCGGTCATGACACATTGTCAGAATATTTAGCATACATTAAGAGACACCAGCAAAAAGTATAGGAAAGTATGTTCAGACGATATAGTATATTGAATTTGAGACACATACATCATAAGTTGTATCTCGGCGGTAAACCACGACTTGGGCGCAACTTTCCCGCTAGGTGGGGCGCTTGGTGGTGTTTGGCCCACGGGACTTTCAGTGGGCACGTTCACCTACAAAAAACGGAAACGTACATTGAAACTAAGTCAGGGCATGTTTGGACAAAATAAATACATCCAAACGTTCGAGTACTACAGGTGTGTTATATGCTGTACAGTGTACACGTTCGTTACTATGACCCACAAACTCGCAAACAGGAAACGGGTCGGCACTTTGAAGTGACTGTTGGGCTTACTAAAGGCGAGGCCCGACAATAGATCGTGTACAGTTAGCAGATTTGTCAAAGCAGAACACGACATACGAGCGCCTTTCAATCATACGCCTACGCACATCAGTCATGTGGTCGCAGCTGGGCGAAAACAAGTCTGTACGTGAATCAGCGAACACCGGGGGTCACGGCTGTTCTACGGGTCTTACCTTACTCTCGGTCGGTGTCGAAGCCTCCTTGGGCTTCTCCGACTTTTTCTTGGACTTCGGTTTCGTCATGCTAGGCTGTGAAAGTGTTCACGGAGGGAAAATTGTCAAATGAAAGGAAAATTGTCAACTAAAGTCCGCCATCTTGGCGATTTGGTCCCTACTGCGCATGTCAGGAGGTCAACAAACTCCCCTGACACTTCCAAGACCACCATGGTGGAGTGTATTTTACCTACTTTGAGAATAAGAATTGTTGCTAGGGCAAAACGTATGATATTCCGTCCATTCAGTATATAATAATCACAAAATCTATGTGAATGATAAAATTCTTGAGTAGTTTATTTTTCAAAAACTACAAAAATACCGATAACTTTATCGGAAAATTGAAAATATGGCTGACCTAAGGGGTCCTGTAATGGAAGTGACCAATGGACGGGGGTGGCTGACCTGTGTGTGAACAATTTGTGAACATGGTTATTTTTCTGTGGGCGTTGGCCGTAGAATTCTTGTGGTTAGGCGGCACTTCAGATCCTTTATCCGCCAAATCGATCGTCAAACAAAACACCTTCCGGTGGTCCGAAGGGTGCGCCGAGCGCGATGTTTGCGGGTCTTTCTGTGGGATACGTTAAGGTTGATTCAGACCAAAATTTGGTTGATTCATAACCGAGGAACAAAAGAAAACTGAGCGGAAGAATGCTTCACACCTTGATCCCCACAAGACCCCAGCCCTAACCAACATGTCATGCACGTGATTTTGAAAGAATGGCCTGTATTTCAGCGGTTTACACAACGCGTGTTCCTCGTAGAATTGTTTTTCTTAAGCAGACGACAAATTCACCTGTTACGTTCTTGTTTTACCAACACTCCAGTGAATCAAGTTAACGTTTCCTTTACCATGTTTTTAATACAATTCACTTGTAAAGAATGTCCTTCATACCTTTGTATTTTATCACTAAACAAATATCATTTCGGACAACCTGAAATAATGATAACACACACGTCCGGATATATGGCATGGTTGCAGTCGACATTTGTAGCAAAGAAAATTTTGGTCGTACAAAATATATGTGTTTTATTCATGAGACAGGAAGAGGCCCTCGTTAATATTGTCGCTTTTCTTTTAACGACTAGATACCGTGTCGGTCTGAGAAAATTACACGCTATAAGAGGCTTTCAAGAATACTTTTCCTCCTAATCTAAATTGCGCGGGAAAGCACATCATTGGTTTTGATAGGCTTAATTTCGCACTAGAAAAGACCGCACCGCCTCTAATCTTACACGGGAAGTTGTAGTTTTTCTGTTATTGCTCCAGAAATGTCCGCGACATGTGTATATCCCGAGGGCCAAATAGCGCCACAACAATGCGTCTCCTGGTTTCGTAGCGTGCCGCCAAACCACAAGGATCATTAAGGGTCCCTGCGACTACAGGGAGGGTGCGCGCCCGGCGATCGGGGCTTGATTGGCGAAGCCATGCTTGGAGGCGTGCTCCTGTACTCTTGCGATAAAGTGATTGGCGGTGTAACGATCTATTGATTGTTGACACGGCACGAAAAAGCCGTCAGGCCTGCTACGCAATGGGTAACAAGTCTTCCGTAACCCAACCCCAGGCAAACAACTACATTCACTGTTTGTGACCACGCGATTGACTGAATAGTGGAGTAAAGTGAGGTTGTGGGCGGCCAGCCAAGAGTCAGCACTGACACGAATTCTTGTTGCGCGAATCAGTAAGGCTTCGAACAAAGGTTTTCCTCGCCTGCGGGGTCACTTCGGGCCCATCTTCCCCAATTATTTAAGACATCTAGAGGAATCAGGCCAGGGCGGAAGCCTTCAGTTTGACCATATCCCCTAGAGTGAGTGACTGGGTAGTGAGTCACTGAGCTTAGCGGGAGTGGTTGGCGATTACATGCTGAACAAACTCGTTGCGCATCGTGAAATAACCGCAGCGACGGAAGCGGGCGACACTCAGACCAGTACACACCAGAGCAGCGACAGCCCGCGCCCTTCCGCGCTCGTGGCCAGCTTTGTAACCGCGACTACGACTCACCCACGAACTGACATGCTGATTCCAACCCCTTCTACCTTAGACTCCAGGCGGTTCTCGCCGTTCGCGGACCCCGGGAAGATGGGAGACCCCCACCGCAAGGTGCACCCCCACTTCAAGGGAGACCGAGGCCTGGTGGACGCCTTGGCGGACCACCCCGGTGAACTAGTCCGTACAGACAGCCCCAACTTCGTCTGCTCCGTCCTCCCGTCGCACTGGCGCTGCAACAAAACGCTCCCCGTGCCTTTCAAGGTGGTGGCACTGGGGGACATCCCGGACGGGACACTTGTCACCGTCATGGCAGGGAACGACGAGAATTACTCGGCGGAGCTGAGGAACAACCAGGCCGTCATGAAAAACCAGGTGGCCCGATTCAACGACCTGCGCTTCGTGGGACGGTCGGGACGAGGTAAGACCACAATAACAGACGTACACTAAGCATTGTGAACTCATGTTTTGTACCAAAAATCTAGTGTCCCTGTATGTAGCTTACTAGGTTTTGTAACATCATGGCTCTTGGGCAAGTGGCCAAGTTTTACCACCATGAGTACACATACGTACTTTGTGGGCGAAATCCAACGGACGCACTATTGTGATTTACCAAGTAGTTCTTGTAATCGTACTACGCTATCCCTTTCATGGTCACCCACAGCATACTTGGTGGCTAAAACTCTAGACGATTAACGTCTGACATTTCGTAGTCTTACGTATGTACGAAACCACTTTGGCGTCGGTGAGCCTTTTATTTCGAGTGTTGTGTGGGGGCAAGGCCGCGGTTTTTAATCGTGGTTGCGTGTAGGAAAGACGAATTATTGGTTTCGGCGATCATGCAAGTTTCAGACTGACAACAGGTATGCGTGGTATGGAATTAATTGTCTGGGGATAGTAACAATTTTCAACGCAGAAGTATTTCTCTATTTTTCTGACCAAACGTGTATTGTTTATATGTCTACTCGTGATCCTATACACGCAACGTTACACGTATACAAATGTAGACAGTCGTGTCCTTAATAGACCCCTGTGTTCTTCTGCCATTCAGTAGTTTGGAATGTTGAAATCCCGACACTTCCTCGGAGGAAGGCATGATTGTTGGGAAAGTCACGATCACGTGAGTTCATTGCCCCCTTGTCTCCCTCCCCACCCTTTCCAGGAAAGAGCTTCACGCTGACGATCACGGTGTTTACCAGCCCGCCTCAAGTCGCCACCTACCACCGCGCCATCAAAGTCACCGTCGACGGGCCGCGAGAGCCAAGAAGTAAGTGCAGTTTTTCTTTCTTTAATACTACCTCACGTTCTTGTATACTAGTAGTTTACCAGCGTGGACCACATGGCTACTACTGGCCATACCACGCCGCCAGTGAATGCTAACCCGCGCTATTTTAAAGCACCGGTGGTCCAGGGTTGGGTTACTCATGCCCCATGTGACTTCCTGTGCTCTCGGTTTGTTGTAGAGGGCGCCCTTACCCGGTGGTATGCGACCCGGACGTATTGTGTAAACTCAGTGGCTATGTGCCTGAGAAAGTGGAACCCTGAACTAGGCGATAGGGGAACACAACAACAGGTATCCACATGAAAGACAGACGCCCCAGAATCCTTCGCGTTGACACTGAGTAACACTAGCCGAAGCTGACACGCCAAAGCCCCGTGTACTTTGTTCGTTTGTTGTCACCTTTGTTCCACGTCAACATGTAGACGGCTGGTTTTGAAAACATGTTTGTGAAGAAAGAGGCAAGGTTTCGGGGCCTGGGTACAGCGTGAAAAGCACATGGCACGCTACGCAGGCTGATTTGAATACAATCGCTGGGGAAAGTTCACTAAACTTGGGAAACATGCCGCGGTCGCGTGTACTTTCACTTTTTACTAACTAATCAATGAAATCGGACTATTTCGTGGTATCGGGGAAACGTTCTGTGGGGCGCACTGTTTATTCCAAACCTTTCCGTGCGATTGAAAGATTAAAAGACTTTCGCAATTTTGCCAGGGATTGGACTGGTTTACGCAAGATCACGCTTCTTTGGAATCAAATCAAGTCTGCGTCATCAATGCGTTTCTCTCGATTCAACTTCAAAAGTGGCGACCGTTACTTAATGAAATTGGCCGTCTTTGGGAGTAATTATGACGCAAAGTAGTAACGTTTCTACGCATTAATGCTGTTAACCTTAGTCACGAGACACGTCAGATAGTTTTCCGAGCCAAGTCAGGTTCCTTTTTTCTTTGTAAACATGAACCTTTGCCAAGTAGCCGTTTTGTGCTTGCGTAATTCCGGCGTGTATGGCCGTTACTCGGAATTTACTTACGTTATAACTGTTCTAAATTAGTAAGCGTTGTACGTGATTGTGTTTGAAAAATTTGACCTTTGTTGTTAGAAGGGAAATATGCGTAAAGCATAGGAGTCGGAGAAAGAAAACACCGACGTTCTTGAAGTGAGATATTCAGATGTTCTGGCGATGTTCTTGACTTCGCGCCAACCGTTTCACAGCGGTTCGCTTGACGTTTAATCTAAGTATTACACGTTATCTATATGTTTTTGTGTACATTGCTATTTTTTGCTGACCCACATGTATTCGGTGCCGGCGTATTTGTGTGTTAACAACAACGCAAAAAAATTGCTGCGTTCGGCAAGGTTTTTTTGGCCGACTTTCAGGGACGCCAGTGGCGATAAGTCAATTATTAGCCCGTTGTTTTTCCCGCCAATCAGTTTAAAAATAGTCTAGGACTTCATGTCAACAGTCTGGCTACCTCATGATTGTAGCGTGATATTGTACAGGTGCCGGGTGAAGTGACTTGGCCTTCGCCGCGGCTTTCGAATAAGAAGTAGTAGCCTTGAGAGAGACAAAAAAAAAACCCGGTGCGATGCCCTCTCGGGCGCGCGTGTTTTGAAGTCACCTGGTGGTCTGTGTGTTTACAACTTCGGCCGCGACCAATAGATTTACTCTTAAGCAAACACCAGAGGATTTGTTTGCATGCAGGCGGTTGAGAGAGCGGGGGGCATTCATTCACATGTTTACAGATTGTGTCCTCAACTTTGCTCCGTTGTTGAGTGATATCTGTCCACATCGCGTCTTTTATGATCCGCCTCAGCGATAGCGCCGTGAAATGTGTACACTTTAGAGCTGTGTATTAGCAGGGGGTAATTGTTTCGGCCTTGTTCAAATGTCAAAGGGGGTTTAGAGTTGAAAAAACGCCCAGTGCTAGGTGTGAGATAGTAATGGTGGAGTGAGCTTACACATAGGTGACAATAAGCCTGTATTGAGTCACCCGATATGTTACTGTTTTATGGACTTGTGGAGAGCGCCGCCCAACCAATTTACTTTCATTGTACTGGGGACAGGCAGCTTTTGCGGTAAAATACTGTTGTATGTGGCAAGGAGGTTAAAATTTATCAAAGTTATTTTAACCTCCTTGTATTTGACAACTATAAAAACAGAGAATAAAGGTAGTCTCGCTTGAAATGAACATATTTGAGGTCGACAGATGAGATATACAGTATGTGTATTGTCATTTGGAACAAAAAAATGCCATCGTGATGAAACCTGCAGTTTAAGACCTAGCAAAGACAATATCATGATCCCTCTAAAATGCAACAACTGTCTCCAACAGTACTAAACTAAAACAAAAGGACTCAGCAATTTAGGTCTAAATGTGTATTTTTCTACTAACGTTTTCGACCCAAACACCGAACAGAGCCTCCACATTTTTCCAACAGTAGGACTTTCAACCCAGACCAAAGGTTAGCTTTACGTATACAAGTCAACCATACCACAAACACACACACAGGGTTGACCAAAACACTGCACTGGACCCGTACTGTTGACCTGTACCCAAGAGTAAACAATTCAGTGCTTATCAACTATTTGATAATCTACTAATGAAATGTCTCCCTGTCCCCATAACAAGGTCATAACAGGGCTTTGCCAGCTCTACAATAAAACAGAGCACCATACTGTACAGATGATAAACTGTAGGTTTCAAAAACCCTTCGGGAGTCCGCGCATTTCCTGAGACCAGGTTGAAACTTGTCTGACACATTTGCGACATGTTCGACCTTTTGCGTTTGACCTTGTAATCCTAAGGATTTGTTGTCGGCGACAAAGCATCCCTTATTATACCTGCTACAGGTACAGGTGCACCTGTGCCATTAAAGTAAGTCATTGTTTTGCTTGTTACTTGATCCCTGCAAATTAATAGACCAAACTGCCAGCAGAAAACAAGCTGTAAAACTGAATAACTTTGAGGACTAAAAGTTTTGAGCCTCTTACACAGGAAAAGTTATTTCTTTGGAATAATTTTTTCGAAAAAGCTCTCCCACCCCAATCAACTCTTGAATCTTGAAACTTACTTCTTCTTTTTTGGAAAAAGCACCCCCACCTCAATTAAGGGAATTGACTGAATGGGCTGAATTGCCTGCATTGTCAGATCTATGGTTGAAATGTAGTGCAATGATAAAAGGTAGGGTGCACGTGTGCTGCGGCCTTGTTGTGTGTTTAGCCCACAATAGCCGCGTTATTCGGACGACGTACCCACACCACACAGATAATGTGTGGACGCAGCCTGCACGTGCCGACCAATGGTGGCCCCTTTGTCTCTGAACAGGTGATAAAGTTGGGTATTATTCTACCTATAATTGAAACTTCCTTTGTGCGCGGTAGGTGACAGGACTCTAGTGGTGTTCGGCAATATATCTCGACATGGTGGCTGCCGAACGGCTGTAATTGGTTCCCCGGCCTGATTAAATGCTTCCCTATAGTAAATAGGCCCACCGAGGTGCCATTGTTCCAAGCTTTGCATAGGGGGATCTACAATGAGACTTAAAACTGTCAGATAAGCGGACTGGCCTTAGCATGGTGGTCAGGCCAGCTGCACAAATGTCAGTCTTTGGACAACTCAGTGTCTTTTAAATTTAACCCCCCATAACATTTTATGAGCTCAAACATTGGTAGCACTGTTACAATCATAGATCTGAAGGGATGAGCATAATGCTTTCTTTGTAAAGAAAAAGAAATATCAAACTAAAAGCCTTTATATGTGGAAGCCTGAATCACAGGACACCAAATGCCGTCAAAAACTTTAATACACACTCAGGTGTTTCATATATGTTGTCTAGAGTATGCGTTGCAGGTGTAGGTTGCAAAGCTATATTGACGGCACAAGTCAAGGTTATGATTTGCTTGTCGAAGGTGTGTCTGACAACAGATCATGACCTCAGCAGGTGTTTCTAAACATCCACCTTACAATCTACCTGTCTCAGTTCTGTCCTCACCTGTTCTTCCATAGGGGACTAATTGACCTGGGGTTTAATTAACGGTTAGTGCATGCATTTACACCAAAATGTTCAATGACACCATAATTACTTTCGTTTTGTGTCCTGCGTCCATGAAAAGTGGCAGTTTGGAAATAGACATCAGTTGTCCACATTTTCCACGGTATCCACAGGAAATTCCATGGCATTGCAACTAACATCACCTAGTGTTCTACAAAATATGTCCAGCAAAAGACAAGCTCGAAAACTATCGGTTTCAAAAAAGCTCCAGTCGTCAGTATTTTTTGGATATCGGATTACGGTAACAAGATTATCGCTGTGTCGTTTTGTTGTCCTCACCTGTAGTCCTAACTAACATAATCCCCAGAGGGCGACACGTTGAATGGAACAATGGAACTGCCAGAAACGCTAACATACTGTCACCTTCAGATTTAATCGGCCCAGCGTATCATCTCATTTCTGCTTGTAACTGTCACTTGTGGCCTATTGTGTGCACATTTTGACCACCTCACTAACTTTTGTCCATGCTCTATTGTCTCCCCTCTCTGTAGCCCGCTTCCATACTGGTAGCTGCCCGTATACAGACCTAGGCATGGCCTTAATAGGCAAGTCCTCTTCCACTTATTCTGTCACTGTGTCCTTTTGAAGTTGTTGTCACTACCCTCCCTTTGTCGTTTTGTCAGTTTTAGTTGCCTCCTCCCTTGGTTTTTACTCTCAGAATCATCATATAAAACCTGGCAGTTGTTTGAAATACATAGAACTGTTAAAACTGAAATCCTACTTGTTTTACCTTTAAATTTGACATCTAGTTATCATCATTTGGGACCATTTCAACCTCTAAACTTTAGGTTTAAACATTGATGCTAGATATAAACCCCTGCATCCTTCCACAATAGATTAACGTACATTAAGAAAACATACTTGTGGTTTTAACTTGATTTGAAATGATTTCAAATTTGATATTTAGTTATCATCATATGGGACCATTTCAACTTCTGAACTTTAGTTTCAAACATTGATGCTGGAAATAAACCCCTGCTTTCTTCCACAATAGATTAATGTACATTATTAAAGAAAACATACTTGTGGTCTTGACTTGAGTATTGGTGGCACGTGTGACAGTGCACACGATTTACAATTAGTCGTTCTAATTGACGGGACTTCCTCTCACCTGGGCAGGATACCTGGGCACTCCCATCCTGTTGCACCCACAGGTAGCAGATGCCCCCCCACCGGAAACACATACCTCTTGAGTCCAATTTGTAACACTTCACTACTTTACTTAGCACTGGTGGGCCAGGTCAGAACCTTCTCACCAGGTATAGCCCTAAAGCTATGGAAGTAGTTGTCACCTCAAGGCATTGCTGACGTGGTTTATGTAGGGCATCCGAGGATACGCCTAGCTGGCCCTGTGGTACACCTGGCTTGTATCATAACGTTGAAACAAACAGGTTTATTAGCTATCTGTCATTCAAGAGGTGACTAGAAGTAAGTTATCCATGTTGCCAGACTCCCTAGAGTTTGTAAATCTGCGTACTTATACCTGTATTTACCACTGTGAGAGTTGTTTCAGGTTGTAGGAAAGAGAGCAGCATTAGAGCAAAATTTGATTCAAAAGGAGAAACAGTGTTTGGATATCGACCACCTAGATTGAAACAAGCACAATGGTGGGGTTGCCAGTTGTCAACCCTAGGCTGGTGAGGAAGTGTACACATACATTCAGTCGCTGCCAAAATCCCGTTCACACTGAACTCATACCAAGAATGGTGCACCAGTGGAATGCCGCCACCACTGTGACCACCCCCACCTCACGGCCCTCCCACACACTTTATTGTCTCCCACAAGTATCGTACGCGCTGGGACCGTCGCACCACCACCCCGCAGTATAAAGGCCTTAATCCCATGGTGGGATGACACTAAGAAGGAAATCGATGTCCCAGCGTTGGGTTTACAGGGCGACGGATCTGTCTTGATGACCTAAACAAACACCGCATTTGGTAAATCTGGTTTACCTAGTGCCTAACGTTCCCGATCCCATAACCCATGGGGATCAACTTGGCCCTTCCTTCTTCGTGTAAAGACAATCTATGGATTATGATGGCTAAAATACTTTACAATGAGATTATGTGTCAGTCATTACCTTCTTGAGAATGATGGATTGGCCTCTTGTCGAACGAACTTTGGAAGTTTCGGGGAATTAAAAGTTTGAAAAATCGAAAGGTCCGCCGGAAGGCAGCTTTTCACATTAAACATTCATAGTGCTTCTGGGAAAGATGCTAAAATCATAATCCTGTCTTGGCTCTCCACTTCTTAAGAGTCTTATGTTTTATGCCACTTTGGCTAATATTCTGATATTACTGTCAGAATATGATGGATCGTTGTGACGGGAGGGGGATAAAGCATATCACTCTCCACACAAATTAGATCACTCACGCCAGCGTCGGAGGCCGAGAAGACGAGCTGATAGTCTTCACGTTTTCTCATCGCTTTAAAATCGAAGGGTCTGACCCGACGACATTAATGACCTTAGACTGACAGAGTTAGATGCCAATCATGGCCTTCGAACAGGTCCGCACCGGTGTGCAACTTTGGACTTGGTGAGCCGGCATGGCCTGACAATAAACCAAAGTGACAAATCCTCTGTGCAGCAGACTAAGGCTTTAGATTTGGATTTGACAAAGATCATCATCCATAATGTGCTTATCCGTAGACATGGCATAAATAACGACCGTCGCTACAGACTTAGACAGGTGTTCTCTGAACAGGTGGGCTTTAAATCATTGAAGAATTACGACATCACCTTATTAAAGTTGATTACGTTTAGTGTAATCTACTATGATTATCTGCTTTTAAAAAGTAGGGTTTATCATTCCTCGAATTTTAGACTAGTAGAACAAAAATGCCGCAAGTGACTGTGACAATCTTGCAACCAAAATGATGTTGCTTTTTTTTTGGTCTGAGGATGACCACCTATGTTGGTACATAGTCCCACTGAGTGCAGGTCATGCAATGTACCTATTAGGCTCAACTGCAGCAGCTGTGTGGCTTAAAGGCTCATCTTCACAATGGGGATAGAAAGCGGGATTTCCTCGGGCCTTGAAGTTTCTGAAGCTCCGCATGCAGAGTTTTGACAGGACCCTCATCGTGGATTACCCACCCTTCTTTTGGGCGATGATGGATGGACGGGTGTGCGGATCATGTTATCCTCTACGCTTCCTAATCGACTTACTCAAACCCCTGCAAAACAGTAACTGTAACCTCTGCCTCACAGTGTTATTATCGAACAACGACAATTTCTGGACATTTTAAGGCCATTTTCCACTCAAGTTTGGTCCCCGGAGACACAGAGGTTGTCTCCTACAACAGGATGTTTAAAAGGACAATTTCTGGACTTTTTTAAGGTTGTTACAGCCTTTTTTCTCTCAAGTTAGGTCCCCAGAGACGCAGAAGTTGTCTCCTACAAAAGCATGTTTGTCATTTTGCCGAGACCCGTCCACCTGTCCCATTTTGTGGTTATTGCTGCTCAGACCGAGCGAGGCGCAGAGACGCTACCAGAGCGGGGACTGTGACAAACCAGCTGCTGTCATCGGCATCGATTATTCAGCATCTTCTGAACTTACCCCCATTCATTACCCAATTTATTGTCAGCTAAGACAGGGTGGAAAGGTTTCCCCTAGGGTTAATGTGGGGTAGACAGGTAGTTAGGACCGCCAGGACTTGCCTGCTGCTGCGGCTTGTAAAAATGAGCATCAGGCGGGGTTACTGACAGCTCAAAACCTCGGCAGACTCGCGCTGTCCGCCATCCTGACGCCAACCTCGCCGCAATGGCGTCCTTGGGTTATGGTCACGCGAACACGTACGTGCAACCAACGCCGCACATCCATTGTGCAGCCAAGATGGAAGGTGCGGTGTCTGGGTGACCACTGACGGGTGGGCGCTCCAACCTCCAAACCAATTTCAGGCCAAATCACTCTGTCTCTCCTCCCAGCAATATTTCATGAGGAGATCATGACAGCCATTGTTTGAGACGAGGCAACGCCATTGTCTTTCTATATTGATCGTCTGATACAATGACATTACCTTTGCCAAAGATATAACAAAAAAGTCTTTATATAAATGTGTCTGATGGTTGAAATGGTGACAGTTTGTCCCCCATCTTGACACTTTGGATCTGTCAATCAACGCGGAGGTAACCATAGGTTTAGGTGGGATCAACTGAGGATAAGGGGTTTGATTGACTGGCGGGCCGTGCTGTTACAAAGTCAAATGAAGGATGATACATTTTTGAATGTACAAAAGATAGGAACCTGAAAATCATTTTTTCCCTTCATTAAAGCAGCATGTCACAGCAATTGAAGCTACAAAAATTGGCAAGGATTTCTGCACACACAAATCATTCACTGCACAAATTCTAAAGCTAATTTAGCTGATTTTCTTGTGTCATACCTTAAACCCTTGCTCCTGAAACTTTTTTCAACAGTATGAATTATAAATGGCAAAACGAACAGGAGAAAAAAGTAAGTTGACTTGGAGGCAGGCGTAACTTTCTCACAACCCCTCAATGACACTTGAAGTCTTGCATGCACTTATAATTTTTGGCTATCATTGAGTAGACTACCACCTTGTTTCTATGGGAGACAACTTAAGAGAAAAATAAATTCACACAGAAAAAATTAGCCATGTAACTTTGAGTCACTCTTTGCAATCAGCATTTAAGCTGTCACTGCAATCTGCCAACGGATCTGTCACGTAGCGCAGGCATGAGAAGCTCTGCAGTGCCGCCTCGCCACTCATCATAATCAGCACGGCTGGGGAATCACGTCTGCTCGCAGATATCATCAGTACATCGCATGATGTGAACATAATGTGATTTCTGCAGCCCTTTCAACCCTGGGCCTGGGAAGACCTTGTGTGAGTAACACAATGTAGGGAGCTTAGCGTTTCGTCGTTGGTGTGATCACTGATTCGGTTGGGCAGCCTCGCGTGAGGAATCAAAATGGGTGTCTCTATCGAAGCTCTCCTCGGGCTCCCGGTGGCGGGACTTTTGGTCGCATCGCGTGTAGCTGGGGCGGACCGATTCCGACAGGCAGACACGGGCAAACATAATGAATTGTGGTAGATATGGATGGTGATTGTCACAGAACACATGCCTATAGTTTGTCATAACTGCATATCCACCGCTTTATGAAATTATGTCAGCACTCAAATGGGGGGTCACATGTGTCAGGGTGGGAATCAATGCTAATCAGATTCCCAAATATATGGATATATCATATTTTCGGTCACCCCTTCCTGTGAAAGTTGCCATTTCCGTGGGACCCACGTCAAAAGTTTTTCATAACTGGGTGTTTAAAGGCTCCCTCGGGACCCCTTTTCGAATTAAGGCGCATTCGGAGCGATGAAGTTGGTTACTTCCGCACCGCAGGTATCACTCCTCCGCCAAGGGCAGGACAGCCTTTCAATCACCAGTCCATCAAACTCCAACAAAAATGTAAAATAACTTCCAAACGAGATTAACCAGCCAGTGTAAAAGCAGGTCCGTGGTGTCAAATTACCCATGTCGCACACAACATTGTCCGATGTTCCGCCTATCATCCTGACCAGATATTGATCCCTGATCCGATTTGGGATCTATTTCTGGTGCAAATTTTCTTGAAAAGACTTGACTCCAAGTTCAGCTTAAGGCTTTTCCACCGTGCTAACCTCCAAGCCGAGAAGACGGATTGGCTTGGTTATTGAATCATTCCTTGTGAATTATGTATAGATGGAATATAATGGTAGTGGGCAAAAGTCACACACTCGAAGAACAGAGGCATGGTGTACAGTGAATATTTCATTTATATTCTGCATGTATTTTATCTGAACAAGACTGCGCTAATTGAGTCATTTCTTATAGTAAGTAATAATTTTCCTTAAGTTGTTACTTTTGTCAATCATTGACTAATATCAGTAGAGTACATGTCATCTGTGTCATGAAAAATGGCACTTATGTGTCATTTGTTTTGATTATAGTGCACTCACTCACAAATAAAATTTGCCTACTTATCCGTCCTCACCCACGGACGGAGAAATGTGAATCTAGACCAATAATACATTTAATAACTGGGCGCATTATGAAGTTAAAGTTGTTACGGGCGTGAGAGTACCTCTGAGCTCTTATGGACATGCCGCGACATTTGACACCGAGTCATGGAACATGTCAGGAGGAATATGTCTCATATGCGACTGAAAGCGAAACTTTACAGAAAGCGATACGTTACAATCACGGTATCGATCGCTCAATTCAACTCCGCAGAACTTTTCCTCAGAAGTGCGCTGGGGGCCCTAAATTCACTTAGAAATAATAAAATTTTTGGCGAAAAAGGCTGCACGGTGTATTCAAGCATCAGATTAGTTCTTATACAAAAACTGATATTAAAGTTTGAAATGATATTCTTTTCAGTCCTCAGCATTTCTTTCTTTTTGTGAGAGACTTAACTTGGCAATATTCTATAAAGTTTGATGTATGATAACAAGGCAACAATGTATTGAATGACAGAATGTTGAAACTCTTGATTGTTATAAAATACATTGATGACGATGAACTAATGTGGAATATCTATTTTCTTCAGGGCACCGGCAGAAGCTAGAAGAACAGAAGCACGCGCTGTCCTTCTCCGAACGTCTGAGTGAGCTGGGTTTGGAGCGACTCCGACACAGCCACATCGCCCAACCGCTGCCTCCTGCCATCCGCACTCCGCTCATAGAGGCGCCGCCGGGTCACCATCCGCCGCCCTCAGCTTACACGCCCGGAAACCCGCAGATCCAAGCCACACAAGGTTTGTCCATGTTTTTTAAAGACACAGAACATAAAATATGGGCCACTTTAAACTTGGAACAACAGACATATTGATGTTGAGGATTCAGATTCAAGCCCCACAAGGTTGATCAATGTTTTTAGGACACAGAACATTAAAAAAATACAGGCTACTTTAAACTTGAAAATGAACAACAACTGACATGTTGATAATGAGGTTTAAGATTCAAGCCACACAAGGTCGGACAATGTTTACGAGGACATAGAACATAGAATTTAAAAAGTACTTGACATTTCAAACTTGGAAAGAAAAAAGTGTTGATTTTGAGAAATTTTTAGGGTAAAGATACAAGCATATTATACTTCATGGTTCACTTAGATATGGGGGTTGAAGCTCGCAACCTACACATATAACTGTAAACAGCACAATCAGGAGGCTTTCCCAGAAATCGGGAAGATTTTACCCGGAATCACCCCGGGATAGTCGGCTTTAGCTCACACACCTTTTCTATTGTTAGCAAGAATGTCATCAGTGAAGATTACAGAGGTTGGGTGGAGTTCACATAGTTATGGCCAGGTAAACACGGTTAATGCTCTACTGAACTCACTGTGGTTTACCGGGGAGTTCACCGAAGAAGCGTATACTGCTTCAGGGAAGGTTTACTGCGGGAAGGCAACACTACAAGTGAACGATACGTGTGACTTCGGCAGTAAATGGTCAGGGCTTCCCTGAGGCAAAGACCCAAGCTTTTTCTGCAATAACTGAGGCTTAACTGGCTGCTGCAAGAAAAAGACTTTGGCTTAACTTGGCTTTTATTGTCATTGTTAAAGAGGTGAAGTCTAAGAAAACAACTAGCACCTTTCCAGTTTAATAACTAGCTTCCTTTTCAAACCTAATATTCCTTCTTTTTGATTGGCCATCTGAGGGTTAAACTGGCCAGGTTAAAGTCGACATTGAAAATATGAGACACCTGCTTTGGTGCAATACAGTCTGAAGCTGTCCCAAACAATGGAAACAATAAGCACTACGTGTGTACATGAACGTGACTTCCTGTGGGAGTGTCCAGTACATTTCACAGTTCGTTCAAGAACAAAAGAGGTTTCCAGGTTGATGTATAAGGACTTGTGGTATACGCTAAACAACTTAAGCGGGCGGAAAAGAATGTCAAGTAATTGTTCTTGAGGAATGCTCAAACAAGCTTCTTCAACATTCCTCACGATCCTGGCATTGTTGAAGATAAAAAAAGAAAACATTGTCATCTTCCTTCCTTAGCTTTCCTTAAAAACAAAAGTCCCAAAAGATAAGTCACGAAATTCAACTTTCCACACGACATTCATCCCTTGGCTATTTCCATTAAAATATACAAGATCCTGGTTTTCAGGGCATGTGAGTAATTTTTTTTCTAATAACCGTGACCACACTTTTGAGGGGGATTTTGGCAATGCTCCAGCATTAAGACAGGTAGTACACAAATTCTTGAAGGGTTGGGTTCATCTGCTATCTAAGGAATGAGGAGAATCCTCCTAGTGTCAAAGGAATGCAGGACGGAGGGATGGGGAAGGATTAATGGCATTTTCAGCCACCATAGATTTACAACAAAGGAATGTTCATCCCTTGGTATAAGGAAGTGCATGTTTCCATTTACAGAGGGACAGAACGTGGCATGGCCCCAATAATAACAGATCACTGGCAAGATAGCCTAGTTTAATGGTTAATGAATGATAAGGAAATGTCCAATGAGGTTTCCAAATTTGGATGGTAACAAAGGAACTCTAACCTGAGTAACCATTTATACAATTAGGAATTGTGTTTCACATTTCTTTGGGGAAGGCATGAGTTCCAAAACAATCTAATCTTTTGGCATGTATTGGATTTTGCGCTACGCAATTACTGTAATTAATGTCTTGAGGTTTACCAAACATCGTTGTGCACACAAATACGAGGATCTTTAATGTTTATCCATGAATGAAAAGTAGCAACTCGATAGAGAAACAGAGGGCCCCTGTAGTGCTCTTGTCAAAAGGCCAAAGTCTGACATCAGGTGACTCCAATGGATGGGTGCCAATCAGGAACTGCATACACGGAGGAAAAACAAATTGTTGGTCTCCTTCCAAGTTTCCACAGAACAAACACAATCTAGAACCTAGTTACCAAGTGTTGTGCGGTACACAACCCCGCGGTGTGGCAACATCGTTGAAAAGATTATCGTTCCTGCGTATTAAGTGTCGGCGGACCTCAAAACGCCAAAACGTGCACAGGTGAAACACCGCCATTGTTTTCTTATCGGTTGTGTGCGACATGCTGAGCCGCCTCGCTGTAACCACAACACAGGGACTTTATCTCCTGGTCGGGAACAGCCCGGCTATGTGATACCTTTTGTTTGTATTGCTGCCCACAAAAGGCTCTTGAGGTGGTCATGTTTTCCCTGATCCCATTGTTTGAACATGGGCGGGCGAGGTGTTTGTTCTCAGCACCGGCTTGGCCTTGGTACAGATCTGGAGATTTCCATCCCAATGGAATGTTGTTGTCTTCCAGATTCTGACAGAACGAGGGTCTATATAGGGGTTTCTGGGTTACTCCTTTCTACTCACAAGTGGAGTTCAGAAAAACAAGGATACGAAATACATTATATGACAATCCTCAACTTGGACATCTAACGTAATAACCAAAGATAATCACAAATTCCTAATGGAGATCCACTCCCACAAAAAGCCATGAAAAAAAATCTTTTTACAACTTTTTAAGTTATCTTATCCACAAATAAGCCAACACCTTGACAGTAATAAATAAGTCATTAATAGATACACCAATACACCATACAGACCCCCAACCTGTCATCACTGCCAAGGTTTTCCAGCTTCTGTTCAAAACAAACATCCAGCTGGCGTCCATGGTGGAGCCAGATGGTGACCTTAGGTGATCAAAACAAGAAGGTTAACCGACAAACAGCCATCCTCAATGCCAACCAAAACTCCTACCCACTTATTTCTGTAAACACATTGTGACACATGTCCATCACCCTCGCTGTCAGTTTTGACAAATGCGATCAGATTTTCTCTCATTGATATGTCAATCATCTGGTGTCAATCATCTGCTGTTCTTGAACCTCTTCTTAAGGTGCATTCTTGCTGAGATTGTGACATATCCGTGGACAAGGCTGCCATTGCAATCTCCTTACCGTACACTAAGCCTATATCAGACTCCCAGACTAAAGGTTATCACGAAGAGGAGCCGGGGCAATTTCCAGTGTCAGGGTCGTGGCTAACGCTCAAGGGCACAGACCTGGGGGCACGTGTGCCACTTTCATACAGAAGTTACCACTCGATATCTCAATTAGCGAGGACTATCTGATACGCCAGGGAAAGAATGATGTGTCTACAGTTAATCCGACACAATAAATGTAACAGGAAGTTGATGACCGTAATAGGACGGGTTATCTCGTTGACTCGGCATCGCTAGACGGGGTAGCGGGTATCGCGACCCCCAATCTGACCTTGTGATGTGATTGATCGGCTTCTGATTGATGTGTCTAATCTCCTCATTTCTCTTATCTTGTCCCTGCAGATGGAGCGTCCCGGTCGCCACCTTCGTCCTGGCCGTACCAGCCGTACCAGCCGTTCATGGGCGCACCAATGCCGCCACCCGCCATGCCACCACACACGACGGCCGCGGCGACCATCGAGCGGATTTCCCCGGAGATGGCCGGGCGCCTCCCAACGACCATGCCCGAGGTCATCTCCCAGAGGTTTCACGGCGACATTCCGCTCCGCTTCCCGGCCGACTCGCAGTTCTCGTACCCAGACCTGCGGTTCTCCGACCCGAGACTCTCGGACCCCAGACTTCTGTACCCGGCGGCGGGAGCAACCGGGTTCACGGCCTACAGCAGCGGCCCCACCACCACCATGTCCATGCTGCCCACTAGCCTCACCAGCCCCCGGTACCTCCCCATGTCCCCTCCAGGCTTCCCCACCCTCACAAGTGCCCCGGGCGGATTCGTTGCCAGCCCAAACTCCCCTCCCCGGCAGCTCGGGAACTACTCCCCCGGCTCCCCTCCCTACGGCATCTACCACCACCTCTACGGCGGGTCGTACCAGTACCCCATGCTCCCAGGGGGCAGCGGTACACCGCAGGGGCCTAGGGAACCCAGCATTCTCGCTCCCACGACCAATTCTCAGACTCAAAACAAGCCGCATGTGTTGCCAGCGCAGGAAAAGGAGGCGAGCAGCCAACCGGGTAGCGGTAACCATGGAAACAGACAGCAAGACGAGCAGATGGACACCCAGCCAGGGGGGTCACCAGAAAAGCGAGAGACAGTCTGGCGTCCGTACTAATTCTGTCATCGCACGTCCAAAATTGAATTCTCTGACCAAATGATTCCATAAAGCCACATGGCGCCAAGAGGGAATTCGAACGTCCTTTTTTTTATCGTTGTGCAAAAACCATTTGAGAGTATTATGCCATGGGCAAAACTGTACAGAGCTACCGTATTTATAAAGGCACAAGATTGGTGGACAGTATAGCACTCGTATCAATGACAAGTACATGGGTGTCAGTCAAGGCAAACTGTCTTTAGTGTAAGATTACAAGAGAGGCTAGTATCCTCTCTACTGTCATATGTCAGTCTGTCGTGTACAGTGTACCAAATAATTATAGCCTCTAAAGCCGTGATGCTTTAGAACAAGATACCGATCAGAAATTTGGAGGCAGAGAATTTATTGTGTTGTCGTTTTCAATCATCAAATGATTTGTCGAAGACCAAACTGATGTGAGTGTGTATGTGTGATTCCTAGACAAAGAAGTAGGGTGTAGGGAGAAAGTATAGGTGCATAGAAAGTATCATCATTCATTGTCACTTATAATTGAGTTGTCACTGTCATTAGTAATTATACAAAATTAATGCACAATACTGGTTAAGTGTCACTAATTACTCAGTAATTGATGTGATTTGGGGTAACCTCTTTCACTCTTCACATTAACATATTAAAATCTTATCTATTTCATGTAACAAGATAATTAAGTGTCCATCCCATAGGAGCTCATTGGAAAAACACTGATCAAAACAATGAAGTTGTTGCAGAGTGAGTGGACTTTGGACGGTTTAGAGTAAGACTATTTGTCTCGTCCTCTAGATCAAAGCTTGTTTTCCAACCGGTAGAACAGTCTTTGTTTTATCTGAGATAATTTTGTTATCAGTTGAAATGTTTACAGATTCAGACAATGTGTGCTTTCACTGAGCACTGAGTGGTAGCTACTTTACAAATGCAGTAAACAAATCCATGTTTTGAGCGTAGACATGCTTTGAAAAGTCAATGAGAATAAGATGTATCAATGGCCTAACCAAAAACTGGTAAGTGCTAAGATCAAATGCTGTGATATCAAAAAAAGAGAAATAACATAAAGTAGACAGACATTTGCATCATAAGCTTGTTTTAAAGTATGACATACATAAATATGAACATCTATCAGTAGGTTTTGTGACTGTCATAGTTCAATGGAGAATTACTTTGAATTCCAAGTAATATAGAAATCTACTAGACTTAGATGTTATTGCAGTGTTGTATGGTTTCTTTACTGTATCACTCGATCATACTAACAGCATTATACTAAAAATGACTGTCTCTTTAAGTGTGTCTGTATTTTCTTTACTTATCAAACATACATTAAAGCTATTGGTGTGTGCGTGTTATTAAGGAAGAGCACATTCCACTGTTGCATTACCACTTCCTTCATACCAACCTTACCACCCCTAACTCTGTAAATACTGTGGTCCACTCACCATATATTCAGACTGAACCAAACTATCTAGAGGGGGTTCATGTTGAACAAATATTATGTGGCAACGCATCAATGCAATGGGTGAATGTGTCAGATGGTATGTTCCGTCTTTGTGCAATCTTTCCTTATTCCTTTGTTTGACTTATATTTCAAGATGTCTTTAGTACTTAAGGAACCACATCACAGTATGCTTCAAGATGCTGGTTTCACTACTGTCTTTTCTAGGAGACCAACTCGCTGTACCAACAATATCTTGGGTGACATAGAAAGTTCAAACTGCTGTATAGTGCACAAAAACCTGTAGGAAAGCTGCATGATGTAAACTTGTATGTTTAACCGATACAGACACATGTACGTTATGGTGTACTTGCATATCTTATGTTTGTTGCTAGAAAGAGAGACAAAGCTTTAAGATATTTTGTATTCGTTTTTCGTTTGCAGTAGAGTCAGAATTGTTTGACCTTCTCAGAATAAAACAAAGAATATGTATACTATGAATCGCGTTTTCATCTGTTTCATCTTATTTCTTTCACATCTCAAGGTTGGACGTATATAAGTCTGCTGTGATTTCTATTAGCCTGGACTCCCTGGAGTCTTATAATCCAATTCTAACTCCAGTGTGCTCGGTTGATTGCTTTCCAGCAGAATATATGGTTTGGCTACTCTGGCACCTGTAAATATACTATAGACCATTTGAAATATAAGTGAGAGCTCTGATCAGCTCAGATTTCCACGGTCTTCTGTTACAGCAATGGAAACAAGGATCAAACAGTCATTTGGAATTTCCATCCCTCTTACACTGCTTCTGAGAAAAAATATATTCAATACCTGAAATGATAAATGAAGCAAGGGCCTGAAATATCTAAACAGGGACGAGTGCCTCACTATTCTGTGTAAGAAAGCTAGCCTCTACCAGGCCTTTCTATGGGGGTAAGGGATTGTAAAATTCAGCAAAAAGGGAGTAACTGGCCAGGAAAGTCAGTCCATGGTAAGGTTAACATCCCCCCTCAGAGATGAAACCCTCTGGTGGCTAAACCCTCCTGGCAAATATTCTCCCTATAGCTGGTGTGGTTAGTCTGGTAGAGATTATAAGAAAGCTATCAGATGAGCATACTGGACCTAGATAGAATATGATGCATTCTAGACAGAAAATACTGAAAATCTGGGAATTCAAGAAAGTCAAACAAAAAAGGGCCCGTCTTGAGATAACAAGTCACCTTAGGACAAAGTGTACCTTAAGGATTACCACGTCAGGGCACCTGTTTCTTTGGAAACCTCAGCATCTTGTTTACATCAATATTTACCAAACAGTACGTTGTTTGTCACTAATGAGACAATACCAATGGAACCACACAGTTGTGTGCTTTTTCTTGGAAATAGAAGATAACGTGACCAAGGCTTGTCCTGATTTTAAGCTGCAAACTTAAGGAGCCTTTGTAGAAAGCCTCTCACATTATAATCCACAGTCAAGGACCATAAACCCAGATAGAACAAGTCCAAAGAAGGCAAACTTTATATTATGATGTAGAATATGGTTAAAATCAAATGTTAAGTATAGGGAAAATGCAGTCCATGATGATTCATTTTTGCTGTAGGGAGGAAATGAGTGTTTGCTGTGTTTTTTTCTTCAGTAAAGGAGTTAGACGGGCAGAGGACAAACCTAGCTTCTTCACGGTGGTTTTAAGTTCCTGGTGAAGAGGTTACCATGAAAACTGCAAACATCAAACCACCGCAAACTTAGAGGTACATTTTCAGTATTCTCTTAAATCTGCTCTACTACAAAAAAAGAGACCAAAGCATGAAAATTGCTAGCAGTACACAATGACATACTGAGACAAAAAATAGTGTATCTAAACCACTGATTTCTCCATCAAGCCATTTGAAGGCGGTGCTTCTTGGAGGCAAGAAAGATAACAGGCAGAGTAAACTATCTTGTATTGACTGGGCCGCAAAACATCAGAGGAAGGGAGTCTAAATATTGACACCTGTCCATTGTGCATTGTTTCTGATGCTGTCACCATAGACCAGTGGTTACACCTGCACTTTCTACAGGTGCATGTAATCGCTCAATGGGCTGCAGGTAAATCATTTTAAAGGAGCCAAAAGCAAATTCAGAATGTTAGAAGTCAGATTTTCAAACTCAGTTTTCTAGTTCTCTCTACATATATACATACTACTAGTAGTCGTAAGTTTACACCATCCCATTGTATATCGACCTTCTTGGAGCAAATATATCATGTTGTTGTGTGGTGGGAACTCATTTAAAATATGGGCACTGATTTTTTGGTGGTCCTAATATATAAAGGACTCTTCCTGCAGCTTGTTTCTGTGCTCTTTTCAAATGCCCGAAGTATAGAATCTTGATAGAAATGTGCTATATGAGCAAGTAAATGTTAATATCATACAGATTGCCATTTCCAGAATATTTCCAGTTTTGACGTTCTGAAATTACCTTGGGCTTTTTTAATATAGGGATATGAAATAAACTGCAAACAGTTGTTGTCCTCTTTCAAGTTCAACTGCCTCTGCATCTGTTGGCAACTGCCATTCGAGGAGCTCCAAAAATAGAATGATTTTTAAAAAGCAACTCATAAACTTGTGACAACAGCACGCAATTGATTCTTCTATTCTTGGATAGTAATGTTGTTTTGGCATCTATAACTCAAATCAGTTAGCCAAGGACATGCACTCTGACACACTCCCAACAATCACCATACTGAGTTGTAAATAATAAAAGGCATTCAAATAACACATTGGGCAGAAGCTATATTGTATCGGTAGAGACCATTGTCCGTTAAAGTCATAGGAACATGTTTTGTGAGTTTCAGATAGCTTATAAAAAATAGTTTAAACAGTTCCATCTTTGGAAAATGAAGTATAGATGGATATTTACTGACAGAACAAGGGGTCAATAAACAAGTTATCATATTTGTGTCAATTCAAAAGGCTTATACGCCTTCATATTTACTGGCATTTTCTTTCGTGAGTCGTGCAAGAATGGTCCAATACACATGTTACTCACAGGTGTGGCTGATTGTTTTGATGAAGAACCCAAGTTGTAAATCACCTGAGTCAGCGGTTCCTACACCTGCAGGATATCATGTAGTACTGTAATTCTTGTTTCTTTCACAGACTGTAACTTTATGTTTACTGTTTTCACAATCACCTCTGTACCGGGAACTCATCATCACTGTAAAAAAACATGTTGTTAGGACTTATGATTCCTTCACACGTCCTGTTTCTAAATCACTTGCCGCAACCGTGAAGTTAAAGTTCAGCAATAATGTCCATTTTCCTTTCACCGTGAAATTTTGCTACCGTGAAGATAAAGTGAATTACCGTATTTGGCTGAGGTCCAAATTGTACCCTAAGCCAGGGAAGCACCTGAGCAAATTTGAGGAAACCTTTTCATGAAGGACGTGCTACGTGAACAAACAGAACAACAGAACTACAAGGAAATGCCAAGAAAGGAAGTATGGTGGGTAATTATATATTCCTATAATGTCTATCACAAGAGAGGAAGTAACGGTAAACATGTGCAAATGAACTTGCTGACAAATAAGACTTTGATATACATGTAGTCTTTAAGTGTAATATTACAGTGAAGTTTTGATATTTAGTATGTAGGCGTAAAAAAAAAGAATTCCAAAATTGTTCTTTTTTAATATTGACCAGTCAACCAACCAACCAACCAACCAACCAACCAACCAACCAACCAACCAACCAACCAGTTAACCCACCAACCAACCAACCAACCAACCAACCAACCAACCAACCAACCAACCAACCAACCAACCAACCAACCAACCAACCAACCAACCACATATCCATCCAACCAGCTGACACAATTCAGACTTTATTAATCTGAATACAGATTCTTAGCATTTAATTTTCTTTTTCCTTTAAACGGCATTTACACATTTTCATCTTTCATTTTCAACAGAAATTCACAATTGTTAGAAAATCCCAAATAACACCATTTGCCATGACCATTTTTCACAATAAACAGCTTAAATCTGTTTACATTTCATATATTTTGGTTACAATACAACAAAATCATATCAGGAACGCACAAATTGCAAGGTTTATATCTAGCCATCATCATCATTGTTATCTTTGTAAAACATGTATAACAGCTGACGCAGCTGGCATTGGAATAACATTGAGTCTTGACTTGCAAAATGCTGATTTTCAAGTACATGTCTTTGAACATACATGTATAACAAACTTTTCTTCAGCAGATTCCTAAAAAAACAATTAACAAAACTTGTCAAATCACACTAGTAAAATGTGACTGTCATATTAGAAAAAAAACACCTCTGGAGAACAAAAATAAAAACACATCTTTTGTGTGGGTTCATCAAAACCAGAATTCACCTCTGAAAGGTCACTATATTGTGTATGAAGCCAATACGACCTTCACAAAAATAACTGCCATAATTGCATCTCCTAGTATCATTGGTTCGAGCAGGGCCATGTCCTCTGCTATCAATGAGAAGGCTATAATTTAAGGACATATGAAGTGTACCAGAGCCTACAATTATCTACGTGTCTAATTCCATACAGCATAATGGGAAGACGACTGCACATTGATCACATTTCATGAAATGGAAAAATGGATGAAATCAGTTGGAAGGACACTGCTATTGGTGGAATATGACTGTTTGATACAGCTAATCTTATACCTAAATTGCAACAAGGTCGCAGCTAGACTATATGTAAGAAAACAAAGGAAAGTATGGAAAGTATAATCTGGAATGGAAAAAAAAAGCTGAAATAGAAAGACCTTCAACCTAAAACCTATGCAAATGTTTTACCAGCTCAACAAAAAGAGAACCTTTTCAGTAACAAAGTTATCATATATTCCATATTGCACCTACCAAAAGCATATGTTTATTTCAAATAATAAACATTCACCAAATAAATTTATCTATACATAGCCATAAAATCTAAGTACTACTTTTTTGCTTCCTTAAAGTTTATATTATGCATATTTAATTTCCAATAGCAATAACTCTTTGATAGCCGCACCAAAATATACAATCATTCAACAAAGCTCTAATAGGACGGTACAATATAAATCAATGTTTGAATATCGTTCTTGCCCGTATTTCTACATAGGGGAGCACTTCAAAGCTACAGTTTCCTCCCAATATGTCATCTCTTCATCTGAAAACAAAACTGCTGCAGTTTCTGAATTCTGCACGACATAAAACTTTGTAATCAGCATCCAGACTTTTCAAAAGTTTTATGAGAATGTTCATCTTAGTGTGCGATATTTCCTGTTTCTATTTGACATAAATATCTGTCATAACACATGTCCAAATGTTACTTCCTACGCTTTCGAGAGATGTAAGAAGTTTGAGATGCCCCCAGGACCATGCCCACCAGTTCCCCATTGTCAATGTTTTGACGCCCTGATCTGGTGGTTGGTAATTGGGGGTGATATTTGCCCGAACACAAAACAGCGGACAAAAACACCCTCATGCGGGGTACCTCCACTTTTGTCAAGGATTATCGATTTCCTGGCACGGGCGCCAATGGATGATTAATACGCCCTCCTCTCCGAATCATAAAGGAACGGTCGCTTTTTATGACTTCACGATTTCACCCATTTTATCGGAAACACCGGGTGGATTTGGCGGCCGTTCCGTGATGCCGTGTTCATAAACGATTCTGAAAACTTTTGTGCCGTTCGTCTGGTATCAATTTATAATGAAACCAGCTGTATATTTACCAATTCCCTGTCAATACGTGATGACAATTTGTGGTTCTTTTCCACATAGCACGCTAATCATTCCGGATCCAGCCTTCGTGACTGGACTCCCACAAGTAGGAACAAATGTTCAAACTTCAATAGAGCCTCCCCTTTGTCTGGCCTAACCTATAGTATCCAGCAAACAATATGTACCAGCAGAATATATACAGTAATTAGTTCCACTGTTAAAGTTTTATGTCATTCTACCTTCATTGCTCTCAGCAGGTGTCTGACTATTACCATCACTAAAGCCAAGAATTTCCACAGGTAGGATGCCACAAAAAACACAAGAGAGACAAAGGGTGATAAGGGCTCCTCACAGATTGCACCTGGACATGATTGATTGCATTAGCATGTAGACCAATAGACCAATGAGGACAAGGCCTTTCGATCATGTGATCAATACTAACCAATCATGGCACTTCCACTTCAAACAACTCTGCTGATGTTGAAGCTATCTAGCTGCTGGCAACCATTTTTGATATCAAAAACCTATGTCTCAAGTTCTTAAAATGACTCATGACACAAAAATGTAGTTTTGAAATTGGACTTATTTTTCTAATATCAAACATCTGATTTTGAAGCGTAGATTTGAAGTTTGTTAAACAATTAGCAAGATTCTGCGAGCAATTGCCATGTGTCCAGTACAACAGCTTCAGACATACAAATTATATGATTGCCTCATACAAATCACCTTTTCAAGACTATGACCAGAATTCAAAAGCTAAATTTTAGATTGCACTGGACCGAAAATAGGCCAAAAACAGAAATAGAATAAGTCATAAACTTTACAGGACTAAACATCAATGACTTACCGAGCAAGACTTTGTTTTTGCTACTGCTGAACTTCGCAAAGCAGTCAACCAATCAACCAAGTAACCAACTTAAAGCAAACAATTTGCAACAGAACAGAACAGAACAGAACAGAACAGAACAGAACAAATGTAACAAAACAAACGTCTTCTTCTGATTTGTGAAAATTGTTGATAGTTGATAGTCAGATCAAATTTCTCTCCTTAAATTCACAAGCAGTTGAAACACAACCTAATGTTGGTGGAAGATTATCTTTGTTGAGAATTCCAGAAAGTGGCCACAAATCAGAAGTGTTATGGTATGATGCCGTAGACCTTGCCAATGCGTTCTAGCCAATCACGGACAGCTTGTCGCAGCCCTGGGTCGGTCACGTGACACACCAGCTGGTTGATGCACGGGAAGACAGCGGGGAGGAGCGCACAGAACTGTTTGTCTGGCATCTGTGGGGGAACGAGAAGAATATTAGATAAAACTTCAAATAGCAGAAGATAGTTTTCTGTTTGTGTCTGTTTGCTTGTGTGCTTGTGTGTCTTTTGTTATTTGGATACATTACAGTGGCTGATTTCCATATGCTGACAGACACTCACAGAAGGTTAGGTCAAAGGTTATAAAAATGTCAGGTTAAAGGTCAACAATGATTATCTTTTCATGTTGATTTCCAAATGGTGTTTTAACATTTGTTTGATTGAATCTTTAAATTTTGCTTGTTGAGAAGGAAGGCGTTTTGTGAGCTTGCTGAGAAATTTATATGACACATTTAGGTCTTAGTTCTATATAAGAATTAATCAAAATGCTACACCTACTGTACATTACATTTGAAATGGGTTGCAAATCTTTCAAAACATTTATATTTCCTTAATAACTATTTTCCACGGGAAGGATCCCAACCATGAAGTACAAGTGACAACAGGACCATAACCCGGAAAGTGAGGAAATCTCGTCAAGTGGTAACAAAGTTGGTCAATCTACCGACAGATGACTCCTTGAGATAACCAGGCTCCTCTGAGACAGGGAAACCCCGCCACCCCCAGACAAACCAGCCCGGATCTATTACACAACAGCTGCATCACTCTGGGAAATACGGGGAAAACTTGTTAACTCTTAAGACCTGAAACTACCGTGCGGCCGGTAAGCAAGTTAGTGCCACCTATTTGTGTCGGCTGCAATACGGGAGGGGCACGTATCAGATCGCCATGGCGATGGGGCTTCCTCGGGCGAGGGAGGGGTTGTTGATCACTGTCAGACAGCTGTGGACGTACCAGGAAGGTCCCACGTTCATTAGCGGTTAATCAAGCACTGGTGTGTGAAAGGCGGCTTACCGAGAGGAACAAGGGTCATTACTCAAGCCACAGAGGTCAAGAGGGCAATGATGTAATCTCTTAATTGTCCTAATACAGGTTAAGTATCGTTTCAGCCATGATATCTATGCACACTTCTGTCTTCTAAGGGTCTGCTAAAAGCATGGCGAGAGCGGCGAACCCATTTTTGTCGAAAAATCGATAAGCGTACGTTTCAACGAGTCGATGGTAGCCAATAATTTTTCCAAGCGGGACAGCCGCAATGCGATAGCGTCTAGAAGCGATTGGCGTCTTATCGTACCGGCTTTTAGCGAGCGCCCTCTTAAACAAGAGGCCCGCCACAAATAATACACTTAGATACATGGATACATTTGTCTTGCCGTGTCAAGTCATAAACTTTCTGATCTTACGGTTTCCTTTAAGATGAACGAAATAGTTCACTTTTCCCCTTTGCTGTCTCCTTATCAAAATTCTAAAAAACAACACCAGTTGCACAATAGCACTAGCTTTCTACTGGAGGTTTAAACTTATTTTGCTGTGGGAGAATCATTAAGCATAAATTAGTTGCAAGTGGGTTAAATAAAAAAGCTAATTTAATGTGATTAAATAAAAAGTTGACAGCACCATATCTTTATCCATGTTGCCAATGTTGTGGTATTTAACATACTTACAAACTGCAGTTTGAAAGAAACCTGCCAGGGGGGACACCACAATGGTGAAAAATCTCAGATACAGATCTTTTACAGAATTCATCTCATTTTTTCATGTAGCCAAAAATCAATTTCAAAATCTAAATCGGTTTAAAAATTGAAAGTAATAAACTAGCAAAACACCACAATAAAGAAATATAAGATGATATTATATTGAATATCCTTTTGTACACTTTTCTGGTTCTTTATGACGAAATGGTCCCAGCTGTTGCAAAGGAGTGGGGCCCGTGGACTCTTTGCCGCCTGGGGGTTACTATCGGTCATTGAAATATCTTTTGTACACTCAGGGTCATTGCCCGTTCCCTAACCATCCACTACCTTGACTTAAAAAATATCTTTCTGACTTAACCTTCTCTCTACTAAGGTAGCTTTGGGGCACTAAATTGGTATGGACAAAAGGGTAAGATAGCAGGGAGAAGGTTAAGGCTACAGACGTATAGAAATATACCTCCAAGAACCCAGTTCACAATCACACCAGAAATTTTATGACCGGAATATAGTCATCAACTCAGAGAAATGCTGCAACAGTTGTTCAACAGAAGAAAAGACAGTGTTTGCAGAATTGTGGGATGTACAATCGTGAGCGCTACGCGGTGTTGACCACATGTGACAGAGGGAGGGGCAGCTGCGACTTTTTCCGTAACCGCCGGTGACAGAGATAAATGACCGTAACGGCCACAGCTGCGTGATACGGCCGGGCGTGCGCCATCCTGCCATTAACCTGTCCAGTTTGGTTGAATGGTGGTCATACGGTAGGGGCACCTTTATCAGATGGGTTTGAACAATGCTCCGAGGCAGACACTGGCCTTACGTGTGGCAAGCCAATAGATAGTAAGAATGTATCTGTCCACACAACATGACTACAATGCCACTGTGAAACATTTGAACAACAAGTATAAAATGTCCAGTTTGGTTGAATAGTGGTCCTACGGTAGGGGCACTTTGTCAGATTGCTTCAAACAATGCTCCGAGGCAGACACTGTATGCAGGCCTTAGGTGTGGCAAGCCACCAGATAGAATGTCTCTGCCCACACAACATATCTACAATGCCAGTGTGAAACCTTTGAACAACAAGTATAAATGTATATTCCTTTCCAGTTTGGTTGAATGGTGGTCATAGTGTAGGGGCACGTTTATCAGATGGCTTTGAACAATGCTCCGAGGCAGACACTGGCCTTAGGTGTGGCAAGCCAATAGATAGTAAGAATGTATCTGCCCACAGCCACATGACTATAATGCCAGTGTGAAACATTTGAACAACAAGTATAAAATTAATGTATATTCCTTTCCAGTTTGGTTGAATGGTGGTCACCTTTATCAGATGGCTTCAAACAATGTTTGGAGGCAGAGAATTGCAGGCCATACGTGCAGACGTGGACGTGTGGTGCTAGCCAGAAAATGAATCTGCCCGATAAAATGAATCTGCTAAAGCCACATGACTACCAAGCCGGTGTGAAACATTTGAGTAACAAGTATATCCTTACAGCAGGGGTGTTTTCCTCAGATGGCTTCAAACAATGTTCTGAGGCAGAGATATGCAGGCCTTATGTGTAGGTGTGGCATTAGTCACTAGATAGACTGTATCTGCCCACATCCACGTGACTACAAAGCCAGAGCGAAACCTTTCAGCAGCAAGTATATTCTTCGTCACCAAAGCAAAATTACCTTTGACTTAGTTTCCACTTTTACAAATTCATCAAGTATTTACTGGTTAAACTGACATGTTTTTATACATACATTTGTACTTTAATGTTACATAACCCAAATATATGTCATGTATTTGAATATCTGTGGTACAACAGATATGTAGAAAAAATCTATCTTGACTATGTTTTAGCCGGTTACAAAAAAAGTGATCCAAGAGTATCCAAATACATACTTTTCCTGTAATATTAGGAAATGTCACTTTTGAAGGATTTAATTTCAAATAAAAATGAAGAAGTCATTGAATAAATTCCAACCTTCTGCAGAAGTTGCAGAGTTGATAAGACAATCTCAGTCCAGGTCTGCACCCTGGCGTCCGAATCTTTCATCACTTCTGACTTCTTCCTGTCCTGTTGGGACCTGGGTTGCTGCTGCTGGGGTTGCTGCTTGGCGCCATTCTGCTCAGCAGCGCCGTCTAGTGACTGCTGCTGGTTCTGCCCCTTACCCGGAACAGGAGGAGGGCCCTTCATGAGGCTGGATGTGGACCGATCGCCCTGCTTTTCCTCCTACAGCAACAGAAAAAGCTATTAAACATGACTACCGGTAGCCTTTAGCATGCCAAGTTCACCTCAACATATCCTTATTAGTACTGGTTGATAAAAACCTCAGTATAGTGAGGGTTAAGCCAAAAAGTACCTGATACCAGAAAAGAAGAAGAAATAACCAGGACTACAAGCTTGAATGTTTAAAGAATGGTTCTTCACTAAAACTATTGTTGTTTCAGAACATTTATCTCTTAGATACAGCAGGGATATTTTCATTGGTTATAGGTAATGTTGACTATGCACGGCTTATGTTTGGCATGTTGTGCAATGTCATACCACCTGCTGTTGCCTTGTGCCTGCAGTACTGACAAGTTATGCCAGGTGGCGTTTATACCGTCAACCTTTACCGAGAGTCCTACCTTTACAAATGTAGTCATGGACTGATGCTGCTTGTGTTTCTTGTACTGTGCCACCAGTTTGTCGATGGTCTTGTTGGTGGCCAAGGTGTAGATACTCTCCATCTTCCCCTTACGTTCCTTCCTCTCCTCCTTGGGCCTTGCCTCGTCCTTATTGTCGGAAGACTTCCCCTCTGCGCTGCTGCCGCCGCTGTCTGTGGAGCCCCGTCTTCCTCCTGGAGAGTAGACATTGTTAGTTGTAAGTCTTGTGTTTCAGGGGATCCACAGACCAAGCATGTAGAAGAAGTCACCATCTGCAATAGTCCAAACCCTAAGGTTCCTTGCAGTTTGCCTCCTAACTCAAAATATAGTGTAACAGTTGTGCTGTAAAATGAGCAGTTTAACTTTTGTGGAGACTGGTTTCAAATCAGAATTGATAACTAATTGTATACTGTACACATAGATTATATGGATAACTGTGCAAGTTTTAGGAGCTTCTTGAGTCTGATGTTACGAGCGACTCATCTTTGCCAGAACAGATAGCCACTCTTAACCAAAGCCTCTCCTGATCTCCCAGCATCGGTGGAATTTTTAGCTTTAAAAGGCCCGTATTTCAATTTGTTCTTGCAAGCTTATACAGACTTATCTTCACCTTGACACATCCCCTGCCTCCACCTAGTTCAGACCTGGAACCTTACCCTCCCCTCCTCCCACCTCCTCCATCCTCCTCCCTCCCTTTGTGACCACGCCCACGTCTGCATCCCAGGGAACAGGGTAGGACAACGTGACGCCGCGCAAAACACCTCCGTTCATCTGCATGTGCGACATATCAACCGGGATCCCGGGAAAACGATTACCTTGCTGCGGCTCTTCCGTCGTGACCTGCCCCAGTGTTTGACCCTGCGGCTGGATCTGGAGGACCTCTCCCATGGGGCTTGTTGATTTCTTCTCTGGAGGAACTGGCATCAGGACCTTCTTCTTCTCGTCTTTTGGATTCTGCGCCTCGGCGCTGAGCAGAAAGAGGTGAGGTTCGTCTGTGATGTTGTCGGCTCCCTGCTCTCCCAGACTCTTGTTGATCAACATCTGGATGTAATTACTGCACAGCTCCGCGACCATGCGGTTCAGCCGAAGGAAAACCCAGTTCTGGTTGTCTGCCACGTCTGGCATGATGTTCAGCTCTGGGTGGATGAACGACTGCGCTCGCTTAAAGTTCCTCCTTCTGGGTCCCTTTCCTGGCGCTGCTTCCATGCTTGCCGTGCTGCAAGCGGACGACGTCCGCTCTTTGCTGTAAAGAATTTCTTTCACCTTCTCCGGGGTGAAACTCGAGCCCGCGTGTTGGCACTTTTCGATGAGGGCGTGCATGTAGAACGTGAGGCTACTTTCAGTCTGCTTGTACAGGTTCCCCGCAGCCTCCAGCTTCCCCACCTTCTGGAACAAGAACTTCAAACCCGGTCGGGCGTCAAACTCGCACGCCGTGTTGTACGACTCTAACAGGCACTCGAATATCTTGACCAGGTTTTTAGGGGACAAATAGTCCAGCGGTCCCGACAAATGTTCCGACTGCTTGCTGTTTGAGCTGGAGTCTTTGGACTCGCAGTTCGCGGCAGTCCCACCAGGGGGACTCATTGGTGTGGAGACGAGGATGTGTTCCTCTGCAGTGCTCTTGGTCCCGGCACCGGACAACAGCAACGAGCCAAGGAGCTGGAGAAGGAGCTGGTGGGAGATGAGACCAACCACCACATTCTTGAAGGGAATCCTGTGTGGAAGAGACAAATAATGAGTATGTGCCAAGAGTATGCAACTTTAACAAGAAACCTTTACTCTGGGATTTCCTTGTTGACAGCCAGTGTATTGGGATTTGTATCATATCCCCGATTTAAAAGGAAACAAGGAATAATACAATAACAATTGGACAGTAAAGAAACAGTTCTTAGAAACAAATTCTACTTGTTTTAGAGAATGATCAAAACAAGGTGAAACAATTGTAGAATAAATATCTCATTAGAGGTGATGCATCTACTTGTTCCTCAATCATTTGCAATGAATTTATGAACAGTCACCAAAAGATGACAGGTCTTGCAAATGCATTCTATTATCATTTAACCTGCTCCCTGATCACTAACCCTGTAACCAATAGAGAATTGGTAGCAAATTGGCTACCTCGGTCTGCTTAAGGTTAAATAAAGCTGACCTTTTCCCCACAGGCGATCCTTCCATGTCAGGTGGGTGGATGAGGAAGATGTAGGACCGGTTGTCGTCCTCCAGGTCAGGGTTACTGGACGCCTGTTGGTCCTCTACTAGAAACACCTGCAAAACATGATAGAGAATATAAAATGGACTCACCAATTGTATCATTCTGTTTCGCTGATACAAGAGTCCTCCAGTGTAACACACCAGATTTGCATGGCTGGTTATACTACATCAAACAGTCGGTCACACCCAACCTTTGCACATCTAACTCTAGGCATTGTTTAAAGCTATCTACTGAGAATGCCCCAACTATACCTGCTAACATATGTCTGTGGAGGTCAAAGGATTTAGTTAGTGCAATGTATAAAGAAACCATTATAAGTATCAGTCTGAGAACATTTGTGTTAGAATTCAATGAAATAAACATGCAGTACCTTTTCCAATTCTTTTATTATTGCATTATTTGGAAAACAAGTATACTCTGTATGGTCTAAGAAAAGAGGGAGTGTTGTGACAGCGGACACGGATCTCAGAGAAACAAACAAGCAAACAAGCAAACAAACAAGCAAACAAACAAACAAACAAACAAACAAACAAACAAACAAACAGCCCACCTGTTGAGCCAGACTGCGTATCCTGATACACTCCATCTCGGAGCAGTCAGTCCGTGCCGACACCCTGACCTGACCCACGTCCCCGTTAAACTCCAGCGAGCCGGCGTTGAAGCACGCCATGAGCAGCTTCACGCTCTTCAGACTGGCGTTGACAGCGTGCAGCAGTCCCTCACACGCCACCGACCACATCTCCTCAGTAAAGGAAGGGCCAGCACTCAGCAGCAAATGTCTGATGGATGTAAATGAAATATAAAGACATTGTTTCAACAATGTACTTGTAAAGTTTGGCCGATGCCTACTGAGTAAATCTGACTACTGGCATAAGCTAACTGTTGGAAACATAAGTGTCACAAAGTGCTAGTGCTTATGCTCCTGAATTCACTGTTGATTCCTATGTACTGTATCTGTCTTTGGTTGCATGTTCTTTTTAGTGCTCTGATTATTTTCAATATTGTCAAATAAAATATTTTGATTTCTCGTCAAAGAAAACCAGGGACAGGGAAACACAGTCAGCACCAGGGACAGGGAAACACAGTCAGCACCAGGGATAGGAAAACACAGTCAGTGCCAAGGACAGGGAAACACAGTCAGCACCAGGGATAGGAAAACACAGTCAGTGCCAAGGACAGGGAAACACAGTCAGCACCAGGGGCAGGGAAACACAGTCAGCACCAGGGACAGGGAAACACAGTCAGCACCAGGGGCAGGGAAACACAGTCAGCACCAGGGGCAGGGAAACACAGTCAGCACCAGGGACAGGGAAACACAGTCAGCACCAGGGACAGGGAAACTCAGTCAGTACCAAAGATAGGGAAACACTGTCAGCACCAGGGAAACATAGTCAGAACTAGGGACAGGGAAACACATTCAGCACCAGGGAAGCTCAGTCAGCACTAAGGACAGGGAAACAGTCAGCACCAGGTACAGGGAAACACAGTCAGTACCAGGGACAGGGAAACACAGTCAGCACCAAAGATAGGGAAACACTGTTAGCACCAGGGAAACACAGTCAGAACCAGGGACAGAGAAATACAGTCAGCACCAAGGACATGGAAACACCGTCAGCACGAGGGACAGAGAAATACAGTCAGCACCAAGAACAGGGAAACACAGTCAGCACCAGGGACAGAGAAATACAGTCAGCACCAAGGACATGGAAACACCGTCAGCACGAGGGACAGGGAAACAGTCAGCACCAGGGACAGGGAAATACAGTCAGCACCAGGGACAGAAGAAACAAAACTCTTTAAGACAAACCTACCTAAGACAGGCACATCCTAGTCTAGAGATAGCCTCCACAGGCTGTCCTATACACTCCACCAGCAGACTCAGCAGCTGTCGTATCATCACAGGCACGTCGGTGGACACCCAGGTCTCGTCCCGTGCGGCGAACATGTTGGTGTGTTCCACCACCAGGTCCGTGGACAGGCCGCACGCGTGTTTGAAGTTTGCCTTGGAGGTGTCCCAGAAGTCCGGGACGTGGTGACTGCGTCGTACCCAGGATTGGAGCATGGGGAGGAGGAGATGGGTCACTGCGAACACTGCAAACTGGGGACCTGCAGGGGGGAAACATAAAGATGGTGAGACCTATGCCTGCAATACATTAATTTACCAATTGGTCCTTCTGTACTACCATAGTATATAAGTGCCCTTCGGCATAACACATCAACTTTCGAACATAGTGTAAAGAAAACAACTAAATCAAGATAAAATTGTTGTGTGCAATAGTCAAGTGGTTAGAATTCCAAATTCTGGATCATGAGGTCAAGGGTTTGAATCACAGTCTCCCCAGTGGTGTCCTGAGTCCTGATTGATAATACCACTTGTAGTCCTTTGGAAGAGCCATTGTGAATTATTCATCTATGTCTGAGGAGAGTTGCACATTGAGCAAAGTAGATGTTATAGCCCAAAACTGTAGTTTTCAAAGCAGACTTCTACTACATATGACCCCTACTAACAGACCTAATCAACCATGTCCTTATTCCTGCTTGTTCAAACACATTGCTACAAAGAACATGAGTTGGAACAGGCGTGTACAATCTTACCTGGCACTTCTGCAACAGATCTAAGGAGTTTGAAGAGCAGCTCCAGGGTCTGAGGCTGGTATGTCTTAGGACAGGTAGTGACAGAACCTGTCAAACCTTCAAGGAGCAGGAACCACACCCGGATAACACCTGCACAGGTAGAGGTGCAATCTTTAAGTCTTTTATCAGGATAACTACAGAAGGAACTAACTAATGCACCACCTAGCAGCCTTTTCCAAACTGCAGGCTTTAACCAGGCACATACATGTACATGTAAATCATAGGGAAACTATGCGATCTTGGCAGAATTATGTGTTTTCTTGGCGCTTAGCTATCTATTGTCATCACTGACGCAATAAGAGAACCAGGAGGATTGTTCTATAGGCTTTTGCATTGCTAACAGGGTAAGACAGCAAGAAGAGGGTACATATACATACACATATACATATACATACATATAGAAAATTAGAAGATACATATATACAAAGGAATATCCTAGACACAAGGACTTACCTGTGTTGTCATCCATTGAGAAGACCGGATAGTTGGACATCTTCCTCTCTCTTCCATCATCTTCATCCTCCTCTTCCTCGTCATCACTGTCGTAGTCTGACCCCCCTGACCTTGAGGCCGATCTCTTCCTGGCTGCTGAATCTGCGGCTCCCCTCCTGGTGTCTATCTTCAATACATTGTTGATGTTGATGTGATTGGCACCCTGGTGGAAAAAATTGATTAAATTGACTATAAGTTTGATGGTAACCCATATCTTGTAGGTTTGTTGAGAATTCTTTCTCAGTTCAGTAGTTCTGAAACATTCTGATTCTTGCTGTCAAGTATGATAATGTTCCATTTTAAAGATTGAAGCAAGCCCCCCTCCCCACTCACACACACTACCCTTTCTTGTCCATCCCTTATGGGGGACTGTATTGTCTTCAAGGATATCTCCATCTAACACCCCCCTTCCGCAAAAGACTTGGCTAGTCTGATCAAAGAATTTCAGACAAAGAAAGGATTCCAAAAGTTTATTTTGTTGTCTTTTAAGACATCAAATCCAATTTTGGTCGCTCAAGAAGTGCTCAAAGATTGCCGTCTGGTGGAAAGGGGGCCTATGAACTATGATGTATACATTGATATATGCAATATAGACTTGCGATCCCTTGTTTTCTTTTATATGCCATGAAGGCTTACACATTATCGACATATGTTATTGATGCTGATACTTAGACCAGTAAAAATCAAGAGCAACCTCTAACCTCTGACCAGACTTTAGACCTTTAAACCCTGATTAACCTCTCACCTTGAAGACAGGACATGAAGGCATGGTGTACATGGAGGCCAGTGTCTTGTGACACCTGTGCAGATACTCCAGGGCAGGCAGACACAGGTCCCCCCGTTCCCTGGTCTCCTCCTGGTCTGGAGGTGGGGCCTCCACCTGCTCAAAGTCACTGTCAGTGTCATCCTCATCGTCAGAGTCTGAGTCACTGTCTTGATCTCCTATGGGTGAAGGAAGACAAGATTGTCTGAAACCAAAATTCTTACAAAGATGTCAAGTTTGGGTCCCTTCAACTACTAGTAGATACACAACATCCTGCAAAAGTTGTCATTTTTTTCAAAAAGGGCCGGTTACATTCGTTGTACGATTATACGACAATCGTAAACTGATGACATTCTTATGATAGTAGTGAATGTGTCTTACAAATTTCGGTACAAAATGAAAAGGCTTTGATCCTTGTTGGTGGTTAGCTTTTGGCACAGACTGCTAAAAATCTTACGATGTTAGAATCCTAATTTTATGACAAGCTATGATGAATGTGATCACGTCGTAAGCTGCCATTTAGCACCTTAAGAGGCATCAATACAACATAATTGCCATTAGGTGAGTATAGGTTTAGGCATAGCCTGCTAAAAATCCTACAAAATTAAAATCGTATGGCAAGATATGACGAATGAAACCGTGTTGTAAGCTACCATTTTGCACCTAAAGAGGCCTCAATACAACATCCAGCAGGGCTCGAAATTCTTTTTTGGAAATAGGTGCACTGGTGCACCCAACCCAAAAAATTAGGAGCACAGAAAAACAAGAGCTTTTAAAAAAAGCTGGCGTTTCGGCTACGTTTATAAGTGTGAATTGTCTTTTCCCTTTACTTGAAGTAAAATCTGCCAGAGGAAGTCACTCAAGGGCTGTTCAGTCTATAAGAAAAATTGTCATTTTGGGAAATGAGTACTGTTTTAATAGAGAAAGGCAGATTGGGGAAAGCAATTTTGAAGTTACGTCACTTAACTTAAGTGCTTTTGAAAAAGCTGGTCTTGGCCTACAACTTGTACTTATTTGTAAAATGTATAATAGGCTCATTATAAAAGCTATCAATGTAATTATGTACATGGCACGCAATAAAACATAAAATTTGAAAAAGCACCATTGAATCATCAGCACTATGGTAATTAAGTGAAATAGAAGTTCATAACAGCTAAGGTTCTATCTAAAATGACTACCAAATGTCAAACAAATCAACAGCTACCTCATCCGTATTATTCTGGTTTCCGCATTTACAACATTTCTTCCTTATTTTCCTGGGTAATTTTGCTAAAATTCATGAAAATTCCCATAGTTTTGTGCCGAGGGGCGCCACTTTCCACGTCCGTGTTGTCTGAATGAAGTCGATACTGAACAATGGAGCATTTGCTACTGTAACAAAGAATCGCTGTTTTGCAAACAACATCAAGAGCCTCTGTTTACATCGGGGATAGAAGTTTAGTGGCGAGTGTTTTGCAAGAATCATCTTACCGCGCATAGGAGCCGCTGCACGGTATTTTCCATTACAATGAACAGAAAAATTCGAATGCCGGGTTTGGAATCTATGAAGTCCTGTTCATAAGACAAAGGCCTTGTATATATTAAATGAATATTTAAAAATAACAAATATAAAATATTTCTTTATTTATTAATGAAAAAAAATGATATTCATAAATATGATATTGATAGATTAATATAATATCAATATATATTTTTGATATTCAATATCTAAAAAGAAAAAGAAATCCATGCACGGAGACGAACCCGGATCTTCTGGGTCCGAAGCGCTTTGCGTTGCCAGATCGGCCAAGCTGCGGTACGTAACTATTCACACTGGACGTAATGCTATAACCTTACTATATGGTATCATTTATGCCGATTTTTGGTCGTTTTCTTGACGAAATCATTTTTTTTCTTCTGCAATCTTGTGGAATAGATGTAATATGGTCATTTTTCAGGATATCAAAGTCCGAAACCACAATGCAATGATATTTCTGAACAGTTGTAGCAGTTACATGCGGTCGCCGTCCTGTGTCACATGCAAATCTGCGCCGTCCTGTGTCACATGCAAATCTGCGACACAGTGTTGAACCAAGCTTCCTTCCTTCCTCCTTGCTTGAAGGTAAAAGCCAGGAGAATGCGTTTCGGCGCGCATGCGCCGAAACGCAAAAATTGGGTGCACCACATAAAATGAAGTTGAATGTCAGCAAAACTGTTTGTTGCTATACCACCTCTCTTAAGAACTTCAATCTGTAATTCTATCCAGATTTCAAGTTTCAACCAAGCAAAACATCGAATAAAGTACAGCAAAGGTTATATTGCTTTTTCTGATACTTACCTTTCAAGTATATTCTGTATGATAGTATACAAGAGAACCGTTACTCAATACAGTACAAAAATATCTAGGTGCACCAGTGCACAGCTCCAATTTTGGGTGCACACAGGTGCACACACACCCACTATTTCGAGCCCTGTTCAGTGAGTACAGGTTTGCTAGCATTGTCCTTACCAGGTCCACGGATGAACTTGAGCAGACACAGGATACAGTCCATGGCGGCGTTAGCGAACACGTGGACATTCTCCGTACCGAGGAAGGCCTCAAACACGTCAAACACGGGCGCGGTCGGCTGTTCGTGACGCTCCTCGCTGATGAAATAGTCCCCTCCCTGCATCATACAAACATGCCCCATGTTTACATTATCGGAGCAAATGTCACAATGTCAAGTTTACAATGTAAGCTTTACATGTATGTACATGTACAGCTTACATTATAAGGTACAAACTGTGTTGAATACAATACACAAGGTCATGGTTTTGAAGTATCACTGCAAAAGCCCCCCAAAAACCACAGCAAACATTTCAAGATAAACATATCTGTCTTATCCAGTTTTCAATCAATTATCAAAAAACACAACAGACTGATGATGATTATGATAATCAGACTTAGAAATAGATAAATTTGTCTTTTCCTGGCCCACTCAGAAGTACTACGTTTGGCTCTCTTATCATCATACAACATACATATTTCAAATGGCAATTTAGATGGATATAATCTATCTAAAACATACGTGTATAGTGGTGTACATTATAAAGGTATCTAAACAATAAAACAATAGTTTTTACCCTGCCATTGTAGCAGCTTCTCCTTGCGACTGACAGCATTTCACTAAATACAGTGTTCTGAAAAGTCTTTAACACTATTCTCTGACAGCTAAAAACACTGCCATGTTGTCAGTTACAAGCCAGATCCTTCTGTACTATTGATTTTTGTGTTTGGGGATATTCATTAGGTAAGGTCGTTACACACAGCTGAACATCCAGCTGTTGGCTGACTGTCCAAACCATTCAGTAGTAACATTTTCTTCCAAATTCTTCTACAGTTAAAGCTGACATTTCAGTAGACTATAGTCAAAACTCTGAGTCTAATTTTGGGTCAATTTGGAAATAATTGGTCGAATTCCATCTTTTAAATCCAGAAATTAGATTTTTTCAAAAGCGATAGTTGTGCATAGAAAAAGCAACATTTCTTTCTATCAAGAGAGAAGTAGTGCATCGTCTACAACTATAAACCTGTTCACAGTTTCAAGTGCACATATGCAGTGTGATGCATTGTGGTCTAAGGAAACACAAAGAATGGCCAAAGGCCTTAAACAATACGTCACAGTGTGTGGGGTGGCAGGTAGCTTATAGTTTAGTAAAAACTGTTTGTACCTTTGGTTTGTAGACTTTAACGACTCTCAGAGCTCCAAACAGTGGTCTCCAGCCTGACTTGATACTAGTGGTGCTGGCCTCAACCAACTCCGCTATGGAACTCACAACCTGAAAGAAATAGAAAATGAAAACTTTACTTATATATCTGTGTGCCATAATCTTTTACAAAATGACTTCTTACCAATCTTTCAAATTGTAGTTGCAAGAGAGAGTGTACACTTCACATTGGCATGCTAAAATTTTGGAGCCAGAAGCAAATCAGGGGAACATCTTTCATATGCAAAAACACAATCTTTAAATTCATGCAAAATAGACATTTTCTATCATACAATGTACATAATATACAAGTTATATGTAAGTGTGGTTTGGTGGATTTTTCCACCTCACACATTGGATGAAGAAAGGCAGGGGTTAGTATGTTAAGGAAAACCAAAATAGAAAAGAAAATACTTCAGAACTGAAAACAAAGAGTCCCTTGAAGAAGACACCATAGCCCCCATTGCTGTCAAAAATGAGAGGAAAAAAACACATGAAAAAAATGTGTTAAAATAAGGCAGCTCTAAAACAGACAAAGTAACCAATTGCAGTAAAGGCCAGAAAAAAGAAGTACAAAACTCTTAACGGAGAAAAGTCTGGAATCTTTATATGTGCATGTTTCCCTTTTCATACAGTATAGATTCTTTTATATCTGACTGAAACATAAGATATAGCTAGATATGTCCTTGCAAAGCATAGAAAAAAAAGATGCTGGAAAAAATATATTTCTTAAATATTTGTTTTAAAAATTCATAAGTCTCATAACTTTCCATGTTTTTTTTATATGCACTAGTATGACCTCCAGTCCAAACAGAGATGCCCCCCTCCCCCACTGGCCATTTTTTTTAATCTCTCTTACCTGGTCCTGTACATCGTTATCACACAGCTCCAGACACAGAAGGTTCTCAAACGGCTTGAAGAGCGCCTCGTTGAAGTTGAAGTGCGGTTTCTCCTCACGGTTGTTCAACAGCTCGATCATGATGTCATGGATACACGTAACAGCCTTCTTGGAGACATGGCGATCCTTGTGACAGGCAGCCTGGAAAAGTAATTTGTGAGACATTTTTGACAGAACAAAACAGCATCTTTTGTCTGATTATGCTTTGAAATTGTGCAAGATACACTGCAGGGTATTGAAATGTATTGCAAGCAAAAGTTCCAAAAACACTTGTGCTGTTAGCTTTCATTAAATGTTATTTCAATAATGTCTTATTTAACTAACGTTACTATCCTTTTTGCATGAAAGGGGGTAAGGACTCCCGTTTCAGCACCAAGGACATCACCTTCAGACACACTGCCACTTTAATAAATCATACAGCTGTGGAGAAAAACTTTATTGGGAAAATCTATTTCAATGACATGATGTTTGTTTTGACTAATTGAACAAAAACAACATCCCAGTTGCACACTTAAGAAGCATCAGTGAGATTCAAAAAAGCACATAAACTATGTTCTTTACTTGGACCTGAGTCCTGCCTACCTCTACTAGATGAGGTGCCACAATGCCCCAGGCACGCATGATGTGGAGCAGCGGTCGTTGGAAGCTCCGGGAACAGCGCAGCATGACCTCACCAAGGTGACTCAGGTGCAGGTATGTGCTGGACTGGCTGCCATTTCCTGTAAAGTTCATCTCTCTTTGAAATAGCTCAAGAATGAGGAAAGGGGGTGCTAAAAATGCTGATGCAAACCGTTTCATTGCCTTGTTTCTAACCATTTGGGTCAATTCTTATGTACGAAGAGTATGTTTGTATATAATGAATTACATGATTGCCATCTTACATGTATACTTTCTCGAAATCTTGGTACTCCTAGTTTAGCCAAATGACTAACATAATCATCTATTTGTCTACACTGGATTGTCCACCACGCTAATACTTGAACACATGCCAATGATTTCTTTTGGAGAATTCTCAAAGTACGATATCATCATTTAACCTGGCAGCAAGTTACATGTAGCTCCCCCACCTGAGGGTTTAGGCATCATGACGGGGTCAATGACCTCTGGGGCAGTACTGAACAGCTGATCTGCTGACACCTGTCTCAGCTCAGTCAGGAAACCCACCAGGGCTTGCAGGTTCAGACTGGTAGCTGCCTCCTCAAACAACCTGTGGTCAAAGGGCAAAGGGGTAGACTTAGAAACACCAGGGCAGAAAGAAGGCTTACTTCTCACATAGATTTGCTATACCATAGATTTAAAGGAAATATGAGTATTTGTACAGAGAACACTCCTGACCCTTAATAGTGACACAGGGTATGCTATAAACTTTCTGTGGCGGATTGCTCATTCCTTGACAAAGACTGGTGCTCTTGAGTTGAAAATCTGGGTAAGTCCTATTATCCCATTGTATTGGAAACAGTTTACTCATGAGTCAGATTGAAGATGAACTTAAACTGAAGTAGCCATTTGGCACCCCATATTTGATTGGTTACAGAGTGAGGCAGCAGGGGGAAGGTTAAGGCTAACTACTGACCTTTCTACATCAGCTGACAGCCGGCACACGGCCTTTGCTGCGTTCGCCGAGCTGAGAACGCCTCCTCCCTTAGCGGACATCTCCAGCCCCGTCTCCTTCCTCCCCTCCGTGATCATCTCATGGATGTTGATGCTGGGGATCACCGGATTGGCTGCCGGGATGTACATGGCTTCAGGGTCACCTAGGGTTGGAGGGCAAAGGTTCAGGGTCAGAGGTTAAAGAACACAGGGTTAGAGGTTAAAGAACACATCTATATATTCTTGGCAGTGTAAAACATTGTATGTATGGGGAATGGAACTCCGAGGCAACAGTTTTCTAAGAGGAATGTATAGTTTGTAGTTCTCCATGCATCAGTAAAACAAGAAAATTTGTATTTTTGATAAACAAGAATGGATGGAGCCCTGAGCATGCAGAGCAAATGTGGATGCAACTGTTGTGTTAAGCTTCTTCTCAACATAGTCAAAAACAACATGCATTCTTGGTCTTTCTCGCATTCTTGGAGAAAACCACACTATCTTGATGAATTTTAAGCCCTTTCATTACATGAGGATGCACATCCCATGCACAATGAACAGTGATCATCATACACCACAGACTTACCATACAGTATACATGTATGTCCAGCACCAGGGAAGGGTTGCAGACAACAGACGTTAAAGCAGACAAACCACAAGTACAGGTACAAAACTACACACGGCATAGCAGCACACTAATTTCCATGTAGCACAAATATACACATTTACAGTAAGCATAGTAGACATGATGGTCAGTGCTTTGTTGTTGCTGCTTACATGGGTCTTCATATCTTAGAACATTCTAAAGCAACACAATACAAATTTCAACAGCACAATGCTGTTATCATAGGCTAGACTGGAGTGTTGTTAGTCTTAGGACTGAATTTGCTTTAGCCTGACAAAATGACACAAGAAGAAAACTTCAGTTGGTTTACTTCAATACTGAGCTTGACCCCTTACCTGAGAGGTCATCATAGGTCGTTGACATGTCCTGAGGAAGCTCCTTCTGGTGTTGCACCTTGGGAAGGCTGGCCTGGTTGTCCCCTCCACTGAAGTGGGAGTGTTCTAGGTGGGACACATAGGCACAGCACCTGGGGTGGGGTGGGGTGGGGGGTAAGAACAAAGTCATGAAATAGATGTTACATATCATTTTCTTTTCCTACTAAAGTGGCACTCGATTTCTCCAATTCAAAAATAAAACCTCTGTTAGCATGCTTTAAGAACATTACTTTTTTCCAGGTTTGCCAAGCAAAACAAGGAGATACATCTATAACAGCTAGAATACTGATCATTTCAACTCTGCACGAGTCAGTGGTGCTTATCACACGACAGCAGGGTCTAGTCCACTGGTAGTGGTGTGTGTTTATCTGTGTTTGCCTTACCTGAAGACATGTTTCCAACACTCTGCAGAGTGACTGCCCATCTCCAGCCCCATGTTGAGCAGTGCGTCCATGCTCAGTACATGAGCCGCGTGCAGACGGAGGGGCTGGGGCTTGTTCATCTTGGCCTTCAGACCCTTCTTGTCCCCGGGGGACACCTGTGGCTTGCTGGGCTCCAGGGATATACACGAGGCGTTGGCTAACTGGGCAAACACTGCCCCACACCTTTCCTGTACACCTGGGGGAAGGGAAGGACAAGGTGCTTTAATTCAGTATTCTTCAACAAAAAGTTATTTTCATTTAAATTACATACTTATCAGATGATAAAAAGCTAATTCTCCACGGTAATAACAAGAAGGATTGAAAGTTCCTTACCACACCTTTGAGTATATAGGGCGGCACCCATCTCTGTTTCTATAGCCCTTGGGCCACACAGTTATTCAAAACAGCAAACAAGAAAGATAGACACATTTGGTGTACCAGGAAAAATCCCCTGATCATTTTTAAACAGCAGCCTGTGTCCCACATAGGCCATGGTGTTAGTTCACTGTAAGGAAAATATAGTCATATCAAACCTGTAAGTTAACATCAATGAGATTAGAACTAAGGGACTTCATGCAGCAGGTACCACACACTGTTAATCCCCAAAGACCAACCATGTTAGCCACAATTTTCTTTTTTTCAAATCTGACAAAAAACAGACCTCTAACTTCGTTAAACGCAGGACCATCAGGGTAACTTGAACCTGAAATTGAGTGGTAAGATTGAAAATCTGAAGAGACTGGACTTATCCATACAGAAAAGCTACAGAAAGGCTACAAAAACTGAAGTACAACAGTAACCATGTAATCAGCACCAAGGAAATGATCCTTAACCTTCTCCCTGCTGTAATCATCTATTTATTTGTTTACCGGTATTTGAATCTATCACAAACAATGTGAAATGGAGGACAAAACAGGTGCTTAACAACCAATAGGGAATTGGGTGCCAAACGGCGACTTCAGTGTGCTAAAGGTTAAAAGAGCTGGTAATCTTACTGCTTAGAAAAATCTGTGACAGATGTTTTTTTCTTACTATGACAATAGGATAAAAGACTAACATGTAGTACAATCGTACAGGTTCCCCCTATGAAAGCTGAACCTACCCAGGGTGCAACTGAGCCTCGCAGCCTTCCTCAGCCCATCGAGGCTCATACAGATGGCGTCTCTGTCCTTCAGGTTCTGCTCTTTCGCCCCCTCCGTCCCCAGGATGAGGGCGATGTTGCTGATCCCTGCTGAGTTCTTGGCGCTGAGAGGGACAGCCATGACGTCCACCATGCTGTCCCAGCAGGTCAGCAGGATATTATGGACTAGCTTCTGACCTGGAACACAACCAGTCAGGAGGATCTTATGGACTAGCTTCTAAGATTAAACACAAACAGTGAGGAGAATATTATGGACTAGATTGTAACCTACAACACACAGTTAGGGGAATGTTATGGACTAGCTTTAAACCTACAAAATGAATCAGAATTGAGAATCTAAGATTTGGCATTTGCTGACTTCACAGGCTTTATTCTGGATTATGATAGACAATTATGATAAAAAAACTTTTCACAGATGAGCAAAAAATCTATCATTTAAAAAACCAGTACCTGCAGCAACTGCTGCTTCATTCCCAGCATCCTTCTGCACAGGAAGAACATGGCTGACGGTGGCGTCATGCATCATCTGTCCTCCGATGTGTCTGTTCCCAATTCCATCTATGTCTGAACAGGAAAAACATAACGTTTTGTTCAACTGTTGTACTGCTGTCTTTTTTGTCAAATCACATCAAATAAATTAGTCAATTAATCAATCAATCAATCAATCAAACATCAGTTAACACTTTAATCCTCTTATCCTGTTATAGACCAATCAGAACATCAAATCTTTCTCCCCCCACGTCAGGAAGCTTGTCTAGCATAAATTGTACAGGGTTTGCACATTTGGATGATTATAGACAATTATAACAGTTCTAGTTTAAACATGCTAAGAAGACATAAGTTGTCCACACCTGTTAACATGGTTATAAGAGCCTGGTTACACTGTGGTGATGCGGGCAGGTAGCCTGCAGCCCCCAGGATGTTGACTGTGATGATCATCTTGTACAGCTCTCCCAGCCATGTGGAGGACAGGTACACCAGCACACCGCTGTCATGGACATCCTCGATAAACTGTTTCTACACAGAAGAAAAGAAAGAAAAGTGTTCAGTCATATAAAGTTACCAGACAATGTTCAGAAAAAAGCACCAGTAAGAAATCTCCACTATATTTTCTAGTTTAGTCAAGCGATAAACAAAATCAGATAAGTTTTTCAGGATTTACAGCACATATTTAAAAAAATCCATCTGTTCCTGTATCTGCATCCGTATAAACAGTATAACTGCCCTCCAGAGTATTACATCAGCTTTGCAAGCATGCAGCACAGCAGTAGCTGGTTATATTACACTGAAAAACCTGTCATGCCTAACTAGCTGTAAGCATTGTTTAAAGCTAACTAATGAGGATGCCTCTACTGTACTTGGTAGCAATGTGTTCTGCTCTATGACAGTCCCTCTCTCCATCCATCCCTTTTTCTCTACTTCATCTAAATATCTATCCTACCATCTACTTCACACCTACACCTACCTGTGTCATGGGCAGTCTACAGTCCTGTCCGTTGTAGTGCCCCATCCTGACCAGTTTCAGGTTCAGCAGCAGCGTAGAGAAGGTAGAAACATACACCCCATCAGCATTCAGCACTGGCAGGTTGGCGGACCCCTGGCCCTGCTTGTGTTTCTCCATCACTCCTAAAGCCAGGGAAAAGGAACAAAGTTCTCAAGCTCTTTGACATGTCCGTAGTTAGTTCAGCTGTAGAAAGACAATGGATGTTTACCTCTGTGTATAGAAAATTTGTAGATGGTGTGTCTGTTTTCTTGTGTGTCCATAGTTACTTGAATACAGTACAGTACAGTACAGTGACAGGACGTTAGGTCAAAAGTCTTGGAAGGGTCCTAGAAAAGGTTATCTCATTTCCTGTTTTTAACTTCCTGCTACATGCATGTCTTCTACCGAGGAGGTTTAATCATGAACCTCCTTGCTTTTACATTATGAGAGCCAGTGGGGAAAAATTCATAAGAGAAATCCCCAAAATGAATGGAACAAGAAATTCACAAAAACTAAATAATGAGATTGATTTCTCATTTAGATCTGAAGAAGACAAACCTGCACAGAATCGTGAGGCAAAGGTCTGCAAGGTGTCGTCAACTCCTTCTGGCTCTATCAGCGGCAGGACGGAGGGAAGAACTCCGATCAGACAGTCCACAAAGTCCCGGGCACCCTGCCTCTCCAGCTCCTTGTTCTGCTGAGCAATGCGCTCCATCTCAGCTCTCTGCAGCGCCATCTGGCGTTCCATCTCAAAACTGCAAGGCAAAAATCAACAAGAGGCATTCAGCAAATCAAAACAATCTTTTTGTCATCTTTTGGCAACAAATATGACTGAGAAAAATGTATTTCTAGTTTATCAGAGATAACGATTTCACATGCTATACTGAAAATGTGTACTACATTAAGTCTAGTAAAAATGCTCTGTTAACAAACCTTGGTTGTGGTTTTGGCATTTGAATGGAAGTCTTTCTCTCTTCTACTTTTTCTCCCTGTGTGGCAGTTGTGCTATTGGCCCCGGCTTCTAGCTGTCCTTTTTCCTCCTCCTCTTTCTCTGAAGTGGACTGCTCTACCTTCCCATCATCCTCCCCACTGGCACCATCCCCAGGTTCCCTTCCTTCCTGCTTTTCCTCTCCTTTCTGTTCGTTGTCCTCTTTCTTTTCTCCACCCTCCTGGACTTCTTCAGAACCAACTTTGACTTCTTCACTTTTCCCTTCTTCTCCAGCTCCACTCACATCTTCAGGTTTCTGTTCTTCTAATCTGTCTATGTTTTCTTCTTCGTTCATCTTTGGCCCCTCTTCTGACACACTCCCTTCATTCTTAGATTCTTCTTCTCCTTCATTTTCTTTGCCTGGTGTCTCTACCATTGACCCATCTTCTTCACCTTTGACCTTTGTGTCTTCCTCTTCATCTTTGACCTTTGTGTCTTCCTCTTCACCTTTAACCTTTGACTCTTCCACTGCCACATCCCCATTGACCAATCCCTTGTCTCCCTGGGTGACCCCCCTCCCCTGTTCCTCCTCAGCTTCCTCCATCTGCCTGTTGATGTCCTCTACCTGTGTTTCTGTCATGGCCTGCCCCTGACTAATGAGCTCCACGGAGCGGAGCAGCCCAGCGATGCAGCTCACGCTGGTGTAGCAGACGTCGGAGTTGGAGGAGTGAGAAGCTTCAGCGATGCCATCTACCAGCCTGGACAAGAAATACAACAAAAAAACAACAGCTTAAATGTATTTAACAAACACCAAACATCTTGAAAGTGATCCAAAGCCAAAGCATTTATACCTATACAATATTCTTACATTATGAAAATGATTATTTATGACTTACAGTTTGAGTAGGTCTGTGTCTGCCTTCCTCTTCTTGGTAGGGTGAGCCTGGTATTTAGTGGTGCTTACATCTGAGGTGGAGGGGCCAGCAATGTCTATCACTCTCTCTGGGACTGATAAAACCTGAAACATTGCATTAAAATCAACCTTTACCATGCTGACCTATTGATGTAGTGGCACACACTAAGTGCATTGAGTTGTGGTATCCTTAGAGGGCTACAGCAACAAATTGACGTGTTTGAAGGTTATCCAAACAAATTTTCTAGAGACTGTTACGAGAACATTCTTCGAACAGTGACTTAGAAAAGGGTAGAGACTGGTAAAATTGTGGCCTACTCCTGAAAGAAAGAAAGGTAGCAATAAAATGTAACACTGGAAGAGAAACAGACTTCTCTTTGTTTTTTTTACAGATGTCTAAAATGCAATCAAAATGTGTCTTTCAACAAAGCCTGGAGTTACCTGAACAAAATGTATTGTTTACCTCTTTGATAGCCTTGAGTGCTTCCAACCTATGTTGAGGAGGTGGGTACAGGAGGATCTTGTGCCATAGGGACTGCAACACTGGGCGGAGGGACTCCACGCTGCCAACCAATCGCAGCAGCTCGGCAGCAATCCCGTAGATCGTGCGAGCTGCTGGGCCAATCACAGATGGAGCTGCAGCAGATGTACCTGAGAAGAGATTTTGCAAATCTAAACCAAATGATTTCTGTAAAAGGAGGTTTTTATCCATACTCATATCTACATCAAATGATGCTAAAGTGATGAAATCAAAGACTGATCCCTAAATCTCAAGTCATAATTGTAGGTACCAATATTTAAAAAAACCACCTCCAAATCCCAAAAATTAAAAATCCATCTTTTGTAAATAAACAAAATCTATACACCAAAAGGTGTGGGAAGGATTTCAACTAAACTTAGCTGTACATTTACAGCTCCAAAAAAATCCAACACACATGTACTTAACAGTCATTGCCATAAAATGAATAACATCACTGACCTGACCCCCTGCCGTGGTCGGCCACAAACCTGTCGTCCATACTGGTTGCCATGACAGACTTGTCAGTCACAGGGCTGCCCAGCAGGAAGATCAGGGAGGGGCACAGCTGCTGCCTACAGGGGGAGGGGGGCAGGAGAGAAACACCCAACTTCATGACATGTATTTTCATCATGAAACCTTCTCAGTTAGCACATAGCTTTGAACCCTGTAACAAGGTAAATACAAACTAAAATGTTGACAAAAAGAAATCCATAAAAGTAGTTTCTTGTCACAAATCTGAATGAAAATATGAGCCTGAATATAGAATTGTGGTTTTTGTTTCACATCTGGAGCATAACAGATCTTTTCTGGCCTTTCTACCACATTTATAAGGTTTTTCAGTACCAAGGTCAATGACAAACTGTATGGTTTTCTTCACCAGACTCACCAGACCAGGTCTAGGAACTCCTGGTTGTACTGTAGGTGTGGTGATGAGCTGGTGAACATGGAATGTACACACTCCAGATACAGGGGGAGCAGCGGGCTGGGCTGCTGGCTGGTCACACTGCTGAAAACAGAATCATGAAACATCATTTGAAAAGAGTAGGGTCCTTCCTGGTGTGAGTAGATCAAATATACGGTATCTGTCTGGATATGCAGCTTTTACTGTTCAGTACAAACCTGGTGTGTTACGCCATGAGACAGTTCACCTTGTATGCAATACAAACAACTATTTGATATTTTAATTTAGAATAAAAAAGAGAAATACAAAAGAAAGTCAACAGTACACTTATTGAGTCACTCACCTGCAACATCCAGATATTTTCTCACAGAAATACTTCAGTATCTTCATCACATCCCCCAGGAGGGACTCCACCTTTCCTCTGGTATCTAGATTTTAAATGAATACTTCAATGAATAAGCAAATATCTAGGTCTTTAAAAAATATTTTTCAACTTCTTGTAATCATATATAACATTTACCTGTTACTACTTTGATATGTACATTGGGAGTTTTCTTATTTCTTGGTCACAACTAGTAAACCATCTATAGCTTTACCAAGCAAATTAAACAACTCTTGCCATGATACGTTTTTTGAAAAAAATGGATGAAGGATAAAAAACAGTCAGGTAGATCTCACCTTTTGAGCTGAATTCAGCAATAGCATCATTGGCATCGTCAGTCTGAGGGGTATAGAAATATATGTATCAAACAGTGTTTGCGTAAACCAACAACATAACACTGCTTCCTACTTTGGGAAAGCTGTACTGTAATAGCTCAAAGACATTCATATTTAACATGCATTATGTTCCCCAAACATTGCAAAATACACACACCCCTAATGGCCCTGTGGTTTACAAAATGGTTAGAAACCCCTTCTTATATCTTCACATTTTTCATCTAATGTCCCTCTTATTGTTTTCTATAACAGTCCTAAAATCTTTTCCTAAATCAACACCCTAGCTTGTAGTTTCTTGGTATCTGTCCTTGGTGCTGATTTCCCAATCATCCTGCCACCCACCATTGCTAACAGACATAGAGCATAGACATAAAAACAGACACTGTCCTTGGTGCTAAATACAACTCAAGCACACCTTGCAATTTCACAAAATTACCTTAAGTTTACATGCAAACCTTTTTGGCTAGAAAACTATTGAATGCCAATTTCTAATTGTTGTGTTTTCTTTTCATAACACCCTTGCTGGCACATTTAAATGACAAACAATACACCATACAAGAACAAAACACGAACTGTAGACAAGAAAAACACCTCCGCATGCAGCATGCAGCTACTAAACCTTCCCTACCCTCTTCCAGACTTTTCACATCTTACCAAACTCTGCATCTGTGCCTCCCGCAGCTGCTCTGCCACCTGGCACAGTATCTGGCTGACTGTAGCTGTTACAGCTGTCTTTATGCTAGCTTCTTTGGACTTGAAAGTGTCTACTGAAATCTAGAGACAGATGCTAGTTTACATAGAAGACTGGCATAGACAAGAATTTATTTGTCAATGATAACTGCCAGACACCAGTTCTGTTGTTAAAAACGTCTCTAGTAATTATGGATTACTACCTTTCCTGGAAGTTTTTGGCAGTACATGTGTTTGTAACAGAATTTTTTGTTTGCTTGTTTGTGGTTGAACAGCATAAGTCAAGAAGCTGTGGATGGATTAATACAAAATCTGGTATGTGGTTTGGTCTTGACCTATCAAAGACAATATTAGATTTTGGGCCCTCTGGCGGCTTGCCTTGGTACTGCAGCAGAACTTCCAATTTTTGTATATCATTAGAAATGTATAAGAAAAAATTATTTCATAAATTTTGAAGGATTAAAACTAAAAAGCTGCACAAACAAATTTGTTCATTATTTCAGTTTTTTCTAAAATCTCCTTCGAAATCCGGCAGCAGCTTCTACAGAATAAAAGTTGTAGTACTGCATACTTTTTTCATCCCAAATTTCCATCAGTTAACCTAGAGACCTCCTTAGAACAGATTTGGTGTCTGTTAGTCAGTTGGTGCGTGCATACCTTGGAGAAAGCAATCTTGTAAATAGACTTGTGACTGTCGGTCAGAACGCGGTGGCAGAGGAAACTGAGCGTTTGAATGACCACAGACTTGGCCATGGTACTCAACTGCCTGCACCCACCCATGTGCGCCACAAAGCAATGCTGTAGGGTTAGTGGGGAGGGGGGCGGCGGTAGGCGGCAAAGAAAGAAAGAAAAGAAACGAAAATGAGACCCAAAAGTAACCTTTTAGTTGTGAAATAAAACCAACCAAACAAAAAATTGTGACACCAAACAAATACAGTTAGGCAAAACATGGTTAGAAAGTAAGAATAACAGCAAATTATTAGTAAGATTAGTGAGAACAAAGACCACAATGAATATGTAAAAAAAAAGAGCTGAATGCTTTAAATGTTTCACTTTGTGGACACTGTTATGCACAGCAAAAGTGGGCAAAGGTCTTTTGTTGTGGTATTAGTTTTGTACTTACCATTCATGTTAAATGTGTTATATGGGACTAATATAAATTTATATGTAGAGCATATCAACACATTTCACAAACAGAACAAAACACATTTTGCATGACACTGTTAATGATATATCAACTACAATAAAATAATGACCAAAATATCATTTGCAAATTTGATTATGACATTTTGATGGCACTTTTGCATCACAATTTTTAAAACATTTTCTTAGTGCGAAGAAAAAAAACACAGATTCTTTTTAAAACAACTGACAAAGAACCTATAAGATTTCAACAAAACTGTATTACAAAATATTCTAGCTGTGGAAAAATAGCCTTCCTACAAAGAACAAGCTAAGACAATCCATTGATAAGTTTCCACATTATTTGATGTCTTTAAAGACAACCAAACTAGTAAAAAAGCATGTAACGTCTTGCTGGATATGATATATATATATACACAATAATAGCACCTACCTCAGCTATAATGAGGATGGAGTCTGCAGTGTTACAGCAGTTTGGAGAACATGTCATACTCAGGAACAGCTGAATGTTGGAAGAGAAGACAAGGCAACACTAGAAAGGCAACATTTGCGAGCAAATACAGCATGTTTAGCCATACTCCTCGCCATGCAAAAAATTGGACTCTCCCCAAATAACAATGGACCATTCTAAAATACTTGCACTAAAAAAATGAATCACCCCAGTCCAAAACTGAGTCTTCCAGTAGCACCTCAACACAATATGGACCAGTCCACAACCATATCCACTAATTGATTAACACTTCTGCTAAAGAATGGACTTTTTCATAATCATTCCAGCTCAAAATTGAAAGAAATAATTAAAGAATCCTCCCCTTGCAAGAATGGGATATTCCGTGCCATTTCCATGTAAACCAGTCGAAAAATATCCGCTGAAAATTACACTCTTGCGCATAATCAACCCAGTTCAAAATTGAATTAAAAAAGATCAGCCCCAGGGAAGAATGAAGTTTTCCATAGTATACATATGAAGATTTGACAGGAGACGAAGGAAATGACCAAAAACAACATATTTGGGTCAATTCAAAGTCACCGAGAGGGTTTTAATATAATATTTGTAATATGTTTGAACTATTTTGATTAAAAGAATGTCTAAGTCACAACAGTTCTAAAGTGTTCAAACAGTTAGAATTGAAACTTATAACATGTTTGAACTCATTTCACATACGTTGGAAACATTTCGAACGTAACTACACAAAAATCTCTTTATTTAGAACAGTTTCAAACCATCTATCCAAATGTTTCAATGTTCGAACAATTTGTAACAAAAGATTTTCACAATTGCCCTCATAAACGAAGGTGCTAAGTCCTCCTGTGTGTTTCTGCCTATTTGTGTGTGGCCGCGCTAGACCACCAGCGGATTTGTTTTGACGGAGCGTCACCCGCGCGCGACGATGTACACTGTTCGGCACCGCTAATATCCGGCATTTTCCCGCTCCAAAACACTCCACAAGACCCACGTTTTTAGTGTTTTGCCTCTTGTGCAACACGATTCGATTTGCATTACTAACGGGACGAAAATGATAGAAAAAATTCACCCCGTCCCGGCGTCCGTCCCAAAAACATGAACGACATGAAAATATATTTTCTTACAGATTCAATCACAAAAATCAACAGCATGGGATTCCAAATTTTCGCAACGGCCGACCATTTATCATGGTTGAACTTCCTTCCAAGGCGTGCGATAGATAAACATTCCCGGCACATAATAGTCACTAGTACCAGACTAACGCAAGCTCATGATGATAATAGGGAGAAAGTTTGTCAGTGAAGTTTGGCCACCAGAGGGTACATTCATTTAACGTTACAAGCTAGCGCAAAGGGGCGAATCATTGACCTTACCGGGGACTGACTCTACTGGCCTAATCATTCCTTTTTTGCCGAATTCTACGATCCATACGCCCGTACGTAGGACATGTAGGAAGGCACCGCCTACCACCCGCCTTTGATCATGTATGAAGTCGGCGGCAGAGAGAGATCATCAATCAATTTTGACAGGAGTGTCGCGCCAGTCTGAGGAGAAACGATCTCCCGTGTTGTGTTGAAGAATTTGGAGTTTGAAAATATCTGGAATAACTAATGCTAGAATAAACATTCACAAAATCATTGATTTAACTTGTTTTCTGTTATAAAATTTCCTAAACTGCAATTTAACCACTGAGTTTAAGGGAACAATGGTGTTTTCCCGATAATCACGTTAAATGTTTATGTCCGGTCTTTCCTCCTCGTAAGCAAACTTCAAGCTTGGCCAGGTGCAAGGCACTCGGGGTCAATGACCTGTAGGTCATATGTAGTATTGAAAGTGACAGAAGTGGCAAATATTGTCAAGAAAGCCCAAAATAAATCGTTTTGAATATATGTATGCCAAAAATGGGAATGTAGTCCTTTAAATATTTGTTCAAGCCACATATACAGCAAATTTCAGGTCATTCGGTTGAAATACAAGGGCGCAGGAGGCCAAGATATGCTAAAAATAGCCTAAAAACCTCAATAAAATCACTTTCAAGGTCAATATCAAAAAAAGGAAAAGAACGTACATTGGTTTTTGCCTACATTACCTCTGTACCAAATTTCAGGTCATTTGGTCAAAAAATGACAGAGATGAATCGATTTGAAGATTTGACAGGAGAAGAAACATGAGAGAAAACAATATGTTGAGCCATACTTATGGCTAAACATAATTAACAGCATAATAGAACAGCAAATGAAGACTATAAACCATGATTAAGAATTATCAAAACATTCCAAATTTGCATTTAGATCCAGATCTATCCTAAAAATACCAGTTGATAACAAATGATAAACTTTGTGTTAAAACTACATCTGTACTGTTATTATGGTTCATCTTCAGGTCAGCAAGTTTCATTCCTGTTTCAGTAGCAGGGTATATTTTACAGAGAGGGGTTGTTAGCCATTCCCCTTTGGCATGCTCAAGGTGCCTCCTCAAGCATGGGATAGTTGGGACGCCTTTTACATCCCTTCCGAATAACGGGCACAGCCCCAACCGATAGGAACTGTCCCAGGATTTCAACCAGTGTCTCCAAGTTACTAACTCATTGCAACCAGGAGAACAGGGACATCCCGTAAGAACTGCTAGCTGAAGAAAATCATTACCTTCATAATCTCCATCTGAACATCATCACTACAGTTGGGAGCGACCTTCAGTGTGTCCAGGATCTGGTACGGCATCTGCTGTTCCCTCGTCTCCTCACCAAGCGAGTGGAACCGCTCATCAACAAGCATTTTCTGTACAGCATTGAATACAGGACAATCAGGGGTACATGTAGCAGACTTCACCCCCTTACTCATACTGCCTTGCGACCCTCCCAGTCCCACAGAGAAAAGTAGCAGCACTAATTATAATGGTGTATAACAACGCTGTATCTTGTATAATGGGAATCACAGAAATACAGATACAGTGTACACAGACAGACAGACAGACAGACAGACAAGTCAAAAGCAATACATAAGTCCCCTGTGGTGAAGTAACATGGTGTTTATGATCCGTAAATAGTTTCTCGCTGGAAGATCATGCCATGTTGGAAGATATTGGAGATAAGCTTGAAGATTGTATGATGTTTAAGACGTTTTACCTGTATGCCTCCCACTGCCTGCTGTCCCAGCTTGCAACTCTTGGTCTCCATAGCCAGCCGTAAGGCCTCAAGGACCTTTTCTCTGGTGGGGCGAGGGGAGGAAGACATATTAAAGAGGTATCAAAACTTAGGAATCTACTTCATAAACAGATGTACATATTTTCCAAAGTTAGGGTCTTTTTGTTTTATAATGAGGGCCCAGGATCTTATGATATCTAAATTTCTAGCAATATTACCATTAAGTACATGATGATATGATATGAAAGTAGTAGTATCCAGTATTAGATTATAGGATGATATGATATGAAAGTAGTAGTATCCAGTATTAAATTATAGGATTTTAACAAGTAAAGTGAATACACTATCTCTCACCTGAGTTGGAATGGTTCATATGACTTGGTTTGTTCTTCAATTTCAAGTAAACCTGTAGAGAGAGAAAAATGCCTTTCATTCTTTGGAAAAAAAAAACACACACAAAAAAAACAAGGACTTCATTATTAGTCTTATTACTAGGAGTAGGAGAATTATTTTCTTTAATTTCACATAGAAACCGGATGATATTGCTAGATTGTTCATTTTCAGAATCGTATTTACCCCCTACTATAAATTGACTTCTAAAGTGACAATGATTTTTGTAACATTAGACAGATCTAAAATTTATTGCTTTTGTGGAATACTTATTTATTTTGTAATACTACTAATAGAGACATTTCTTTCATCTCATCCTCAGCAGACCACCACAAGAAAAACCCACACCCATACAGTGTACATAGCATGTGTGCACCTTTCCATATCTCATACATTGTGTACCCAACACCTTATACAAACAAAGCTGTATACATGACCCGGGTGTGTACAGAAAACCCATGACGTGTACTACGTGACTCTTCAACCATATCTACCTGTACTTTAGACCTTTCCATCGGGCCGTCACCTCAACATCAAACATTTCTCTCATTAATTCCTTTGAAAACAAAAAGATTTGGGCGGCACTTTTCCGTTGCCACGGCGCTATTGGCAAACGTAACGTCTTAATGTGCTACGTGTGACTAGACTCTAGTCAAGCATCCGGCAAGGCTGAGTGTTTGTATATTTACTTACTCCGGATTCTAAGGTCACCTGACTTAGGGTAGAGGTCTTTTTTTGTATAACTTTCTCTAAACTAATATAAACACTGACCCAAACTGCTCTTATGAGACAAAGTAGGCAGGTTTATTAATGGGGAGTTGTAAGAAGGGGAGTTGTAAAAAGGGGAGTTGTAAAAAGGAAAATATTCATTGCCTCAGGGCAATAAAAGTAAAAAAATACAAAAGAAAATTGTCATGAGTGACAAATATGCAACTTATGAGCAGGCTGAAATTTTCCTTCTACAACAGAAGAATAAATCAAACAGCTAAAATCTATTCTTACGTACCCTTTTTGACAATTTAAGGCATCCTTTTTACAGATGGCTATGTGTACCATTTGAATCATTTCTGGTCTTGGTTAAATCTATTAACACTTGCTTTCATCATCAAATCATAAGCAAACATCTGTGTCTAGCAAAAAAAATTAATGGGTGGGGATCATTGATCCTTTGACATTTGCCGGGCATTTACTGATGAATTGATGTGTAGTTAAATACACTCATATGGACCACACACTTAGTCACACTTTTAATCAAGCTGGTAAAACACTGGATGTCAGTTACTAAGATAATGTTGGCTGGACACTGTACAAAATAAGAAAAATTATTTCCTTATTAACTGTGCCTGCACTTTTGTGATATTTGTAACAAATTGATATCAATTTTGTAACAAATGAAACAATCTGTACTTGAAATGACTATCTGTCTGTATCTGTATCTATATAGCCGGTATAACCGCCATTAGGCGTAACACACCAGCTTCGCAGGCACACGGCGCGGCAGCAGCTGGTCATGTTACACCGAACGGTCTGATCTAGAAAAGACTCTAAAGAGGTAAGGGTCATAGCTTTTAATAGTTTTTCTGCAAAAAGTCACAGAAACCTAATCTCCAAGCAGATGTTACATCTGCCTTGTTTTACGCATGATTTGCAGCATTTTGTACCTTTTCCAAATGATAAAAGCATTTTCCTCCCTTGCCTCCCCCTATTGTAAGGGTCGGTTGCTATCTGAGAAGCCTAATAGTCAGAAAAAGGCCACCCCCTTACGTCTACTTGGGGTTGAGGAAAAATCTACCAGCCCGATATGAAAGCACTTCACTAATTTGTCAGCCGTTCCCCCAATATTGATTTCAAATAAATTTTGTGAAACTCATTGTCATTTATTATTTCCACCTTGAGTACAGCAGGCACTCTAGCATTAGGGAATCTAAACAGGACTATATCTACTATGTTGTTTATTGCACTATCCAATTAATTGTTATTCGTTAAGGTTGAACAACTGAGGGGGGACTAATTTGCATTTGAAATTATGTATTATCGCATAGGACAATCAGGTCTGCCATTTTGAACAACCCAGCGTGGGAAATTACAATATTGGCATCTACAGAAATTGTCTGAAACCTTTATTCTCAGAATGAATAATAGAAATTGGTAAAAAAAGATTACAAGCTAACTCCTCTGGTAAGTGATATTTCTATTTATGCTATTTGGTCCATTTTCTGCTCTTCATTCGGCCCAGATATGATCCTGGTAAATGATAAAGGTGCCTGTTTATTGCACATGCATTCCATGACTGTTAAGGGGCTTTAAAAAGCTCACATCAGCTGTTTGCTTTAAGTACCTTGATCTTGAAGGGTAAATGTGGTGTTTGACTCTGTGGGATGGGTGTTAACACAGGTCCCATTGTAAGTCCCTAGCCTAAACATGCACTACAGTTTACCACAACATCAGCTGCATAAACACTTTTAACTGTAAAAACATGATGGAAAACAGCTTTTATCATTATATGTTAAAAGAGGCCTATATTTAATTTTTTTCTTCAAGTATTATGCTTTTTATATAGATGTTATATTTTATCCAAAACATGGAAAACAGTTGCCTATAGATTAACACGAGGGATCTATAATTAAACGACAATAGAACTTTAGAGCAACGACTGAAAAGAACCCACCTACAGTTAAACTCTACTGTTTTGACTTCCTACTTTCTTGGAAAAGCTAAAAGCATTTCTAAGAAGTGTGATCAGAGAGTTTGGTTTTCTTCTTCTCTGTTCACAATCTCATTTTGGACGTTGTTGAAACACACTGTTTAAAAAAAATGATCTCAGATTTTCTCTTGTAGTTTTGTATACGTACGCTGCACCTGTGCGCCAAACACCTGTTAGATGGAAACAAAACCTGCCTGACAAGTTTTAAGGGGGAGGGGGGCGGAGCCCGATTAGTGTAAACCCCCTAACGTAACAACAAAAGATTGTACCCACCGCTGGCTGCCACGCAGGCATCTCTGACTGCCTTGTGCTTGGCACTTGAGGCGTCTCTTGAGATCTGCGTTAAGACGTCTTCCATTGTGGGTCAGCTCTGCAAGACACACACTACCATATGGCACCAATAACGGAGTAATGTTGACAAATTTGCCGTCGATTTCAGTACGTTACCGTCTTTTTGCCGAATCTCTTCATTTCTGGGCGCTACCTAGAGCGATCGTGACATTTAAAAGTCAGCAGCCTTTCTTGCTTACTGAACCGAATATCCTTAAGAATTTTCCTGAGCGGAATGGGTGAGAAAAGGGCTGGAACTCGAGACTTCAGGCAGCTCCTCCCCCGCTGAAATTTCACTGCTTCAGACTGCACACGCGTCGTGACCTATGACATACTTTCACTTTTTACCAAGATGGCGGCCGCTCAACAACTTGGCGGACGGAGGGCGTGGGTTCGGCACCAATTCGAACTTTTACAGCGAATTAGCAAGCAGAGAGAAGAAGACAAATACACAGACTTCACGCTGAAGTCCAAGGGAAAGGAATTCCGTGTCCATCGCAATGTGCTGGCCGCCTGCAGCCCGTATTTCGACACACTTTTTCAGGTATAGTTTTTGGCGTGGCTCAAATATCCGGTATGGCATATCGTAGCCAACTTCGCAGTGTGTTATTTTGTCGATTGGGGGTGCGGTTGATTGCTGAAGTAGTTCACCCAGTTATGATGATAAACAAAGATATTTCCGGATCCAGTTTAGTAGAAAATTGGTTCTCATCCAAAGTAACAACTCACAACATACTGTATTTGGGAGCTTCATTTTTTCATACATTTATTTGGGAGCTCTAGATCTGGAATTAGGATTTTTCAACGGTTCTTTACTATGGTTTGTAACAATCCCCCTAGCTGCCTCCTTCCGAACTGAAGATACAAGCTAATGTATAATATTGTTGTTTTCCCATTGCTTTGTTTTTGCTAATACACAATTTTCTTCAATATAAACAGGACAGGCGGAATAAATGTTATCTTTCCTCCAAACATCTGCTTGGAGACTTTACACTTGTGCTCTTCAAATAGACCGGTCCCATAGTGGCACCCACCTCCGTCAAAATGTAGAGATGGAAAATAAAACATATTGCAAATATTGGATGGTCTCTCTCATTGGACGAACCACTTCTTCATTCTCTCATTGGTTGAACTGATGATTATGATGGACAGTCAGGATCAGTCTATTCCTGGTCTTCAACTTAGTTTGTCCCCCAGATAACCCCATCAACAAGGGACAAAGTAGGGGGGGGGAGGCCCCGGGCTAGGGTGGGCAGGCCTCCAGTCTAGCCTGGAACATCTCAACTGTGGTGTGGGAGAAAACACGACTGGGCCAGGCAGGCACACTGTGGTATTGTGTGAGGAAAAATGTATTCAAACTAATACTATTATGGTACATGTATTACCTTTTTTTACCATTCAGACCAACATGATGGAACAGCAGAGCGGGACGGCGACCTTGAACTTCACCTCTGCGGAGGTCATGGAGGAGCTGCTGGCATACATGTACTCCGGCTCCCTGAGGGTACAGGAGGACATGGTCGAGGAACTACTGAAGACAGCAGACCATCTACTCATGGCAGAGGTCAAGGAGCTGTGCATCCAGTACCTCCTGGTCAGTAATGAATCTCCCCTGTACATGACATCCTGTCTGTAGCCATGACTGAATTGTCCCTGTATTATGACCCAGACATTGTTTAAGTAAATTTTTTAAGGAATCCTATTTGAGGCTTGACTCCTGGCCTACACAACAGTTTGTAACTGCAATATGTGCTGTACTGATGACTGGCATTCTTAGGAAGTGCTAGTAATTGGCTGTGTGTATGTTTACTTGTTGACAAGGCTTTGATGTAGTTACTGTGCTTGGATTGTGATGATATTTGGTTTGTGTGTAGGTGTGTTTAGGCAATCCTAAAGGTGAGCCGCCAGCAGCTTTCCTTGGAACATCTGTTTTGTGTATCTTCTGTTCTGAACATGGCTTTGTAACTGATTGTTTTTGTTCACTAATTTTCTTTCTCCACAGGAACAGCTAGATGTGTCCAACTGTCTGGCCATGAAGGCGTTGGCTGAGGTGTACAAGGCCGACAATCTCCTCAAAGCTGCCAACGAGACCATCCGCAAGAACGTCCACACTGTCATCAAACGGGAAGAAACTCTCGACATCCCTCTCCACAGCGTACAAGAGCTCTTAGCTGACGACCTATTGCAAGTGGCAAAGGAGGAGGAACTGTTTGGTTTCCTCGTCTCCTGGACCAAACGTGATTTGCCGGAAAGAAAGGATCATTTCCCATCCCTCTTTGCACACATTCGCGTCACAGACATCCCTAAACGATACCTGGAAGAATATGTGAAGACAGAAGAGTTGGTCACGGAAAGTGAGGAGTGTCAGAAGTACATCGCTAAGCAGACATCTTCCTCTGAGGAAGAATCGTCCCAACAGTTGAATGCAAGGTCTGGAAAGATGGAGGAAGTTGTCATGGTAACGGGCGGGGTGAGTAGGTCGCCAGGCAACGAGGAGGGGACGACGGAGATGCTGTGTTATCTACCCCGGCAGGACACGTGGTGCCAGCTCTGTCCCCTTAACTACGCCGTCACGTTTAATGCAATAGCGGCATTGAACGGGAAGGTCTATGTGGCCGGGGGACGGCTGTGGCCCGAGAATCGTGTGACTTCTTTCGTTTCCTGCTACTCTGTTGTGGAGAACTCCTGGACCAGGGTACGTAATATGAGCGCCAAAAGAGCGAACTTCGCTCTGGTGCCGTGCAACGGTTGCTTGTACGCCATCGGTGGGAAGAGCGAGAGGATATTCTTGGGTGGCTCCATCGGCGAGGTGCCTGTGACAACGGTAGAGCGGTACAACGAGGCCAATCACACCTGGTCTTACATCTCATCCATGACCAAAGTCTGCAGTGACGTGGAGGCAGTTGCCACAAACGACCACATCTATTTAACTTTCGGGAAGGACCAAAACGGTACAAACATAGCTGGCAACGGCCAGCTACCCTACTACAATGTGAAAACAAATGTCTGGGGTAAAGTGTCGGCTACATGCCCAGTTTCGATGAGCAGGGGAATGGACGACGAGAATCAGATCTTGGTGTCCTTTCTCAGGGACAGCAAGATTCACTTTCTTGGTCTAGTGGACGATGAGTCAGCCAGTGACGGATTCTACCAGTACTACGACATCGCCGCCAACCAGTGGACTGCAGTGACCATCGACTGGCCGGGAAATAGTCAAGGTATTTTCCTGCAACGGAACATTTCGCTCTACACACCCGTCCACAACGGAAACATTTTCATATGCTGCACTCTGGACAATGAAAACACTGGTGTACCCAGTGAGACCCACTACTGTGGACAGATGCTGACTTTGGAGGATAAGCTCCTCCATCTTGAGCGCACGTATACAACAACGGGGGTGTCTTCAGCCAGACCTGCACCGACTTCTTCAGCGTGTCATCTCGACATTCCTCAGAAGCACCTAAGAGCCTTTGCCAAAGATGTGACAATGTCAGTGTCATTGCTTTAATAGACAAATTTGAACCAAACAAACTGGTTGCGTCACAGGGAGGATTTTACTCACAAACTGTCAATGTCATCACGCACAGCCGCAAAAAATGTGAGACGCAGAGTTCTGTGACAACAGTCGGGTTCGGGTGATGTCGTTCGAACTATTTCTTACGGACGTCCTTGATGACGGACAGTTTGTGAGCAAAATCCCCTCTGAGACGAAACCAGTTTGTGTGGTTCAAATTCGTCTATTGGTTTTGGCTATGGTAAGATAATGTATTTGAAGTCTGGGCCACTGCGATATTTTTCATTAGTCTTCAGGGAACTCCAAGATGTCACAAAAACATACAAAACATTACAAACATCTTTGTAGCCTGTTGGTGAAAGTGAAACAAGGATTTTACAATGGAATAGTTGATTTCCTTTTTTTTGTACAACAGAAACAATTATGGTAGCAGTATGCAGCCTTTTTCAGGCAAGACATCGATTTAAAGAAATAATAGGCATGGTCATATCAATAATTTCCGAATTTGTTGCCACATGAGATAAAAGAGCTTTTGGATCTCAAAAATATTTGTGTGCGTGTGTGATTACTTCGAAATGATGTAGGGACAAGTTAGTTTTTGCGGTTAGGTTTGTTGTACCCTATTTACAATGCATGCACAATTTGAACCAAGACATACTAAAACACCACCAGACATCTTTAGGTAATAAAATCATGTATTCAGAATGTTAATAAGGCACAGTGACTTGTCCAATACACGAGAAGTGCAGACTTCAACACAAAGTATATACAGAAGAAAAACCATATCTGATCTTAAAGCACTACATTAACCTCATTTACATGTACAACATAGAATTCTCCCTGTTTAAATGAACAACAACCTCTATCTGCATAGTTATTCCCACACTCAAAATAGACAGTTCTATTCACAAGCTATTTCATCTTTATACCCTTAACTTGCTTGGATTTGTATCTATTAACCGCATATTTTCTTTCTTGTAACATCCCAGTAAAAGCTGAAATTCAACACAAGTATTTACAAGGTGAACAAGTGACTACATAACCTCCATTTTCATTTTTACAAATTACAAATGTGTCACGACCTCTTTATTCAACATTTGTTTGGCAGCTGCTTCTGAGGTGTTATAGTGTCATGTTTAGTAATCCTTATCACTTTCTTGAAGAAACATGTTAGAATTCCTTCCCCTTAACAAAACTCCTTAAAAGACTTTGAGAAGCTATGACAGCTGGTCTTTCATAACCACAATCAAGTACTGAGCAGCAAGGCAAGTAGGTAATTTTTGGCAGTTCCTAGAGGGTGTTTCACTGTTACAAGAGTATGTACAAAGTGTACAAGTTTTAGGCACACAAAAAGGTATCACCATATACATGTAAGAACACCTAATACTATATACCACATAGTACTATATGTATTATAGACTTTAGCAGCTTGAAAATCTTAAACTTCATCAATTAACTGACATTGTGGCTTTCTTACGGACGGAAAGATATTTCACATGTCGAAACTGGTTGAAACAAAACATTATTCACTTGCATAGTAGTTTTACCAGTTCAATTCTACATTGGAATTACTCCCCACCCCCATACACACTCTTCACCAGAGTGCACTATTGTAGTTTTGATGGCGTCAATCACAATTACTTCAGCAGAATGGATGTCCCTTTGATTGGCGAGGAGACTCCAGTGGTGACCAGTTGCATGTTCTCCTTCAGGAAGTTGCGTTTGGGTCCAAAGAGGTTGGGTTTGGGGTGGGGGCCAGCGATGGGGCTGGAGGACCGACCCACGGGGGGTTTGTAGACCTGGGGCATGCCGCGGATGTTGTAGGTCCACTGCATGTCATGGGTCTGGGGATAGAAGAAGGTGTTAAACTCATTAAACATTAACTTGCCTCCAATTTGGAAAGACATTTAGAAATTGCAATCCACTACAAATTCTAAAAGCCATACATTCCTATATCTATAGACACCATAAATAGAGGGAACCATGGACTCTATCAAATAACATTGTAAAACTTCATTCTACCTGCAAGCTGTAATGTAGGGTTTCCAAGATGTTTTTCTTTGAACTTTGAAAGCATGACCAAGGGGTTAGGTGGGGTCAGTGTTTCCGCCAGAGGGGCGTCTTCCCGTCAAATGACGGCCTTATGTCGCTTTGGACGGCCTGAACTCAGGCATAGGCCGTCCTCTTAAAAAAAAAGACGAACTAAATGCAGAGAAATCGGGAAAAAAATACGAGAGGTCGGCATAATTTCTTTGTTTTTCTTTGTTACTGCGGGCGTGGGGACGCTCTATATCGTTGGACATTCACACTCTTTTGTTTGTTGCTATTGTTAAGCTTGCGAAGAATCGATGTCGGTGCCTTTGGCATATGGTGATCTCATTAAAAAAACGTTTTTTCAAGACTCAATCGAAGAAAGTCATCGAAGAAAACAAGGAAAAACGTAAACAAAACAAGAATTTCGCCCGTGCATTTCAGCCTCTACGTCGTGATTTGCCGCGATTCGCCATCATTTCTGACCGTATTCGACACAATATATATTCCTTTGAATGTTTTCCCGTGAAAATTCTCCATATGTACCGTAGATAAACTGTATTTTCGCTATGAATTCACATAAGTCATGACGCCCGCTCGAGTCCCGGGCCGTCCGCCATGTTTTTAAGCTCATTGATATGCAAGGTTCTAAGCGCTGATTGGTCGGCGTCATAAAACCTGTGCTCTGATTGGTTGACGGCAAGATGTCACGTGACCACAGGGAGGGAAAACCCCTTTACACTTCCGGCCTTTCTGGTCAATATAGATCGCATTTTGTGACGATTGAAGCAGTATTATAGCGACCTTCGTAATAAATTGATTTTGAAAAATTAACAAAGTCTTTTCTGATCACAACTTTCAGTTGCTTTTCCTGGTCAATTTATTTTCGCGGTACGGTCAATTAATTTTCGCGGTACGACCCTCCCCAAGTGGACGGCCTCTCAGTCGCGGTCTGGCGGAAACACTGGGTGGGGTGGTCATAATTCATTTGGACAGTCAACCTGAGGAATGCTGAAGATCTAGATTTGTCCCAAACTTTCTTGAGTGATGAAGCGGTAATATCTTTACCAAGATATGTACATGTACTTACCTGTATGACCAGTTTGGCATTGTACTGCTTGCCGTAGATGCATGGTGTGAAAGAGATGCCGATCTGGGTGCCATTCGTTCCCAACGGGAGCAGTTCACCGGTCTGAGGAGACACGTGGAACTCCGGGTCGCTCCCCGCAACAAAGTATGCATGGAAGGCAACAGGATGGCTGGGAAAGGGGAAAAAATGTGGATCAAGATACTGTACATCTTGACATTTTTGCAGCGGTTTGTTGATCAAAATACAGTACATTTTAAACCTTTTGTGGTGGTTTCATATTTGTGGTGACATCTCCACCGCAAATATGTGTTTCCAATGTACATGTATTTGTGTATCATAGAATTGTTTCAACTGCAAACGTAAAACACAGCAAAATGCCCCCTTTCTCTCCTACTAAAATAGTACCACCGTGGAAGCAAATGAATTTACAGTGTCGCATTGAATTAATATCTTATCTTGACTTAAACTTCTACTTTTCATAAAATCTTTAACCTTTAACCTCTAAAGTAGCCGTTTGGCACCCAATTGCCTATTGATTACAGAGTAAGGCAGTAGGGAGAAGATTAAGAAATGCACAGACAAGACATGTCCATACCTCTGTTGGCTGGTCAGCCTGAAGGCGACAGCAGACTCCTTATTCAGACCCACAGATTCGATGGTGATGATGTCATCGGGGGTTGGCTCAGTGGCGCACAGCCTGATAGGAAATCTCCACACCCCTCCAGTAGCAGACCTCACCAGTAGCTCCACATTGTGTCTGAAAAAAGAAAAGAAAAAGGATCTTAACCTTTAGCGCACTTAAGTAGCTTTTTGGCCCCCTATTCTATATTGGTTCAGAGTTAGGCAGCAGGGAGAAGGTTAAAAACTGATGCTTTTTTCTGCATGGAGTTAAATTCATCCAATCATAAGACAAAATACAATGATTGGATGGATTGATGAAGTGATTAGAGAATAGATTGATGAATGAATGCAGTCCTTAGGTCCTTTTTACATCAACTGCCAGGATTATGGTTATTCGTTTACCATTCAGCACCAAGGACAGGGCCATGTTGGCTACAGCTTAAGCTATGAAGCTGATACTGATTATCATGTAAAAAACAGTCTTGAACTTTCTAGTTGAGATTGTGGAAACTGTCATTGATGATAAAAAGTCAGAGATTAAATGAAAATTTGTATGCCATGTGTAAATGAGTAAATGAAAGAAAAGGAATGAACATGAAAAAAGAATGACAGAAAAAAGAATGCATAAAAGAAAGAAAAAGAAAGGAAGGAAAGTTTTAGAACCTTTTTGTCCATGAGTAAAGGAAAGGAAAGAATGAACAAATGAATGAAAGAAAAGGAACAAAGGAAAGTCTTAGACTCTTGTTTCTCCTACCTCAAAGGCTTAGCGGGAGCGAAGATAAGGTTGAAGACAAGCACCACGACCCCGCTGACCCTGTCTCGCTGTTTCCTGACCAGGCTCAGACCCAGGGAGTGTTCCAGCAGGCTCTGTGCATCCTCCGAGTCATACTCTATCTCGTACGAAAACTCTTCCGCCACTGTGTTGCCTAGGAAACAGACACAATTGTTTAGTTTGTGCAAAGTACGTAGTGTTACGTATATGGTGTGAGGTCAGTTCTACACACATTATTCGAAAAACTGACACTTGAGGCAAAAGCAAACAAACACTGATATCGGTACAATGTACTTAGGCCACAGCAAGTAAATTCAATGGATGACATCTGTGCATGCATTGACTTTTGCCTGATCAAAAGAAGAAAACAATAAATTTTGCTTCATTTCTATTTTTCTAGTTGCAATGTTTATGAGATCTAGTTTGAAAATTTAGACATCATGTTTTTCTGCCCATCTTGCTTTTTGCACACTCTTGCATTAGATTTGGAGTCTAAAAAAATCATCCATAAAATTACATGTAACTGGCTTTAGTAACGACCATCTGCCCTTAAACTCTTCTACAAAATTTGTAAGAAATAAGGATGGATCTGAGTAGAATGAACTAATAAAATGACAAGGAACAAGAGATTACGTACCTTCTCCAACAATGACTCCATCTGTGCTTGGTCGTTGTGCATCTATGGGAGTTATGGCTCTGGTCTTCATCGGGTTGGGATACCCGCCCGCCGAGCTGGGGGCCGCCCCCATCAACGTGACCTCTAACCGCTCCTCTACCCTGTTCCTGGCCTGACACTCCACGGTGGCTGCCCGTGCCGCGTCCTTGACAGGGTGGGACTCGGGGACGCCGTGAATGGGGTAGATCCAGCGGACGTCCCGCAGGCCTCCGCTGCTGGTCCTACTAGCACTTCTGGTGGGGAAAACCAAAAATTTGGACATTTCAATGTTTTATCACTATCAATGGGAGAAATTCAGATAATATCTTGAAAAATGACATTTCTCATGTTTTGCAACAATGTCTTACTGATTACCTTTGACAAGAAGGTTATGTTTTGGGGTGTTTGTGAGGAGCATAGCTCAAGAGATCATACAATTGATATTCAAGACACTTCCTTTGTAGCTACATGTAGTAGTCCACTGTGTTGTAGGTACATGTAGGTCTACGAAAGGATTAGATTATGGGCCCCCTGTTGGCTTTCAATGGTACTGCAGCAGGACATTTGGTTTTGATATCATTTCTATTTGTTATGGTAATTTTTACCGACCTTTCTCCACTTTCCCCATCCAGTGTCTCGATTTTCATGGCCCGCTCCCCAACCTTCCAGCTCTGTCCGTCCTCCCTCCTCACCGACACCACACACACCGCCTCGTGCAGCTCCATACGATTGGGGGCAAAGGTCAGCGGGAGGTCAAGGGTCGCCCGGGGAGCCAGGTGGATGTTGTGAGGGTGTTTGAGGAGGAGACAGAAGGCCGACTCCGTCGTGATGGACTGTTTGATGACTGACTCACTGATCCTGTGGAGGAACTGCTTCTGGTCTGCAGAAATAATGATGATAAGAAAGTTAACTTTGGACACTGACTTAAAGTCTGATTTACCAACTGTTTGGCAATCAATCCAGCCTTTATCAGAGGGTATGACCCACTACTTCTGTCATGTGACCTTACGGATATGTGACAGAGCATGTCGGCACAACATAATGTGCATATAGCATATAACCTGCTATCCAAACCTATAATTACAATTATAAATGCTGAGACTCTTTTGTCATCTTTGGTCAATGTTGCATCAGAGTAACAGCCATTGCATACATCTTTGGACACAACCATATGAACCTATACACGAGATATTAACCTTAGATACAAGAGCACCACCTTAAGCGATTACGTGCTATGTGACTGTCTTGTCCATTCATTGTGTCAATATGGTTAAGAGAAAGTCCTATTTCTCATCTGGAACAAACTGAACCAACAATGTTTCAAACATTCATTTTGAATTCCAACAAAAATGATTTCTTTGAGAGACAAGTCTGTGCCGACTGGACTGGTATGAGCTCTGAAGGTGTGTCTTTCCTATTTTTCCAACATTGTTAGAAGAGACAAAGAGGAAAAACAAAGCACCTGGCAACTGCACCTATGCTGTTTTGAGTCTTGGATTTAACAGATGCTTTTATTATCATTAGTCAATACTAGATAACAATTACATAGATAAAACAAAAAAATGATGAAATTCATTTAAAACTCAACAAAACAGGTGACTTTGCCCATATCTATGTTTGAACAGCAGAACTGATGAAGTGTGAACACCACTTTTTTTTATCACCGTTCATACCTTTCTCCTGATCATAACCTGACAGGTTTGTAGGTACAGGCAGATGCATGCAGAGTTGGGAAGAGAAAAATCATTGAAAAATATCATCTAGGCCATTCAGTGTAATATAACCAGCTGCTACCGCACCACGTGCCTGCGAAGCTGGTGTGTTACGCCAAATGGCGGTTATAACGGTTTTACAGATACAGATCTGCAATATCACAGTACATTGACTTCTTATCCCGCCTCATCACTAACAACATATGAGAGTAAAGTGGATACTTTTAGAGTTACTTGTTGGTATGTTATACAGTCAAACCTGGATTCAGCAACCATTAAGGAAAGTGGTTGCTAAGGACAGGTGGTTGCTCAGGACAGGGTGGGGCTAACTTTGTCAAATTGGATGGGAATGTTTCAATGTGGCTTGTGACTGGAGGTGGTTACCTACGACAGGGTGTAACCCAACCAGGTTTGACTGTATCTTCTTCTTCGTGGGTTTTGAGGCTACCAACTTTAACTTGCTGAAGAATCTGCAGCCTATACCAACTGTCTATACAGAAAAAAGCTGTTTTTCCATTGGATGTGAAGCTAGAGCGTACCTGTGAGAATGACGTCCATGATCACGGGTTCGTCAAACGGGTTGCGGAAGGGGATGATGAGGGAGGTGTTGGACTGGAACTCTGCGCTGACCATGACTGGGTCCAGCGGCTGGGGCAGGATACCCGTACCTGAGGCCAGGTACACCCAGTCTCCCAGCTAAAGGATGAAATACAAAATGTCATGTTGATGTAATTTTGGTTTACAGTGCACTATTCTCCCATAAGATAAACTTCATGCATAGAATTCACACTATAGACTTTCAAGAAATTGCCCACCTGTTCAGTACAGAAGGTGATCTCAGCTGTGTGATTAGCGCTCCCTAGTGCTGATGGCAGGAACTGCAGCGGCACCATGAGGCTGGACCTGGGCTGCAGAATGACCTGGTGGGGGAAAAGCAACAAATTGAATATGTTACAATGTATCAACATTGCCAAAGGCTAGCAACATACATTTTGTATGTACTACTGTACAGTAATTCAAAGTCAACATTAGGACAGAAAAAAACAGCTACATCATAAGGGCTAAAAGCAGTACAACCTACACATAACGTCCTGAGCAAGTCTATATTTTATTGCTATTTTGATGTCTCTATTTTTTTCTGGAGCATGTATTAGCCTACTTGATGAAAGTTAAGTCTCTGCAACAGTAACAGTTGTCTGGACTTACAGGTTTGGCAGGGTCCACCTCCAGACTGAAGTTGTTGGGGTTGTTGTTCTGTGGCTCCAGCTCAATAGGCTCGTCTGTCGGGTTGTACAGACGGATGAACTGACGAGTCCACCTAACGGGATTAAGAAAACACAGATTAAGAAATAATCTACATGTAAGACTCATCAAGACAGTAATGCCTGGATATACTAATCATTGTCTGATTTCCAGCTTTTACTGTTACACGATTACTACTTTTCATTTTCTACTTTGCCTGACTGTAAAAGTTACTGACATGAAAAATATATTTCAATTCTCATATATGTTTGCCCCACCTGATCATTGGGATCCAAGTAACTTATAGACTACATTTTCTTTACCCCTTGCTGGTTTATACCTAGGATCTTATTACATTGATTATAATTTTGTATTTCCCCAATTCTTATATATGGATAAGTTTACATTTAAGGAAGCATTAAGAGAGAGAATCATTTTCTTACCTTCCAAGCTCACATTCCATCTGTGGCAGGACTTTTGGAGCAGGTGTATTTGCCACAAGGTCAAGGTCATACCAGAACTCTCCCACAGTATCCCCATAGAAGATCAAGCTGTTGGGTATGAAAGACTATGTTTTAGAAGATTATCTTACAAAGTAACTGTTTACAGTAATTCATTGCAGCTACATGTACAAATGTAGATGTGTGTAAATGTTAGGTGTGACAGGTCCTTTAGGGTACTATAACCAGCTGCTGCTGTACTGCCATGCCTGCAAAGCTGGTGTGTTATGCTGAAGTATGCTAACATGTATACTGGATACAACACAGAAACAGATGAAACAGAAAAATACAATTTGCAAAGAAAAAAATTCAAGTTCATCAAAGTTCACCATAAAGACTATTTTTCAGAAAGCATCCAATCTTACATGCATTAAAGTATGTCAGTAAAGCTAATGACATTTTTATACAACTGAAAATCATTGCAGAGGTGTTTTGATTGACAGCAGCGACGACTCACCTTCCTCTTGTCTTCCCCACCACGGTTGGTGCAAACAGCAGCTGGTACCACTTCTCCTCCCCAGGGGTCAGGGTGACCTTGGGCTCACCGCTAAGCCCCGCCCCCTCGATCGTGACGGACAGGGTCAGCTCTTTGTCCGTGGGGTTTTGGATGGGAACCTCCATCATTGCAGCAGACTGGGGAAGGGAAGGAAAACATTCATTTGTTATTTCAAGATTAAACATAAAACTGAAGCGTAACAAGCTGTAAGCTCATCTTATAACATTACTAACAACCTACGATTTCTAATTAAGTGAACATTCTACTTTACGGAACTAAAAAAATAAGTGCTGCAACACCATCAGCTTTAACCTTCCCTATCCCATGACTAATAAAAGTCATAATTGTGTTCTATACCTGTCTACCAGCACTTGGGATAGAAAGGGTTAAACCTTAACCCAGTAATTTGTGTGTGCTACCATGCAACATGCATACAATGGTGCAAAATATGATGCATGCAATTGTATACACCCTACACCAATTATACAGACTATGAGACAATTATTGATGTCTCTTTGCCCATAGTGACATACTGTAGCAGTGCAAACTAAAGATTAAGTGCATAATGTGCTTTGAAATAATCTAAAAGTGCATGCATGTCTCTTTATGCCATCTGACAGTGTGCACAACTTTGTTTTGTTTCTTTACCTTTGGGACGCCCCCTTCTCTCACATAATCCAACAGCTTTGAGGACAACAGATATCATAAGTTTGTTAGAAATATTAAACACACAATAACACAAAGACATCACAACAGCATTAAAAAGGTAGTTTTAGATGCAAAATCGACTCATTTTGTATATTAGAAATATATAGGTCAAAGTTAGATTATGTGTTACTTTGCAGCAAAGTTATACACTTTATTGTTACAGATTTGGTTATATTAGAAATTGCAAACCTACATGTATAAGAATGAGTAAAAAAGTAAGTTTGCAATCACACAAGAGATGCTGACAACAGGTGTGTTACCTGCGCTGAACAGGTGATCTGAAGACGTTTCTCTGGCTCAGGTGGGCTGGCCTGGATCTCCAGGGAGTACCACACCCGGTAACCACCTGGGAAGTCTCCATCCGCTGGAATATAGCCAAGGAAAATTTAACATTTTTTTAAATCATCAGTTCTATTATTTACAATACACACATCATTTCTAGATACATATTATTAGATATTCTATTATTTCTGCAAGACAGTATATCCACAATGTATTCAGGGCTGTCTCCAGCTTTAATCTTTCTTCTGTCCCATTCATTGTTTGGGAGCCCATTTTTCTTCATTTTCATTGTTAAATCTGTCATCTTAAACTTACAAAAATATATTTTCATTAATTTCATGTCATGAGGTTCAGATCTTTTCGACAGATGGGAGGAATTTTTTTTCCGTCCCAACATGCAAATTTCTGTCCCAGGACAGAGGGACGGGTCCTGGAGACAGCCCTGAATGTATTGCTAATGGGATTGTTTTTTCGAGGGTTTGTTTTCAAAATTAACGAAAGACAGTGCCTACCATCTCCTGCAAATGATGACAGCCTTGAGCTGGGTGTGAAGGGGGAGGTGGGCAGTTCATCATCCTCATCACTACTGGAGTCCTCCTCCCTGTGGATGGAGAAAGATTGAGTTTAAACGTTAACCTCAAACAGCAGCATTGTGTATGGAAGTATGAACATTGTCCAACAAGTGTCATCCAAGTAGTCCTCAATTTTCTCAATGTACCAGGTTGGGATGCTTGTCTTTGAAAATGTACGGTCAACTGTTATGATTATAAGACCGCGCGCCAGGCACTGCAAGACCACCACCTTAAAAAACAGTCATCAAGGCTTTTTAAAGAATGTTTTGAACACTTTCTGTAGATACTGCATTAACAGACCTCTCAGAACAGTTCATCTATTTTTAATGTGAGATCTCAAGACATCCGGTGCAATTACGAGAGGAAAGTGAGCAGTACTTCATCAGATATCAGTACAGAGCTTCAACCGAGTTGTCGTACCGTGGTTTCTGTGCATCTCCAGCCACGAAGGTGATGACTCCGCTGAAGGTACCCCTCTGCCAGGGGGTGATTGACACCCTATAGGGCGCGGTCTGCCCCGGCAACACGGTAACCGTGGGCGCCCCTGACACGCAGGACAGGCTGGAGGACACTTGGTAGATGAGTTTCCTGTTGGACACGTTGGGAACCTGCACCACTTTGGTCACCCTGGAAATACATGTACAAGATTAGTACAAGAGTTCAAGTATCAGCTCTGAAGATGAACCTCATACTCATACCTCAGGCACACTGCCATATCACATACAAATGTAACACAGGAGTTCTGTACAGCTTAAGTGTGTTAGGAATCAACAGGCCTTTATCAAATATAGAATTGGGCTTGACCATACTTTCAACGTGCAGTCACATCCATGTTGTTTTTATTTGTCATAGGACTTTCAGCAACGCTAAGACAGAACCGGCCATTGTCAAGGATCTATGACAATCTTTAAGACAGCTGAATTTTGTATGAAACATCTGAAACTGTCCAAATAATGCCTACAATTTGCTGTAATAAACCTAGCATACAACGAATGTGACTGGGCTCATACTGAGTAGCAGCTATCCTTAACAAACAAACAAACAAACAAACAAACAAACAAACAAACAAACAAACAAACAAAGAACTAAATAACTTACTTTTCCCTTGCCCTGCATGGCACAAGTATGTGGTCCAGAGCCAGAGGCTTCTGTCCCAGCCCCTTCAGGTTAAAGATGTGCTCTGTGCCATCTTCATGGTTCCTTAACAACAGTCTTCCCTGTAGGTGAGGAAGTAGAGTTTAAGATATGGTGCAAAAGTACTGTAAGTCATTTTACGTTCAAGGGGGACCTACTATTGTGGTAGGAGTTTGCAGTGTTTTTTAAAACTTTACGGTTAAAACAATACAGCAGTACAGTAGTAAGACAGAGCACATATATTTTTTTGTTGTGATGACTTTGTGGTGAACACAAAACTTAACCACTAACATTCAATAATTTACAGTGTGTAGAAAAATGAGTGAGTCTCTCTGTGTCTCTTACTGTCACTCAAGAAAACTAAAAGAATAATTTGAAATCACATCTAACACTAAAAGAAATGTAAATTCCCAACACCAAATTGAATGCAATATAGTTGAAGCTTTTAGAGTCAAAAGCACCTACCAGTGACAGACACTCCAGGACTGGCCTGAACATGAGGGGGTAGAGAGTTGTTTGCTGTGCGCGGGCCAGCATCAGGGGGGGTCCGTAGAACCCATCTCCTTCCAGCTCTGCCTTCAACTCCCAGTCATGGAGAGTCGGATTGTGCTAATAAAAGAAAAACAGGTTTAGAAACAGTGAAAAAGGGTTCTAAAGTAATCATCCACAAGTATTTTGTGATAGTGAAATGTATATTTACTGAGGTCAAATTGCAACCCGTACAAGCAATGTTTGGAACTGAAGCAAGCATATTTTGGGTTACTAACATTGGGACAATGCTACCTTATCAGGTAGAAGGTTAAAAAGTGCAGTGGGTTATTTAGAAAGCCCAATGGAAGCTTTCCTTAATCATAGGACCAGTAGTTTAAAATATTCCTTCTGATGGGCTCTAATGCCAACCAGTACTGTAACAGACAGGCAAAAATCTCAAAGGCTTGTGATCCAGCAATGGGATTACTAACATTTAAACCACAGCAATCTACTGTATGAACCAATCAGCGTTTAGTAACAGACAGTACTTACGATGGGAATATCCTGTGACACAGACTGGTGAGCAGGCGTGACAAACTCCAGTTCAGCAGCGCTGCCGTCAGGGTTCACGATGACCTCCAGTTGGAAGACGCGTACGTCGTTCGGAGCGAAGAGGACGATACGGCAGGGGTAGTGACCTGCGCCCTTTGGCTGGAACTTGATCGGGATGTTGATGGTGCCATCGTCTAGAATCACACCTGCAGAACAAACAAACAAACAGATTAAAATCATATTGGATTCGATTCAAAGGTGAAAAGATTGAATATCATCCTTGTTTATGCATGACAGATTCATTCATTCATTTATCTTAAAAAAACTTACAAGTGCTTGCATGTGTATCCCTGAATTATGTACAGTTTGTTACTGTAACAGTGGATAACAATAATATCAAAACAGTTAAGCAACAAATATTCTACATTACTCCAACTAAACAGGACAGTATGCTTCTTATGTTAGTCCTATACGACATTGTGCACAATCATGGTAGTGCCCATCTCTGTTTCAACAGACCTTGACCACACAGCCATGCAAGCCCTACAGTAAGGGTACTTATAAGTCCACTGGTTTGTATGATTCTTTGAAAACAGGGAAAATGTCACTCACCTTGGTTTCCCACAATCCCTGCAGCCGACCTCTCAATCCTGGGTCCCTCCCTGGCCACCTCTGAAGCCGGTTTGGGCCGGTTGTTGAGCGGTGAGGGGACGAACACCTGGATGGGGGCGTCAAACAGTGGAGAGCTGACCTGTACATTAAATGTGGTGCCTGAAAAATAGGAAGTAAGATAAGTAAGCACAGAGGTTCATTCGTTGATTTTTTTTTGCAGTGGATGATGATGATGATGATAACTCAAACACAACCATACCTGCCCTCGGTACTGAACACCATCCATGCACAACCATACTTGTCCTTGGTACTGAACACCATCCATGCACAAACATACTTGCCCTTGCTACTGAAATTATCCTTCGCACAACCATGCTTGTCTGATTGTTGTAGGTAGAGAACTTCAAGGTAACACGGTGGAGAGTGAAGTAAGATACATTAAAAGTCCCACTAATGGCACTATACAAGACTATTGTTCTGTCCCACCAAGCAATGTTGAGATAATGTTCGTCCATTGTTTGACGCAATACTGCTATTATCATTGTTACAAATGATGGCAAAAATATACTCATGGGCAGAGAAATTAACAAACAGAAACACAAATAATCTGTACCTTCAGGAGGGGCGATGAGCATGTGAGAGGTTGTGATGTGTCGAGACCGATCCACCACGCGGTCGTGCAGACCCATGGCTGCTATGGCCGCCGTCACTGTTCCACTGGCCAGAGTACCAGCAACCTAGGAACAGAAAGGCAACATTGAGGTTCCACTTTCATTCCACAGCCCTGGTTTGAAGGAACTTCGTAATAAACTGTAGATGTCCATTTTTTATACATCTGTCATATTTCTGGGGAAACCAACTTAAAACAATTACTGATACTGCCACTGTAGTTATCATGTTTACAGTCACTCCACTATTTTCCAAAATATATTAGTAAAAACATTTAATTTTTTAGGGGGGTGCCCAAGACAAACATAGCTTTTCACCTAATCAAGATGAAGTTCCATCACCTTTATATTGATCTATCATGCTAACATCATCGTACACAGTCATATATTGTAATATCACAACATCAATTCAGCCTTTGGGCTGTGACTGTAATGATACGAACTTGTGTCCACAATAAAAAAAGAATTCTCACCTTTCTCCTCTCGCGCTCGTACTCGGACATCCTCTGCTGCGCGGCGATGACGAGCGAACGTTCCCGGGCGGCGTTCGTGATGGGGATGACCAGGTTCTCCTTCAGGACGGAGTTGTTCTCACACTTCCAGTAGATCACTCGGTCGTCTCCGCCAAACAGACCCCTCCCCTTACCTGTAATAAACACACAAAAATTATATTATCTGTGCAAAATATTGCATAATAATGATATTTTGAACTACATTGTAGCATCCAACAACTGCCAGCTTTGAATTCAACAGTTGTGTTGCACAAAGTTTAACTCCTACGCACTAAAAACAACTGATTATAGAAATGTATTCAAACCTGACTCTTTATAAGGAACTCAAGAGACATGTACACAAAGATGTCAGTGCAAACATGGTACACTTTTTAGATTTCTCTAAAGGAAATGTTATAAACAAACTAGCTTATTGTGGGAAATGTGCCTTTGGTAATTTTTTTTTCTTTTCAACAATCAGAAATTTCAAAAACTAAAAAAAATTAACTATTTTCTTTATATGAGGACATTTTTGTACAAAAACATTGAAAATCAATCAAATTTGAAACTGCACTGTGTAAACTTTAAACTTTGATAGCAACAACAGTTGCCATGGGAACCACAGAAACAAGATCATGTGACCTGGAAGAGGAGCACTGCATCTCTTGGGGAGGAGTCTGCAGCCTGTTTGATGGGGGCAAAGGATTTGGCAAGAAGTTGTATAGAAAGAGAAATCTAACAATGAAATTTTATCTGATAAATAATGTAATCCTAAATGACAATAATCATAAAGCATAGTGATAATTTTTCTTTTGTACGGTTCTTGGTGGCAATTGTGCTAGATGTTGGCACATTGGCAACCAAATCCGTAGTTTGTTTTTTGGAACACTTTTACACAGACTAGCCAATGTGGCTTGGTGGGTGTCACTCCACCGCCAGGAAATATTGTGTAAAGTGTCAACGTTGGGGCATGGTGAGCATCGAACCTAGGACCTATTGGTTCTGAATCCAATGCTCTAACCATTGCGCCACACATGATGATAAAGAGTTAACAACAACACACACCTGCGGCAGCTGCACTGCTGATCCTGACGCTGTGCGGGCTGGGGACCCAGGGTAACACCGACGGCAGCGGCAGCACCGCGGACGCCTCGATGGAGTACAGGAACTCTCCCACCTGAAAAGTGTTTCCACATCAAATACGGTGACACACTGTCACTAACCACACAGTATGTAATCATAGGATAGAACATTTCCAACGTAAGAAAATCTCAATATAGTAATGAACTAATACTTCTACGTAAGAATACAATTTCTAAGTACAAATATGGTGCAAAATATATTGCATTGTCACTCTGTTCAAATATGAATGCTGATTAAGACAGTTATGAAATATTGTGAAAAGTTAATACATGTGTATTTTTCCACTTGATATACATGTATATGAAAAGCCAAGTGATACAACTAGTATAAAGTGCCGTGCATGCACGAAGAATAGTATCTAAAAAAAAGGAAGAAAAAGACTCTCTCACCTCCTCATTGATGAAGAGGACAGAACACTGCCGATGTCCAGTCTGGAAGGGAAGGAACTCTATCTCCACCTCCGCAGAGCCGCGCCCGTCCAGCTGGACAGAACCCTTAGGGCTGAAGAAGGAGCCAAAGGCTGTGTTGTCTGTGGAGGCTGCAGAAAAAGGGAAAAAACAACACATCTTTAAACCATAGAAATTGTACAATGTGGTTTGAGGCCAAGATGATACGATAGGTAATGTCTTAGCATTATCAGACAGCAAAATGCCAGTTGTACGAAATCCAATACATTACAACATATAAACTAGGGACTTGAAGTTAGAATATTTTCTATTTCGTGTCTGTTTGATTACTGATTTTGTGACTAGGTAATATCTTATGAATTTTAGCACAAATATCTTTTCAGCCTTGCCAAGCTGGCATCTATCAACTTCAGCAAAGACCACATTTTGACACATAGTATTCACATAAATCTAAGCTGAAGTACAAGTGAATTTAAAAGACTTACATTTCTCTACGGCTGCCGTGATCTCAATTTTCTCATCATTAGGAGGAGGAGAGGGAGAATCCACTATCTTCTGCCTGTATTTAAATGATGACAAACAAACATGAACATGTAGACAAAAAAAAGGTCCAAAAAACATTGATGTATAGGTACATGTTGTTTTTTATGCTAATTTTTTACCATACAAATACTTTTGTAACTAATATGACATACATGAGCAAGAATGTACAAGAATACACACTGCCCAAGCTTCTACGATTCCTACAGTGACAGACTATTGGTGATATGGACAACACTGAAGTTGTACACAAAGTTGTACATAAATACATCCATCACTGTCATGTGACAATACCTTCGTGTATGCCGTCCTCCTCTTTTGTTGGGGTAAGCAAGATAAAGAAGGACAAACACCACATTTTTAGAACACATCCCAAAGTGCTGTCTTCATGGTAGTATTTATTAACAGACAAAACTGAGATCTCGCTTTGAAAATATTCAATAACTTGAATTAAAATAACTCTTGGTAATTCATAACTTTATAGAATTAATGGTATTCCAAAAAAAGATTATTCCATCACAAACAAAATTCTCCTATCAACATGTTGAAAAATGAGATGCTATCTTTACTCACCCATGATCAATCTTGGACTTGATTTTCTTCATCGACTTTGCCGAGTTGCTCTTCTGAGAGGCTGCCTTCTTGACCTTGGGCGAAGGGAAGGGCTCGCGCGCTTCCACCAGAACGATACGGAATTCTCCCGGCTCGTCAAACGGGTTGGTGACGTTCAGCTTGCACCTGTACAGCTCGTAGCAGGGGGACTCGATCTTGATGTGGCCCTGTTTGTTAGAGAAAGACTGCAGGTGATGCAGTATGTGGGGAGAGAGTTATAGCAAAGCCACAACAGCTGCATGCAGCGCAAACAACCGGGCAAAGTACACTCAACACAAAACAGCACAGGAAGTGGGCAACAGATCTGATAAGGTACATTTAGTATTGATGTCCTTTATAATTTGAACGTTTGCTGCAATTTTGACGGGAAGCTGCTAGGGGGCCATAGTTATATCTTCTAGAAGCCGATGCCATGTAGATGCTAAGTAATCATTTATGCAGTTTGTTTTATCCGATTAAAAAAACAAACAGCCATCTTTTAATAAAGCAAGCAACAAGGCAGGCAAAAAAAACATAACAAACAAGGGAGGCTAAAGATTTCCTGACCTTCTCCCCCCCCAAGTTTGAATAGTATAGCCTTAAAGTGCAAAGGCCAAATCTATCACCTTTGGCGTGATGTTGTCCACTAGCGTTCTGAGGTTAAACACGAGAGTGGATCCAACGGCGGCGCCCGCCCTGCGCCCCACCAGCACCAACACGGCCTCTGCAGGTCGCAGGAGTCGACTGGTAAACTCCACAGGAAGGTTGTGACTTCCACGCGGCGGGACTGAGATGGCCTCCGCTTTGGGGATGAGGAAGTCACGGGCATCTCGTCCGGCGATCATCGGGTGATAGATCAGAGGCTTTGAGCTGGGGTTGGTTAAACGCACCTGGAAAACATTCATGTTATGTAGATGTTACATGTATATCTACTGGGATAAGTTTAGAACCATGTCAATCATTGAGTGTAGATCAAAGGTTTATATTTTCTTACCGTAAGGTATTAGAATTGACAATACACCTGAGCTTCTTGGATTGCAGCACTCATAATCTTATTTCAAAATGTCCTTTTAATGAGGCAAGACTTCATACAAATACAATTCAAATGGGAAAGATCCCAATGCAATTTGGTACAATAATAGACATTAATCAGTGAAGAATTTTGATGTCGAAATGTCCCTGTCCTTGGTACTGAAGTATTGTTACAGTTATTGTTATTGTTATAATTACAAACACAAAATAGTCCCTTTGTATCAGGGTCATTCCCACCTCTTTCTGCAGAGATCCCACAAACTCCACAGTAGCCTTCATTTTGATGTTAAACTGTCCCTGTCCTTAGTGCTGAAGTATTGCTACTGTAACAGCATTTACAACCTTGATATAAACATGAAATAGCCCTTTATAGCAGGACCATTCCCACCTCTTTCTGCACTGTGGCGTGCAGAGATCCCACAAACTCCACGGTAGCCTTGGGAAGATAGTGAGGCAGGCGCTGGTACAGATGCACGCACAGCAGTAACATGGCCACTGGGTTCGGGTCTGTGATGTCAATAGCCTGGGAAAATAAAAAAAATTCCTGTGATCTTTGTACATTTTCAGATATGATTTGATTCTTTAGATAGAGATTTTTGAGCAAAAATTAAATTGGTAAAGCTGTATTCAATATGTCATGCCTGGGCCTGATACGGATGTTCCGGACCGTGTGATAACTATCCGGATCACATAGGGTTCGGAAGTGTTATCACACAGGCTTCCATAGAATATTTCGAACGCATTTCGAGCGCGCCGGTTGTGCAGCCGTCGGAAATTCGAATACCGGATTCGGAGATTGGAATCAATGTTGCTACAGTTTCTTGTTCGAAGACACAAAACTCCCTCAACTTCTGGCGCATTCCGCATTGAAATGTATGTTTTCTCGGGTGGGTATGACCAAAGTATGACATAAATAAAATACAACACGTTGTATTCCGCATCACCCTCGGTCCCAGCTCTCCCACGGGTCGGATCGCCCTCCGGCCTACGGGCGATCCGACCCGCGGTCGGGCTGGTACCTCGGGTGATACGGAATACCCCGTGTTGTATTCTCTATATATCTAACCTCTGTTCATTTCTATCTGCTGGGTTACATATCCATACTTTGAAAAACCGTGTGTATAAGAGATCTCTAGTGTAGCACCCACAGGTATGTACAAGTTAGATATACATGAGTGCATTATACTTGGAGATGTTGAATTAGAGATCTCTATAGATGCATTTTTAGGGTAGTGGATAAGTGTGACCTGGTTGAATTACGTTAGTAGACGTTATATTTACTGGGATATAAGTTTTGGCAGTCAAGAACGAAAACGATACGTTTTTTTGTCAAAATTTTCCTTCGTCCTAATTTGCTCCTATTGACAAATATTAGGCTGAATGTGTCAAACCACCAAATTGCACACATCTGCTGCAGAAATTAGGATAGTCACAAGATGACATTGATAAAATGTAATGGTAAAGTGTACATATCTCACCTGTATGTCATAGTCCAGTCCGATGGTCTTGAAGGCACTAGTGATTTTGAGTGCGTTGTGTAGACACTGCTCTGGGGTGGAGGGGTGGGTGTACATACTGTTCAGATGGGTCTTGATCTGGAAAAGTATACAGTATACCATATCAGAACATTCTACGTATTACAGCTTTCCTGTGAACTTTTCTCCTTTGTTTTTGTCTTTTTGTCTTGACCGATGTATTTTTTTCACAAAGGTTTCCAGTTTTAGTTTACAAAAATGCAGCAGAAAACAACAGCAACATTATGTGGAAAATAGTTACTCAAGCAACTGGATAAAATTTTTTAGCAACAATTTTTTTACCATCAGCAACATATATATCATTTCAGCATACTAGGAAGTTTTCTCAGACATTGATTATTGCAAAATCACCTACCTCAGGGCAATTTTGACTGGTTAACTTTGCACTGCTTACCAGTGGACCAGCCCCCTGCTGTAGTACCAGTGGACTAGCCCACTGTTGTAGTGACTGCACAGAGTTGTGTGGCCCAAGGGCTACTGAAACGGAGATGGGCGCCACCCTATGCACCATTGGTGCGGGAAGGAACTTTGACTGACTTTGAACTTTGCACTGCAGCTCTAGGTGTTGCTGCTTACAGATGCGGTCCAAAAAGTAAACCGGACTGAACACTTAGTTGTGTACAAAGAGTCTTATTATTAAATAAAAAGTTACACATACCAGAAAGGGAACATGTGCAGCTAGCACAGCTCCGAGGACAAGTCCATCCAGCAGGTCAAAGTCAAAGTTCACCACCCAGCGAGATGGAGGAACGCCTCCTAGTGGAAACAAAGGGAACTTCAACTTGCAACAAGGTGCTATGTTTTTGCTTTTCATTTCACCAAGGAAGAATGTTTTCTAAAAGTGTATTTTCCGCCAAATTCCTCATTTCAGTGAACACTTTTCCATACCACAGATCTTGCATTTAAGCTACCACAGAAAAACAGGCCAAAATGTGCTTAAAAAACACATCCTCAGTGCAAAATATTGTGAGGAACATTTCAGCAATGTCCTTTTCTCTTAAAGGTAACACACTGAAGCAAACATCTCAGGTGGAACTTTTCAGTGCAGTTTTTGTTATTTCATGTTGTTACCTTTGCTACTCATGTGGCAGAATGGGTATGGAAACCATATGCCTGTTAGAGTAACACAAAACAAAGAAAAGAATTCAGGTACAATAGTTGAACTTTCTCATTTTCCATTTCCCTTGTGTTTAGTCAGCCTATTGTCAACAGAGTATGCATTTGGTTCCTTTAGATTTAAGAAAAAAATCCATCCAACAAGTAGACTATTCAAGGAAGTAAACAACCAACTACAAACTAATCAATCAAATAACCTGAACAACTAGTAAAGACACTGTTTATTTGCAAGGTAACAGTTACTCAAGCAACTGACTAAAACGGACAAAATTTCAAAAGTTTCCAAATTTTATCCAGTTGCTTCAGTAACTGTTACCTTGCGTATCTCATTACCTGGATATCTAACCTTCATTGACGTAAACTGTTCATTCACTAATGACTTTAGGTAAACCCTCTATTATAAAACACACCTGTACGTATATTTACAATATTACCAAGAAGCGAGAAGAGGCCAAATTAACGTAACCATTAGATTAGAGTTAGCTTATCATTGTAATGTATATATATATATACGTACTTTCAAACTGTTATGTTTTCTGTTGTGACCTGTACTAAACCCAGTGGGTATGTGTGTACAATAAAGGTCTTCATTCATTCATTATTCATTACGTACTACCTTTTATGTCAGTAATCTGCAAATTATCGCCTTTCGTATTCTTACCTTTGTCACAGTCAGCCCAGACCTTGTGCCTCATGTGTTCATAGTAGTGGTTGAGCCATGCCAGCAGGATTCTCTCCCCCACACTGTAAATGTTACTGGCCAGGGGGTCAGGGTTCACCGTGGGGAGGGGGATGTCCTTGATGGGGAGGGGGATGTTCTTGAACTGTCTGGGGGTGATTCTGGACAGCACAAGTACCTGGGAAGGAGAACACAAAGTGTGTGAGTTCAGAGGTCATATGAACCTGGGAAAGAGTCAGAGGAAAGGTCTAGGATGGGACTAGCTATGTGGCAGTACACTGCACAGACTCTCAAGCAGCATAGCTGATTTTCAAGGGTAAACATTTATTGGGACAATCAAAATTAAGTACATGAACAAAATTTCGTATAACTAGATTCTAAAAAGAATAACCATTAAAATCAGTCTCGAAATGTTAAGTTTTAGTTGACCCTGAGTGTCAGAAGAAAACACTAAAATAGCAAATACAGACTACAGACTACCTGTATAGAAAGCATAAATCTATGAAAAGGCATCAAGTACAAAATGATTAATGTCCTTCACTGACCTTGAGCAGCTGAAGCAGCACGTCACTCCAGGCTTTCTTGGACACCGACTCGATCAGAACCTCTTCCAACTCACGCCTCTCTGCTTCCTCCTCAAATGTCAACTATACAAGAAAGAGAAAAAAATGTAAGTTTTCACACCGATCCTTGTGGTACAACCATCTTAGTATGACATACGTTGTAGCTCAGATGCATGGGACAGGATTTGACTGCCAACCTTGTTACATTGATGCTAAATTGCTACTGTAAATTGCTAAATATGTGCAGTGGTTTTATGTTCGTGTTTTTTTGCAAACTCATCACACAGCAAACATGTGCTCTGTAGTACTACAACAGTAACTGCACTACAGTATTGTTTTGACCACAAATTTAAAACACTGTATCTTCTTTCCCCTTGTATTGCAAAATTTAGTCCCTAAGAACTTAAAACAATTCATAGAATCAGACAGCACATCACAAATGCCTCCTTTCTTTTTCTCTGACCTCAAGTTCTATCCCAGCAGTGGCTAAAACAAGTCACCTAAACAATTTATAGTAATCAGAAAGCACATGATAAACGACTCCTTTTCTTTTTTTCTGACCTAATGGCAGGCTCTATCCCTGCAGCGGCTAAAAAAACACAATTCCTAGTAATCAGAAAGCACATCATACAAAATTTTTTTTTATCTGACCTCAGGTTCTATCCCTGCAGCGGCAGCCATCTCCCTGCTCCTCCTCTCCTCCTTGGCCCTGTTCCTGGCCTGGACCTTCACCCACCAGCGGAAGTCCTCAGGCTCCATCAGGTACTCAGGACGGATGGACGCAACACAGCCGCCTTGGCTCCTGGAAGTGAAAGTGATATCGATCCAGTTTAGCTCAGTGAAGAGTTTTTCCACTGGTTGTGACAGAGAAGACAGATGCTACATACCATATTTACAGGTTCATTGTACCAAGGAATTTCTCATAGCTCTTTTTGACAAGCAAGATGAACAGTGGACCATGGCTTAACGTCCTGTCCTAAGGACTGCAACCTTTCCAGTAGCATGCATGTCGGGTAAGCGACACAGCCTGAATCAAACTCACGGCTTCTAGTTCCAGAGGCAGGGTTGCTAACCATATCATATCCATCGTATTTTGAGACCATCCTATGGAGAAATTGCTTACTTAATGAAGGTGAGGAGAGTTGCATGAAAAACTTCAACACTTGTAAGACCTTCTCATCTAACTCCAAGTGGGATTTAAAAGCTTTTTGATTAAGCAGCTCCTGTTCATGTTTAATCGTATTTTGAGACCATCCTAAGGAAGACATTGCTTACTTGATGAAAGTGAGGAGAGTTGCGTGTTGCCAGTGCAGCTGGAGGACCCGTTCTGTGGGGTCCACGGGCAGCGGCTGGTTGATGGGGATCCCCGGGACCGGCCGGCCGCTCAGGTGCGTGATCATGTCGTACACCGTCTTGATCTCCTTCTTGAGGCTGGAGGCGTCCCAGCTGCCGCCGCGGGACGTGACCTTGCTGCGCTCGTCCGGGTCGGTGTGCATCCTGGTTACACCCCTGGTACAAGGAAGTAGTGGTTACACACTATCAACAACATGGAATGTACATTGTAGATCTAACCTTCATAAACGTGTCTATGAGTTTTATTCCCACCATAAGGACCCAAAGGCCAATGTGACCATTTTTAGACAATTTTTCCCATTGAAACTTGTAAGCATTAAGAATCTTGTCTATAGTGACCATCTGTCTACATTAACCAAATCTTGTTTGTCCACTGAGTGGTCTTTTGGGGCAGTTTTTACTGTATTTCCAGAAGCAGACAGCTCGTGAAGAGTGCAAACCTCTACCATGACAGCAAATGATAAGGAATGAAAATGTTGAAATTGGCCCTATATCACAATGGTTAAGAATATTATAAAAATACAGAATTAGCTTTAACACTCAATTGCAATGTACAATAATCACACCAAAAGAGCAAGGTACCTTTTGAATGCTTGTCCCTTCCTTTGAGGCAGAAAGACAGAGACAGAAAGAACTTAAGCACTTAGTAGGAGCATTTTGTGATGTCAGTAAGTATTACTAGTAAAAGTAGCCTAATAGCAGGCCTGCTATTAGAATAGGTATTGCAAGGGAGACATATGGATAAAGAACAGTGTATTAGAATTACAAAGTTAAAAACTGGTTTATCAGTATTTTCAAATTGTTGTCTGAAACGTCTGACCATTTCCAAATTTATCTAGCTTGAGTAACTGTCATTTGGTAGAACTTACTTCCTAAGGGACTGTGGTATGCTGATGGGGAAGGGTCCTCCTGGCCAACCGTGCATGGAGAACCAGCGCTGTGCTGACAGCGACACCTCCCCGTGGAAGATCCCTTCCTCTGAGTCCTCCTCGGGAAACGCAGCGGACCCCAGCGAGCGCGATGCGGCCTCCTGTCGCTCTTGCTGGATCTCCGAGTCCGCGGCGGGCAGCTGGGGCACCGCGCCCTCCCGGGGGCTGCTGGGATAGGTGTCACCTGTAAGAGGCAGTTAGAAATTCAAATTTAGAATGAACCCCCAAATTTGGCCTACATTGCTATTTTCATTGGACTTTCTTGGACAGGGAAGCCCCAAAACATGTGACTGCGTGTCATTACAGTTCATTTGGTGATTGGTCTAAAACCAGCCCACTTATTTTTTTTCGGCCATTTTTTTCAGAGCGGTTCAGCAAGACATACCAGTACCATATACCTGTAACCACCCCTATACAGAAGAATATAATTGCTTAATTAAAGACAGACATACCTGTTACACTATTGGATGTGTCCTCGTAGCTGGAGCTGCTCATCCCAAAGGCGGTACTCGTGCCCGTGGTGCTACCACGGGTGGAAGGGCGGCGCGGGGAGGCTGTCGGGATGATCACCGCCTCACCCAGGGCACCGGTCCCCTCACGTACTACAATTTCCTACACGAAAACCAACAGAAGAAATTAGACTGTTGTAGGCTTGATACATTATGAATATTGTTGTGTAAGATTAATGAAAACATGATTTTGTGGTATTCAATTTGGTAACAATACTGTCCTCAAACTTTCTAAAAACCCTTGTACGTAATTAAAGAAGCCAGTGATTGATTATCAATTGATCCATTGATAAGAATGTCAATGATTAGTAAACATGCCCAGATTGGACATATCTAAAATGACTTTCTTTCTCTCTCATTCAAACTTTAACATCATCAACTTCTCTGCCATATCCAGCCATTATTCTTGTGTGACTGTTACAGTACTAGTTGATGACTGTCCCTAGTGCTGAAATCCTCATTGTTGTTGAGAATCTATTTCCTCAGCTACCAGACCTACCCTTGTCTCCTCCTCGTTGCGGATGATGTGATGGTCGGTGCGGTGCTTGGCGAGGAACGGGTAGTTACTCAGCACACAGTTGTCTGCTGTAGCACTCACATGGAAGGTAAAGCTGCGGCATAACAAAACATACTGGTTACATGTACATTCATGTTGTATGCACCTCTCTTAGCTCTAACCATGCAATGACATTGCAGTATAGTATAATATAAAGAGAGCCCAGTCCTTGTCCACTACCAACATGAATGTGCTCTGAACAGCTAATCTTGAAATATTTGTGCACACTTCATTTTCGTGATTTTTGAAGTGACCTCTCCATTAAACTCCATCACATGAATGTGCATTTCCATTGTATTACTACTGCACTACCAAACTGTTTCAACCACATAATCAAAACACTACAAACACCTCCTTTCCCCTCCATTCCCTTCCCACCCTCATCTTTCACAAAATTAAGTAAGAAAAGTATATCAATCCATGTTTTTTTTTGCATGTTTTTAAGCTTCAAATGCTCACAACTAACCTTCTCCCTTCATCGTCCACAAACGTGAGTGGCTGGCTGAAGGAGACGGGTCGTGGGGAGGCGAACGTGACGACACACGGGAACACGAACGGTTCCTCCTGTCCCGCATCCTGCGAACACGGCTGGATGTTCTGTCCTTTTGGAAAGTCAACCTTCAGAACAGACGCCACGCTCCCGTCATCCAACTCAATGTCTGGAATTTCCACTTTGATAGAGGAGGGTCTAGGAGGGGAGGATTGTATGTTAGTCAGTAAATTAGTACAGTGATAATTGTGTAGCTATTCTATGTTAAACCAACTGTGCAACCTTGTAAGATGTAGAATTTGCCATCTTACAAGTTGGTAACTTGGTCAAAATACAAACATCAATCAGTCTAGAAAAACTGTTTGTAATACAGACACACGTTGTCTGTGTCAAGTGCAAAAATATAGTAACCAAAAACAGTAACAATTAATCTTTGCTTCAATCATGTATTTGCCAGTGACTTTTTGACAATCAACTGCTCTATTCTATTACAAAAAACTCTGGCTTCAAAAATACGGGTACGATTTTCATAAGCTAAGCCATGTAGCCATGGACCTGACAAAATAAAGGCCCGTCAACTCACCTTGTGTAGGCAGATGCCACGATGCTGAACTCTGCTGACACCTCGGTAGCCAGGGGCACCGGCATCAGCACCACCTGCAGGGGGTCGAAGGTCACTCTGGGGGACCTCATGTTACCCCTGAGCTGCAGGTACTGGTACGGGAGCTCCCGTTTGCCGTTTAGGATGATAGGGACCCTGGCATAGAACTGTCCGGGGCAGTCTACGTGGAATTAAGAAAACGGCAAAATGTTAACATCCATTAAAAGACTATATGCAGACATCAAATTTAAATTCTGTTATAGACAGAGATTCTGTGCATATATTCATTTTTGATTATCAGCAATCTGTAGATTCTATAGAACTGTAGATTTAGAAGAACTTTACATTCTGTAAAGCTGTAGATTCTATAGAACTGTAGATTCTGTAGAATGGTGGATTCAGTAGAACTTAAGATTCTGTAGAACATTAGATTCTGTAGAACTGTAGGTTCTATAGAACTCTAGATTCTGTGGAATTCTGTAAACTATAGATACCTAACTACAAAAGTCTCTGTCTAACTACAAAAGTCTTTTGTTATCAAAAACAAAGTTTCATGATTTGTTCTTACTTGGACAGAAGAGCACCCCCAGCTCATATGTCTCTCCAGGCTGAAGAGTGCCCTCTATCCCTTTCTCCCGGTAGTTCACGAAGGGTACTCCTCCCGGCCCCAGGAACTTGAAGGTCCCCTCTTCCAGGGCCTCCGACTTACAGGCCTCCAGATCCAGCCCCCATGTGATAGGGGAGGGGCTGTTGTTCACAAGGACTGTGTACTAAAGGTGAACAAAGAAGAAAGAAAAAAGTTATTAGGAAAAATGTTAATAACTTTGTTGGATTGGTTTTGATTGCTGGTCTTAAGAAGCTAAGCTATCTATTTGGGCAGCAAAAAAATAGCACCTTTCTTTCCCTAAAACCTGATAGCCCCATATGTGCACCTTACTAAATTTATCATCATGACTGCAAGCTAAGATTCATCGCAGGGTGTCCAATGGTGGACGTTTCGAAAAACGAACCAGGAAGGATCACGATTATTTCATGGCAGTAAAATTTTGTTCAGTTCTGCAGCTTATAAAGATGTTGATTTCCTTTTTCTCTATTGAGTATTTGGTCATGATCCTTCTTGTGTCTAATGCATGGTATAAAAACTATAAAAGTGACATGCTGTAAGTGTACAACTACTGTGTTTGTCTACTTTGATTGTCCTAAGTCTAGTCAACCACCACATCTGTCTCTACACCGCTCTGAAAGCCGTCTAACCTGCTCTATGTGTTTCTGGACCTGGGAAGCAGCGCTGTCGGACTGGAGGCAAGCAGGGAGGGAGGTATGCAGAGGTCACACAAGGTCAAGCAGCAAATTAAACACACAAGAGTTAGCTAGTGCTGTAATTTTGATTATGAAAGTCAAAGATAGCACTTAAAAAAACAATTGCATACAGAAAAGGGTGCAACACTTAAAGCAAAATATCTTATGGCAGCAAGGAAGCAGAATGACAAAGAAGCCATTTTTTTAGATATAACTAGTACTGTGATAAAAAGTTAGTTCAATCAAGGAATTGTTACAAAGGTACAACACAGAAAATAAATTGATTAGTCATTACAAACAGCTTACTTTGGAGGTGAAAAAGTAAGGTTAACTTTTTGGCATGACAAAATGGTCTAGAAAAGTTCTTGACAGACAACACCTTCATAAAAAAATACAACACAGCTTCTTCAATTAAACTAGTACATGTAATCATAAAAGGTCTCCATGATAAGATACTCCAGACTAATACATGTAAAAAATATCAATCCAAGTGTTGATAACCCACTCACTCCTCTCTGTCCCACGTCAGAAGCGATGCCCAGCTCCATGAATCCAGGAGGAAGGTAAAACTCCAGGTTCAAGTTCGACACTTGTAGTGGCTGCCTCAGGGCAGTTGCTAGGATACGCCTCCGAGGGGTTGCTATGGAAACCTCGATGATGCGCGGAGGGATGATGTGTTGCACAGAGGGGGCAGGGGTGGGGGGGAAGGAGCTGGGGGTGGGGCTGGGGGCGTCCATGGCGTTGATGTGGACTGGCATTAGGAAGTCATACGAGGCAACCTGTGTGGGAGGAAAATTTCATTTTGTTAAGAATATATGACGAAACCTTTTTGTTGGCTATTGGAAAACGTAATTAATTTTTGGAAAGCTTACCCAATAATTTGGATTTTTTTTAAGATGAATGACTCAATATTTTGGAATTTTATCATAGATTCATACAATACAAAACTCAGAAAAAGGGTCAAAAGTGCCTATAAAAGTTTCTGTTGTCCCTTGTTTGATTACATATCATTGTCAGGCATCTCACCTCTGTAGGACTGAACACCAGCTCACACGGCACAATCTCCTCCCCCTCCAGCATGATACGGTACATCCCTGGGGTCAAGGGGTCGATCGGATCAACTGTATAGGAAAGGGGGAACATGTTACTGTCATGACTCAAGCCATCAATGTTATAAAACAGCACTAAACTTTGTCAGTTACAGTTGGAAACTAGGACACATTCAAAGAAGTTTGGGATCTCAAAGAAAGTGTGACTGTAAAAATCATGTTACAACAACACAAAAAAAGATAGTGCGGGACTGATGATGATGATAATTCATTTGGCTGCTGTATCAAATGATATGTGAAACTTCCCTGTATATATTAAGTCTACCTAACAAGAAAGTGACATTAAATTTGAAGAAGCGTTTTCCAAACTTGTTCCAAACAAAGTTGCCAGAATAAACCAGGCCAAGTATAACTAATTTACCTAGGATTCAAAATGTACCTGAAAGACATGCCATGAATGAATTGATTTAAAAAAAATCATATTTCTAACAAAACTTACTCTCCAAGTCTTCCTTGAGAAAGTTGATCCTGAAGTCCATGTATCTGGTCAGGTCGAACTCAGCCTTAGTCTTGGTCCTGGTCAGGTTGCCCAGCACAAATGGGATGGTGAACTGGGAGCCACAGAACACTCCTCCCAACTTGAACTCTTTCTGCAGGAACAAATAGTCACACACCTGGTAAGTGCACTTGTTGTATGTTGGAAATTGTTTGGTCTGGGGCTGTCGTAGACTGAAGTGTAACCTCAATTAACATTTATCCGCCAGGCTACATATGTCCGCCACTTTTAAAAGCAGTGTGTATGAGAGATATCTAGTGCAGCAGCCCTAGGTTTGCACAAATAGTGTATTATACTGGGGGACATTCTATTGGAGATCTCTTTAGAAAGATGCTTTCAAGCTGGCGGATCTATGTGACCTGGCAGAACATTTATAAAAGCTGGACCGCACTAGACCACAAAATCCCAAATAGTGGAACCTATTACATTTCCAATGTGACAATAAAAGCTGTTTTGTCCTCACCATGTCGATGTCGACACACGGTGGATCCACTTTGCCACCCATCCGCAGCTCCACGGTCTTCCAGCCACGTATCGCAACCTGGATTCTCGTGTCAAACTTGATCACTGCGTTTGGAGTCAGCTCGATCTGAGAAATAAAATGAAACATGCATTCTTAGTGAAAGTTTGCACTCTTAGAATGATTTTTTAGTCAGATGTTTTTGCTTGCCATTTGATTGTACAGTACTTGATGTAAAAACCTGGTCCAGTATAATATCACATAAAAACTTAAGCTGATAATCGGATGTGGTAAGAACCTACCTTGAGTTCAGCGTAGCCCCCTACAGGCACTGCTCCATGGACGGGAGACACAGTCAGACCTGGGAAGGGGTTTGGGTCAACGACCTGAAAACAAAAGGTACCCAAATCAATAACAATATAATGATTTGCTGTTGATGTTTTGAACCACTTTAGATTTGAAGTGTACCTACTTAAGATTTGTCGTTTGCATACAATTTTCAGACACTGAGTAAACTATCATGCCAAAGAAACAAACGTAGATGAATAACAAAGCAAATTAAATCAAAAGGGGAGGGAGGAGAAGAGCTTTGGTACTTCTCCCCTGGAAGTTTAAAATGAAACAGATCTAATGAATCAAACCACAATTCCAAGACTCTGCAATACAATCCCTCACCTGGTAGTATGCGTGGTGCTGACTGGTGTTGTGTAACAGGGCTGTACGAGTCGTTGTCATGTTGATGGGCACCGAGCCAAACAGGATCCGCCGCTCTACAAACTGGACGGCAGTCTGGCCCAACTGGAACCAGAAACATTTGCACATTCAGCAATGAACACCAATATACAAACTACATGTATAAGTGACCACCTCTACATAAGGACCACCTGGCCAATGTGACCACTTTTTGATGGTCCCTTGAATAAATTTTTTCCATTGACACAAGCATCAAGAATCCTGTCCACATATATAGACCAGATCTTATTGGTGGCTTTCTTGGGCAGTTTTGGCTGTAGTTGTGTGACTAGAATTTAGACAAAAACATCACATCACTGAATTTTACTTCTTTGAATAAGATTCTGATGACATAGAAACTTTTTGTCTTTTCAATAGTTTTTTCCACTTGAAAAAAGCCTGTTGTCCTATTCCTCTAGTAAATTCCTCACCTTTGCAGAACACTTGAGGTGTTCCGTTCCACCCCCGTTGACCAGCAGATTGAACTCTCCCTCTTCGGGTGCCAGGTAGGAGGGGTGGAACACCACCTCACACGCCAGGTCCTTAAAGGCATCAACAGTTCCTGAAAAATCAAACACAACATAAACATCACTGAACTGTCTGCAGTTTGGTGCCATTTACTGTTGCAGTAAAATAAGAATGTGAGTTACAAAACTTGTAAACCACTAGGATTTTGCTCCAATTGTGTATTCTCTGCTTAGCACTCAGCCCTTATGAAATGAGTATGGTAGTACGCAAGATAACTGAAAGTAACAGTAAAAAACTGTTACTCGAGCAAATGGATAGATTTTGGAAATGGTCTGTTTCCAAAATCTATCCAGTTGCTTAAAGTAACTGTTATTTTGTATTTCTTATTTACTTGATGTCTAATCTTCACCACTACCCCTCCCTCCCTGCTATGCTTGCACAACTGTGTGGCTTGGGGGCTATAGATACAGAGATGGGCACCACCCAATACACAGAAAGTGAGTGAATGAAGGGATTCTCCATTTCCATTTCATAAGTAGAAGCTGAATTACGGTGTGGTGTACTCCTCTTTTGCCAGGATTCCAAGCCCTAACCTTGCGATCCAGAAGCAAGACTGCTTAACATTTAGCACTCTGAAGTAGCCATTTGGCACGCCCAATTCCCTACTGGTTACAGAGTTAGGTAGCAGGGAGAAGGTTAAGTGTGGACCACAGCAAAGCTATATTCTCACCTGAAGCAGGTCTGATGGAGAAGGCCATGCCCCTCTCCCCCAGGATAGGATGCCACTGGAACTCAGCAGGGTAGTTCCTCTTGTTGTGTAGGGTGACAGTTCCCCTCAGACCTGTACATATGCATGTGCAATGCTTTAAACTTTAGCACTTCAACCTTAGACTATAAAAAAAATACAAATTTGGTACTATAAGGCCCCTGAGTGTTTATGACTATCGATTATCTTGTACATTGGGTTTCTAAGTTCATGCAATGGCAAATTAGTCAGTTACATTTTCCTTCCAAGGAACCATTAGATACCTTAGTGCCTACAGACCATCTTTCCTTCTTCTGACTGAGGGGCTTTCCTTTTTGTCAAATGCAGGACATACCCACCCTCCACACGCTATGTATTCTGAACAGCAACTTAGGAAAAGAGGGGAATGGAATCATTCTGCATTTGCTGGGAAATGTTTCCCTCTAATGCTTTTCCTATTTTAATACACACCAAATCTCTCAAACCCTTTACTCACCAGCATCAGCAGGCATCCCAGGGAAAGGCTTGACCATCAGCTCCTGAGTAGACAGCTCCAGAGCGACAGGCACAACCTCCGCCATCACTAGTACATGGTGGGTGTGGTGTCCGTTCACCGTATACATCACTGACCTACCAGAGGTGACAACAGAAATGGTTATCTATTTTTACCATTAAGGAGGAATAAGGATTGTACTGTCTTCAAATAGGTTATAATAATCTGTAAATCTTGAAATGTTTGAGGTGGTTTTATGGTTTTTGCAGTGACCTCTCCACCCCAAATTCATGACACTACAAATGTGCATTTCCAACGTATTACTACTGTACTACAGAATTGTTTCAACCCTGACCTCAAAACACTGCAAAAACCATCTTTCATCTTCTAAGGCAAAACTAAGTCCCCAGGAAAATAGGTGAAATTGGAATGTGATTGGAAATTTGGGCGTGTTGTCCGCAAGATCCTTAGGGAATAAAAACCATTAAACCCAAACCATTGAATTTACTGTACATGTATTATAGATTCCTCGTGAAAAGACTGAAAAGTCCTCACCTTTGGAACCTGCCTTTGTGGTGGGACTCGAAGATGAGTGGCAGCTGAGCCTTGGCACAAGGTGGGACCACCTGGGACAGGGGACTGGTCTGTCGCAGCTCTGAACAGTCAATCTGTGGATAAAACATTGTTATAAAACAGTTGGTAATTCTTGTAGAATATGTTAGCTTGAGGTTGGGCTTACTTTAAGGAGCAGACCAGAGAAATCTCTCTCTGAAACTGGGATGGCCTTCAGTTTATGCATTGGGCTAAAGTTGTTATCTCAAAAACCTTAGATTATGGACAGTGTCATCCAGCACCATGGACAGGGGCACCAGTGTTGTTGGAGTATCATTCAGCACCAGAGACAGGGGCACCAGTGTTTTTAGTGTGTCATTTAGCACCAGGGACAGGGGCACCAGTGTTGTTGGTGTGTCATTCAGACCCAGTGACAGGGGCACCAGTGTTGTTGGTGTGTCATTCAGCACCAGGGACAGGGACACCAGTCTTTATGGTGTGTCATTTAGCACTAGGGCCTGGGGCACCATTGTTGTTGCGGTGTCATTCAGCACCAGGGACAGGTATATACCGTAGCTACATAGTATCTTCCTCATTTACATCATCTGCAAAAGTGAAATGTACTACTCACATCCACCACGACCCTGATGTACTGGTTCAGGTTGTTCATGATGTTCAGTTCCTTCACACTTGTGGAACGCAGGCACACCTCTCCGAACTCTATTGTGGGGGGTCCTGTAAAAACAAGTCCTAAACATCAGTACACAGAGAAACAAAAACAAAAAAGTGATCTCGATCCAGTTTAGCTCACTGAAGAGCTATTCTTCCACTGGCCGTGACAGAGAAGACAGAAAATATGTACAGTATTTATAGGTTCATTGTACTGGGGAAATTCCCCTAGCTCTTTCGACAAGCACAGTAAACAGTGGACTATGGCTTAATATCCCGTTCAAAGGACTGCAACCCTTTCCGGTAGCGTGCATGTCGGGTGAGTGACACAGCCGGAATTGAACTCACGACTTCTAGTTCCAGAGGCTAGCTACTACAAACATTCTTGCATAATAATACAACAGCTTTTAGAATGTCTGCCTTTCAAAAGCACTCACGAAAGTTACAAATTTACTATGTCAATGACCCCAACCTTGACCCTTGACCTACCAATGACGACCTGGTGCAGCTCCTGTGGCGATAATTTCTTCTTACAGTCAGACTTCTCCTGAGGCGTGGTCGGGACGGCATTCAGCCCTTCGCTGACTGGCCGTACCGTGGCTGTCCTTTCTGCTTCTCGCAATTCCCGCGTGCTCAGGAGGCGAGTCTTCTCGTTGGGTACTGGCCCGGGCTTGCCAGCAGTTACGGTACCCTTGTCTTTGACCTTCGGAGGTCGTAGGCCCGACGCTGGTTTCATCCCCATGTCTACTTTGTTGTTCAGTTCCACAAACTCTCTGTGGATAGAACGTAAAAGGAGTGGTGGTGACATAAGAGACAATCAAGATTGGTTTTAACCTTCTCCCTGCTGCCTAATTCTGTCATCAATAGAAAATGGGGTACCAAATGGCTACTTCAGTGTGCTAAAGATTAGGCAGCTAACAAAAAATTGACAGAGAAACAAATATTGCAATCAATGTCTGGTCTATGATATATTGCTTCTTCTTGGGAATCAAACCCTGGACCTTGAACACTAGAATTAACTATCACAAGATGGTACTAACCTCTCCATCTTCATCTTCTCTCTGTTTGCTCGTTGTTCCCTGAGGAAACCGATGTACTTCTGTTTGTGGTTGTGTTTTTTCTGCTCCTCCTCCTCTGTGTAGGCGTAGTCTGGGTCTACAAAGGTGTGGCGCTCAGCTTTGGTAAAGATGGTCCTGGAAAGGGCGCCAATATTGGTCAGGACTGTTTCAAAACTACTGAATTAAAATACTCATTGACAAGTTTAAGGCCTCTGCCCATTTTTGTTATCTATATGCCAGGGTTTCTTAAACTTTGACATCAAGGCACCACAGCTTATTGTAACAAGTTAGATAGAATTTGGGAATCTGCAATTTTTTGTTTTATCAACAGGTCTACATCATATATGATCAAGTATTACACATGTTACATGGCATTTGATTGACTATGGGATTCAGTATTAGGCCACACCTGTATTTCTCCCTCCTATCACTGGGCCTGATACTGCCTGCCCTGTCGTTGGGATAGGCCACCAGGGCATTCTTGTCCTCCCGCGACCCAGTCAGAGTCTTGGGCGTGTGGATGGAGGTTTTTGTGGAGTTCAGCATGGCAGCACGCGGCGTGTACGGCGTGGTGTCTGAGAAAGTCACGTCCACAAACTGTCCTGTCTCTCCCACAACAAGGGGGGTGATACCTGAGGGCAGAGGGGTAATGCATGAAAAAAACATGATTGTCAACCTTTCTACTATCAACTTGTACTGTATTTTGTTTTCCCTAGAACGGTTGAACCTCAGACTGGCGAAGAAGCATGACGCTTTTTGTTAGCTAGTTGTGCAATACCGCTTCGCTACGACTCACATGTTTAGCCAAGCACACTGGGTCACCTCTACTCTTCTCAATAAAGGTGTTGTGATTCTTTTACTTTGGCGGTTGAGGCTTTTGCCTGAAGCTCCCTCATACACGATACATACCTGGGTTGAACCTGGGGTCTCTCTTCTTGACCAGAGGCTGACCGATCCCATTCAGCTCCACAGGGAAGGAGTGCACGGCCTGCTTGATCAGGCGGGCTGGGTCATCCTCGTTGGCACGGTAACCAACAATGTCCATGACCATGTTGCTCCGGAGATTGCCGACTTGTTTTGGAGCGAAGGAGAAGACTAGGTCCTGTCCCTCTCCTGAAGGGGGAAAGAGATGGTGTTAGATTTCTAATAACCCAAAATTCTGCAGCTGAAGTCGAAGAAAACTTTTCCCGTTCATTCTCTGATATTTCAGACCAAAAAGGAAATGAAAAAACATACTGTGAATCTTTCGAGATGGTTTCATTTTTGCGTTTTTTTTGCAGAACCTCTCCATCACTAATTCATGACACCTTGAATATGAATTTTTAATGTATTACCGCTGTACTACAGAATTGTTTCAACCATGAATGAAAAAAAAATCCATTTCCCTCTTACTGCGAAATAAATCCACTGAAAAAGTACAAGAATGTACAGTAATTTAAGTAGCCTGAAGTATGTTATGGCCTATAATATCTTTTTTCCTTCCTTACCTGGGCCAATCTTGCCCTTGTGAGGAGTACTGCTGTAGTGGGCGATCTTCCTGAACTTGAACGTCAGCGGCAGCATGGTGGACTCGTTTCTCAGTGTGCACAGCGCGTCCACGTGCTCCCCTACTGGACACTCGTGGAAGTCCAGCGCGTTGTGCGGAGAGAGGTTTACCAGGATGGGGAGAGCCGTGGCAGTTATGGCAACTTCGACGCCTGTCACTAAAAACAATAATAGACAACTACATAATTAGGTTATGGAAAAAAAGTTTTTTTCTTGCTTCTGAAAAAAAATTCATTTTTTTACTTTTGCATAATAACTAAAAATTTTCAGTACTTTTTCAAGAAAGTTTGTTTTTTAAAGATCTAAGCTTTCCTGGTTGTCTGATTTTTGAAAAAAAATCATTTCTTACTCTTGCATTGCAACAAAACTTTTCTGCACTATCTAAAAAGATCTTTGATTGAATTAGTTTGAAAGATCTAAACTTTTCTGGTTGTCAGGTTTTGATCTTTATCCTACCTCCATTTCTGGCGCTGCCATTCAGGAAATCCCTGGTGACCATGCCCTCTCGGCTGCCTATCATCTCGAACCTCATGTACAACGCGTAGTCCTGCCGCGGCGGCGACTTCGTCAATCCTTTCCAGCCAATCTCGGCTGAGCTGAAGCGTGGCGCAAACCGGAAATGGATCGGCACCCTCTGGTATGGACCAATGAGTCCTTGGTTTGGGATCGCTGTGACGAGGGAGGTCAGCGGGTTGGCGCTGCCGCGGGCACGCTCCTTGTCCGCTATCGCCAGGGTAGCGGCTGTGCTCTTTGTCAGGTCAACTCCCTAGTGTACACAATCAATGCTAAATAAGTAACTTGTTTGTATTCTTTGAAAGAAAGGGAGGGTTAGCATGGCAAAGGGTTTGAGTCGGGGGGGGGGCAAAATCTTGATAGTCCTATTTTTCCAAATAATCTGCATTTTTTCTGCCAGCATTCTTTGAAGTACACAATAGGACAGTTGTGGGTACTCAGTATTCAAGTTTGCATAATAGACCTTAAAGCATACAGATTCTAAAAAGCCACCTTTTCCCTCCACCATTCATGCTACACCGCTGCCACACATGTTAGCATATTGCACAATACATGGGGTTAGTTGGGCAGGGACTGTTCCGTGTCATCAATGTTTCACATCAAACAAGATCCATTTTCATTCTTCCATTCTCATTTCACATTGAAAATTCTGTCATCCATGTTCAGACAATGTTGTACAATCCATCTAGAAATCAAAATATTTCTGAATCAGGATCAAACAAACAGATTTTGCTAAGGGTGAGATCTTGATGACATGACACAGTCCCTTTAATCTTATCGCTTCCTTATCCCCTTATGATAATGAACCTGTCAGGCACATAATATCACCTCTTTAACCATGACTCTCATCCAAGGCGGCTAAAGGAGAAAAAAGGGAGTAAAATATGTCTTTTTTAATTATAAAGTCAAGTAAACACTGATGGCTATCAGTACATGATATAGATTACTATGTTAAAAGCAAAAGATTAATTCCTGATATACACAATGTACAGTTGTTTTTATATCCAGGCTGATACACTCATGACAATAAAACACACGACCACAAACCTTGTCATGAATATTTCAAATGGAATTAAGATAACATTTCTCTGAACAAGGTTCACCAACTCGTAAAAAATTCTTGGTTAAAAAAACAAAACAAAACAAGACTAAAACACAATGAGGTATCAGCTTCATTCCTGTGGCAGTGCCAAAAAAAGGCAAAATCACTTACAGCCTCTTCTCCAACCCCTCCTTCATCTAGAATGGCCACAAAGCTGATCTCTTTCGGCCCCTCGTTGTACAGATAGCCTGTTTCAATACAGTCTGTCCCGTAGAAGGTGGAGCCAAACTTCACACAGTCTAACGGCTCGTTGTCCTTGTTGTGCAGGTGCAGCTTCTGTTCTACCACACACCCCTTGATGACGAGTGTGCGTGGGTCCTGCCCTTCTAGCCGCACTCTGTAAATATAGGAGTGTTGGTAGGACTGCTCCATTCAATAGGTCGGAAAGGGGGTGTGGGATATTGGGAGAAAAAAAGCTTGGCAAAATCAAGACAATCAGAGGAGACGATAAAGTGAAATTGATGGCAAAAATGCATGGCAAGAAGTTATTTTTGGAGCTTGTAATGTGTCATGTTAGTGTTACTTACTCAACCTCTTCCTCGAATGTCCCGGGATCCTTGGTCGCAAATTCAATCTGTAAAGACACCAGAGTTGAAAAGTCTTATTTTGGTAACAGAGATAATTGAGCAGATTATATACCTTATGCTGTTCTAGATTATAACTAAAAAGCTTGACAGTAAAGAATGCATAAAATACTCCAATGACACTATGCAAAATGAATTCTTCCTTCCAAACTGTAGTTCTTTTGATATGAGTTACTCAACCAGCTGGATAGACTTGAAAATTGTTGACTGCTTTCAAATTTTTATTCAGCTGCTTGAGTAACGATTATTATGTGCATCTTTACTATTTGTATGTCTAACCTTCATTGACAAATCTCTAGTTCTATTACACAGAACAAAGAACATTTGTGACTAACCCTGATGATCTGGTACGACCTTGGCTCCACCGTCCCTGACACAGGTGCGATGGTGATGGGCAGGGCTCCGCTGTACTTGATCTTGAACTCCCCCGGCATGGAGCCGTGGTTCTCCACCACGGTCTCGCGCCTCAGGATCCGACTGTCAGCGACGACCATGCCGTAGTCCACTGGACTGTGGAGAACCATGATGGGGCTGGGGGTGAAGCTGCAGAAAGGAACGTTTCAGATTACTGATACTGTAACCGTTAAATGCATTTAAATTCGTGTAGTTTTAATTTTGCAGTAGGGGGAAAATGGAGTGTTCACGGTGGTTTTAAGTTCAGGTTTGAGACAATAGTACAAAAGGTGGTAGGTGGTAGCCTTAAATATGCCCAAAACATTAGCCAGAGAACACAGAGCTGGCACTTTCTCTCACCCTCTCTCTCTAGGGCACTGTCTAAAGAAACTTAAAAATCAAATGTTTTCTGGCAAGTCTAAAGCCCAAGCTATAGGTCCAACATGCGGATTGAAACCTTAGAAATACATGTTCAGAATTCATATTTCAATCTGATTCCTCAAGGATAGTTTAAGTAATAGAATAGAGTGAATAAAGTGGATATCATTGAGAGTTCCTCTAATATGATTGTTATATTCAACTGAGAGTTTATATACTTAACAGAAGCAAGGATACACTTGAACACAGGATTTTTACATATGTAAATACTGCCTCTTTAGCCCAGTAGTTGGATCACTTACGCATAGAGAGGAATCTCCACCACATCCTCATCCACCAATAGGATGATCCTGTCCTTACAGTCATCGTTCTTGTCTGTCTGGAAATCTACGGTCGCAGTAACCTCCAGACCGGACGCAACGGGACGGTCTGGGTTACCAACCTTCAACTTGAACTCCTGAAGACAAGACAAGATAGACATCATTTTGAAGTTGAACACTTTGCAGGACAAGTCAACTTTCACTTCTTAAACAGATGTACTTATTCATCTATTGGTTTGGCTGTTCAGAGCACACAGCCAGGGCTGCCCAACTAGTCTTGGCTATATATCCAGGACCTGGTGTTCAAGACATTTTTAGAAGGCCTCGATAACACCGTCTTCTAAATGTGGTGGTCTTAGGGTACCCAGTGTAATTTTGAGGCTTGAAGTCAAATTTCTGGAACACAAAAATTCCTAATGCCATTTTGATGTTATGTTGATCATGCAATGTTACATACGAAATTTCGTAAATACAAGATAGTAGTATCTAATCGACAAAAACAACTAATTTATGATATGTTGGAAACGTCGGTGTTTTCCACCGCTGTATTTCCATATATGACAGTCGTAGAAGCCTTTGATTATAAGGTTACGAAATAGAAAGTTTATTATTACAGCAGACAACATGATAATCAACTTTAAGAACAGTTAGCACAAACGCCCCCCTCCCACAAACAGTATTTGTTTACCTTGTCAGTTTCCCCATAACACCAAAAAAGGGGTAAAATTTCCACTTAAAACGAGCTGTTCACCAAGCGCACGGAAATACATTGAAGCATAAAACATTCACGAAGTCTATAATACGACTTATACGCTCCATTAGAGTCTCCTAAATGCAAATTAAAAGCAGGTAGCGTTTAGATTTGAACTCATCACGCAAGGAAAGGTGAACTCACGCTGGTCGAAGGCGCGTGGAACTTGATAATTTTGCTGGCTCTGCTGATATTCTGGACGGTTAGGGTACATTTGTACTGTTCGTTTGGAACGATGTCTATGAATTCCACCACGGGAGGGTTGATTCGGATCCCGGCCACGTCTCCTTCCATGGTAAAACGTTAAAAGTTTCTGCAGAAGAGTTGGTTTAATTCAGTCCCCGGCCGCCATGTTGTTTGGAAACAGTTGCCAGGCGTTGGAGAAAGCCAAGACCCTATAGGTCACCTTGTATTACATGCTCAATCAAAGAAAAAACCCTTTTTATATCTCTTAGCTATACAAAACATACTTCAAAATCGTAAGAAGTATTCAAACAGTGAATGAAAGACTAAATTCGTGTCTAATATACGTAAGTCGCAAAATGAAGGGAAATCAGTGGCTACGTAATCAAATGCTTTTGAAAACCTATGGGGTCTTGAAAGAAATCAGTCGCATTGACTATCTCGGTATATAGAGAATGGTAGAAAATATGGTGTCAGAAAGGTTATATAATTTTGATAGCTCTGTGGGGTTTTGGTCGTATCTAACGCGACATAACTACATAAGTCTTAACTAGATTCAACATTTCTTAGTTGCAGCACTAAGCTTAATAGATAAGAGGCATGCACTTCTACTTAGTACTTTGCAAAATGGAAAAGTTTTCAATACCAAGGAGAGATAACGTTACAAACAGGCTGAAGAAGTAGGAGCATTAACAAAGTTCTTTTTTTAAGAATCGTTACGAGAACAGCTTGATATATTTGGAATTTTGTTTTCTATAGAAATAGAATTTGTGTACCCGTTACCAGTGTGAAGTTAGTATTGTCTTGATAATGACACCAAGGACATATTCTATATAATGTCCTTGTGACAGAAAAAACTCCTGGCTGCCTAGCCCTGTGGCTGCCAATAGAAAGGCTCATTGTATTTGGTCCAAGTCTGCCTGTTCTGTTTCAAGTAACGTTAGTTTTCACCTCCCAAAATGAAGACAAAGTAAACACTTCTGAATCCTTTTTTTGATCTTTGGCTGCTGAAATAATGCAAGCCAGTTTCCCATATGTACTTTCCCAAACATAAGTAGCGACACTTATCTTGTCTGGTCAGTACTGCAGTGTATTGCGGCGTTTTGCGCAGCAACAGAATAGAATTCCAATTTGCCAAACACATTATGCGGAACAGCAGGGAGGATAACGTTAATCTCCTTTGGAACAAGATGGCCAGCTTACAAAAAGTTCGCTGCAGCGAGACCTTTCTCAAGGGAGGGAACGACACGATGGCTTTGGCTCTTTTGGGCGACTTCTTACCAGGGCAACAGTCCACATCTCAAACGATGAGTACTTCTGTGTTTGACACGGATACGGGGGAAGCGATAGCCGATCCTGTAAAATTCATCCAGGAAAATGGCGCACAGTTCTCAGTGTACAGTTTTGACCTCGACCAGCGAGTTCTGGGACTGGTCAAGGTGAGGGAAGGAGTCGACATCAGGAAGAAGCCATTTTTGTATCAGGTAACTTAATCAGTGCAACCTAACAACATCTTTATGGTTTTACCAACTGAGATCCATTTCATGTAAACCGCCTTGTGCATGGACGATCCCCAAACACCGACTCGCTCATTTAGCTCGTTCTCATTGAAATGTGCAAAATGCTGTCGGCAGTCTTCACAACTTGATATGAGTGAAATTACGGACACCATCATTGCTTTCTTTATTTTCCGACAACCCTTCTTTTGTTTTACGCAAAAATGCACCACAAGATAAGCAATGGGTGATGGGTTGGAAGAAATTATAGCCACGGGTGGTTTTCCTTCCCCTTGAAAGCGTCTGTCGCCTGCATGAGAAGACATGGAAAATTTAAGCCTAAAATTTAAAACGTAACATTAATCATTCATATGCTGCTAGTCACATTCACCATTCGAAGAAAAAGCCAAAGTTTCCGTTCAACGTTACCGGGAGTTACGCTTGTCGACAACACGGACAAGGCGTCGGACTTCTTGTGCATAATTAAGCTTTAGAAATGGAATAGAAAAGTACGCATTCAGCTGAAAATAACCCTCTTATCAGATGGTATGCCTGAAAAAAATAGACCATTTTGCATATCACAATGAGATTGTTTGGCGACATAGAGAAAACGGGACAAAAACGTCTTAAAAATCACACCAAAAACCAGCCGGCGCCGAACCTCTGCTTGGAGAGTACTAAGAACAAGCCATTCATTATTCGTCAAAACGCAACAGTTTGCAATTTGATGCCGAACTCATAATTGTACGCGAAGTTATGGGACCCGCTGTTATAACCGCATATAGAGTGGGGTTGTGTGTCAACGAAACGGGTAATGTTACAATGTTCCCACCAACATTTGCTTGGAGATTCAAGTTACGCAGGTCATGTATAATTACAGAGGCCAGACCAGGGGTATAGGGATCGGCTGTGTCCGAGTGTGGCAATGTATCACTGGATGTATTGCTATATGTTTCTTACGTTCCTGGCTACTCCTGAGATGTTTTTCTTTGGCACCAGTCTTCAAACACGTTATTCGACCTTTTATTTTACTGTGATTCAGGGGTGGGTATAGCAGATAGGGTTTCTGTGCAAGAGGGTAAAGCAGCAATCTATGTAGAACTGTTTCTACATATCCCCTAGGTGATAACAAAAACTGTGAACAAGAACAAGGAAAAGGTAGAGTTCCACGAACCCATACCTCTGACAATACATGATCTTTGAACAGCCTTAAATTGGGTCTGAAAAATATGCCATATTAAATGTCACGATTGTCATCAATTGTAAAGCAAAAAATATTCCACTTTTTCGATTTTATCAAATAATGTCTCAAGTTGCATACATGTACTAGTATTAGTTACTCTTACTGTTTTCAATGACAATGTTACCTTAAGCGTCTTTTGAATATCGAATTATGACAATAGACATTCTTTTCTAAGGCACAACGTGAAAATGCGGAAGAACTCTTGCTTATCCCTTTTGATGTGCTGCCAGCAGTGGCAGATGGCCTGACAGAATCTGTGGCAGCAGTCAAAAACATCTTCCTGCATAGCACTGGTGAGAAACAATTACCATAGCACTAGATGTATGCTTACGCAGCTAAATGTCACAAAATCACTTTCTATTCAAAAGAAGAAAACAGTAGAAGGAGTCTGTGTTTTTGTTACAAATATCAGACAGTGGGATTCTAATACATGTAGAAGGAAATATGGTAACACTGAGTTGAAGAATGTTTTTTAATATGTCGTTCAGCTTCAACTACATGGTTTTCAAGAGGGATGAGATCGAAGAGTGCTATCTTAGATCATCTTATGTAATCAAAAAAGGATTTTAATCACTTTTAATCAATTAAAGCAATGTGATCAGTAATGTGATCACTAAAACAGTGAATCCATTGCTAAAGATGTAATCGCCACATTTTGTAATGTTGTCTTCTGTGTAGGTCGTTGTGGGTCCACCCTGATGTGTAAAGGTATGGATGTGATGAGTCAGGTACAGGCTGTGTCAGAGCCTGACGTCTTCACCTTGGTCTTTGAGGTAAGAACGTTATCAGCTGTGTGTTGTGGCAGGTGAAAAGTTAAATTGATGACATAAAGGCCAGGTCATAGGTAAAAGGCCACTGACCTCAGTTTCCATGGTAGGCCACATCTTGCAACTGAATCAAAGATATTCAACTGTACCCTAGCAATAATAATGATGTAATAAAAAGTGCTCCTGGATGGGTTACCCTCATAGACCAAATGTTTTAGTCATGGTTATCTGTGAAAGGTAAGAAAATAAGTGCTTTTGAAGCATTCTAAGAAGTCATTTGAAGAACGTAATCACAATATGGACAAATGATAAATATAATTAAATTGACAGACTTTATGATGACTGTCTTAGCATGGAAGTGAATAGAAGGTGTTATGTTGAGTCACCATTGTTCACTTTTCTTACCAGCATATTTGTACAAGAGATGTTCCCCTAACATCGGGCGAGAAGGAAGAAATCGTGACGTTGCTGAAACACAGCGTCGCCCTGCTGAACTTCTGGCTCCTACAAAACGACCCGTCCAGGACGGTCATCTGTTACAAGCTCCGCAGCGCGGCAGTGTTTGTTGCAGACCTCATGCAGAAGGCTGTACCCCAGGCAAGGAACATCTTCCTGTATAGGGACCTTCCTGGCTTCTATGACTCTAACCTTAATCTCCTGTTCTCTGGTAGCTACTGGCGTTACTTCCTTGTGACCGCATTGAGGTTAGACGCGTTCTTTGTCTCTATAATGATGAAGAATGTGCCACGGATGTTCAGGTATATATTTGAACATCCACGCATGGCCACATGCCCTGTTAGACATGGTATGCCTTTCATGCTTGTCACATTTTGGATTTTTCAAATGCAAAAAGCGTTTGATCTGATTCGAGACGATCCAGCTAACTTCTTCCATGCATGTCTCAGTTACGAACAGCTCTTGGAGCACAAAGACCAAATCATCCTCAAGGTTCTAGAAAAACTTGACATCGATGTTCCAACCGATACCAATGCTTCCGAAATTCGAGCTGTGTTTGGTGTGGATAGTCAGGAGGGCAGTGCCGCACAGAGTAGAAGGAGAAAGGGGGATGTGATGTCGAGCTCCTGGGTCGGTACTTGGGAGAGGAACTTCTTTTCAACTGTTCTGGCACATTTTGATGGAGATGTCAATGACCCTGACTTTGTCATGCCAAACAACATGGTCATGAATTGACATCCTCTAATGTTATGAGATTTCTCAATCTCCAAGCAGATGTAAGGATCCGGCTCTTTTTTCCCTGTTTTAAGCTTGTTTTTGCAACATTGATACTCTTTTGTAGCAAGAGGCAAACCTTTGAGAAATACATTACTAGAAAAGAGCACTAGATGTTGCAAAGACAGGCATAAAACACAGAGAATTAGTCGGATCCTTAAGTCTGCTTGGAGACAAGAGATTTTTGCATGCATTTCTGGTACAATTCAAATACGACAATTCCACAACTACAATCTGTGAATCAGGTTGGGTAAACAAATGGATAACAAAGTTCTTTGTTACACAACCAAAAGGTACACTGTACGATGATGAGGACCATTGAAAGAGGATATTAATACATACTGAATGACCAAGTTAGGCTCAACGATAACCTGTTTACTTTATAGCTTATGGGTAAATAAAGAAATTTGGTGGCATTGATAATGAAGAAAAAGCATGCACCTGTTAGCAATCCAGAGATTTTAGATTGTGTACAGTAAGTAGTCATTGTTAATACTGTTATTGTTTAACGACTAGGTCAAAAAGGAGAAGTGTTGATTTTTGTAAGCTAGGTTAGAGTGACAACTCATTCGTGGTGGTACAATGTCAATCAAGTTTTAAACTTTCAATATGTTTTAAAGAGTTATCTTTAACTTCATTATTTCCATTACATGAAACAGATGCAAAACATGATTTCCTGCCATAATGATAATAACAAGTTTGTCTTGTACATTTGTACTTCATGTCTCTGTGGTTGGTAAATAAAGGCTACAATTGTCATCTAGCCAGTAAGAAATGTAAATATCAATTAGCCACAAGTTAGACAATGGACATAGAGTTTGACATTACACTTTATTATGTTAAGACAAAATTTCATTACATGGATCTGGTTAAAACTATAAGCTGAGTCTGTTTCCACCTTGTTTACCGGAAAACTGAGTAAAAGCTAAGAATTATTAGAACCCTGACAAGAACAACATCATTTCTGGAGTATTGTCTATAAGAAAGCCCTTCATGGAAGCCACATACCGGTACATATGATAACAGGTCTTGTAGGAAGCAAGGAGGTTGTAGGAAATGATTTTAGTTTTTACTAGTCTCCAAGCAGATCTGTCGGTGGCAAAGACCATATCCAACTGACAAAGGTGTTTTCATCGCCACCGATGATGATAAAAACTGTCTTTGCCAGTTGGATACAGTCTTTGCCACCGATAGATCTGCTTGGAGATTAAGTTTTTACAGACTTTCCAAAAAGATCTACATACATGTAGCTGCTTTAAGGATAATGTCCTTGGTTGCTGTTCATAGTTCAGAGTTGAAAAACAAATTGTATGGCCTTCCTTTGACTACACTTGAAAAATGTGAAAAATTCCACTAAAAAATGGGAGACTTGACTAGATCTAGTACAATAAAAATCTTATCACCATATTTTGGCCAGCAGTTATCCCACGACACCACATGATCCACCAGGACCAATCACATGCTCAGCTACAGTGACCAATCAGCATCTAGATCCTGTCTAATCATAACATCTGTTACAAACTCTTCTCTACCAAGTCCAAACTTGCTCAATTCTTTCTATGTCAAGGTGTTGGGCATTGTCAAGTCATTAGCGCTATAGCCTGAAGAAAAAACTCTCAGATCGTACAATTTCGAGCAAACAAAACAGCTGACACTGAACATATATCAGATCACTGAAAGAATGCAAGTTTGGATGACAGACTAAGAAACTACACAGAGCAGATCCACATGTATTTCTCTAGTAAACTCTGTTGAGAAGAATTTGACAGGTATGATTTGGACCGTCGAAAGATGCAGACCAGGCTGAGCACACAGTCGGTCCTGGTGTTCATCGTTATCTAGGCGGAACTAGCAGATGTGCATTTCCACAAAGTGGTCCCGATTCTTGAAGATCGGTCCCCAAGCACCATGGTCTTCTTTTGGCTCTTCTTTTCCACTGTTGCCATTGCGTATCTGCACCGGAGTGTTGGCATCCTGTATACAGCAGAACATGAGGTATAAAGATAAGTACTGTACAAAAATTCTAAAGAATACCCATCCATTATTTGTAATACTGGCCAACGTTGTCATTCATTCGATAGAGCTACAGTTTGATAGACTTTTCATGGAAAACATGTGAAGGAAATATCCAGCGTTTGCTGGCAAATACTGGTCCTGCAATGTACTGGCCCTGCAAGTCTGGATCATTCAAATTCAGGTAAATGGTGGCCTGGAGTTGTTAGCTTTGGTCTGCTCTCCCAACGTTGGTGGGGTAGCGACGTTTGGAGCGGCCCAGAACGATCAAGGCTGGACTCCAGGCTAGGTAAATGAACCAAGGAGAACTTTTCGAAACCACGACAACACACCTTGCTGGTTGGGTCCTGCTGGACGGGCTGGCGGTTCTGGTAGCGGCGGATGGCTGCGGGTTCGCGACCATCCATGTCGTGCTGCCCGTTGTTCACACTGGCATCGGCACTAGAAATAAAAGTCAAACACTTGGTCACAAGCAGACTGACAAAACAACATGAAAGAAAACATTGGTGGAGACAAAAACTGAAGTCTAGAGGGTAAATAACAGAAAACACCACAGGTGTATAGAATATAAAACACAGGGGATAAAAATGCATTAGTCTGTCAATTCTTGATCCATACCTACTAGGTCTAAAAGCCTTCAGTAAGAAGACAACTTAAAGGCTTTTTTCTCAGATACAATGCTGCTTTTGCTGTAAAGCCCTTATCCCCATTCCCTTGGAGATGCTTGCGTATTTGAAACTACTTTCCATCGTCAACATTTCCTGTTGCATCATTAGTTCCACACAGACCTTGCACTCCACAAGTGTGCTTAGATCTTCATTCCTGCATAAAACTCTATGCAAATTAAGGGTTCTGGCTACAAGGTCACTGCTTGGCTTTATGGAAATTGGGCTCACTCCTTTCCCAAATGTCAATCATTTGATTTTGGACAACCAACCAAATTAATCAACTTTAAAGTGAAGTAAACAAACCCCTTTTCTCAGGTTCATAGCCCATACTTCACAATGATCACAAGCTTACTTAGTCTAGTAATGGGGATTTCTATGTGCGTCATGTTTTTTTCTGTTTGAAGAGCGGATGGAAGGAAAGTAGGCGGTGGTGACCTTTCTCACTTGGGGGTAGTGTGGTGATGCAATCTTTTCAGCTTACTGTAAATGCAGAAATATTCATGGTGGCTTTATGTTGAATTAAAACCAGCGAGAACATTTTTGTCCAATACTGTAGCAGTATGTGACTACTATATGTGATTAAAACACTGCCGCGAAATTAAAACCACAGCGAACACTCCATTTTCCCCTTAGCGCAAAAAAAAACACGCGAACTTAAATGCATTTACAGTATTTCAATGCAGGCACTGTTTCACTGGGGCCGTGCAGGGATTTTCAACATACGAAAAAATGAAGCCCGTTGGAAAATTCTAATTGAGAGCGATAGAAATACCCTCAGTGTTGTGGAAGGGCCTGAATGGGAATTAGGACACAATACAAGTATGCCCACTGGTGTCTAAGAAAACTTGTCCGACTAGGTCTAAATTGCCTATTAGTAATACATGTTTTGTTATTGTAAGGCCCATCACTTAAGGGACTGACCCAACAGAGTTAGTAGTTGATATATAAAGTTTCTGTCCGAAGGCAGGTACGCAGGGTTGAGAGACATGTACATTTGGTAGAGACATTGGAAACAAACATGTGGACAGTGATTGACACTCAATGAACAATAAATTAAAGATACATTCATTTTGTGTCACATGTTCCAATTAAGTGATGTGGATTTATCTTCATTTTTAACCTGTCAACACCAGATACTTGTGATAGATAGTATGTTGGTGGTAGTTACAGCTGGGGTGTTATGCCAACTGGTGGTTATACCGGATATATAGATATAGACATGACATCTATACAGATAGTGCCTCAATCTTTTTTTTTTTGAGGGGCCAACACGGCTGGATAAAAATATTCTTGTATCAACGTTGCAAAGAAGTTTTATTGAATATTGCATTGGGAACGGGAGATTTTGTTTTATTTGAGTTTCCCATGGTAGCCATCCCAAAAATGTACTGTGGTACGTTGAACCAGAATTTAGGTCGAGGACTGGTTTTATGACCACCACATGATACTCACGTGAGGGTTACTATTGAAGAATAGCATAATATTCATATAATTGTAGGCCAAAAACAGTTTCTCAAGTGCCTGGAGGTTACTGGCCAGAGGTTACTGCCCCGTGTTTACACAAGCTCTCAGGCCGGAGGTTACTGATCCCCACCCCATGGGGGCTGGCGGTAACAGGACCGGCGCTAGGAGAGCGTTTTGTCAGGCTAGTTTCTCAAGCAACTGGATAACATATTTTTGAAATGGTCAGATGTTTCAGATGCAGTCTTTCGTCAGTTACTAAAGGGAAAAACTGGAGAACCAGGTTTTATATACCAAAACTCTAAATTGAAATGTTAATGAGGTGAAGACAATTTCCCTAAAATAGAAATGTTAATGAGGTGAAGACACCAGAGATTTTGACTAAGTTGTCTTCACTCCAGTTTTTCCCTTTAGTCGCTGACGAAAGACAGCAGATACTGTCTAAAACGTCTGTTTCAAAACTGATTTCTGGCCAACAATTTTGAATATTATACTATTTTTGATAGTAACCCTCACGTGACTTAGCCATATTTGCATGATACATTTCTGCATCAATATCTCAGACATGATTTTTCAATTCATATGTATGCTCAAAGGTTAATGGTTAACCATGATAACTTAAGTTAAGCACTTCATAACAGCTTTATCTTTGGATAGGCGTCTTACAGCTGGGTTATTTCAACAGTCTTTCATTTGTTTTGTTCCATGCTGTTGGTTCAGCTGAGAGGTAGCCAATTTTGGTCCCTTTCCAAAACATGTTTGTGACCATACTGTAAATCATAAAAAGAAGCTGCAAAATGAACAAATATATGCTGTATTAATATGTATATTGCAGATAATATCAAGAAACGGATACTAATGTCATACAATGCCTATTTCATACATCATATCATTTATAGCGTCATAACAAAGTAACCGTTAAGATATATCGTGTCATTCTCGTATCTTGCTCCAAGGATGTCAAAGCAAAAATCTATAGGCCGTGGCCCTGTGGGTTGTGCGTGTGTAGTGTCAACAGTTTCAGATCTTGCATCATCTTTCTGATCTGCCCTCCCAAATAATTTATGCCGTGCTAATGACAGAGGAAGAATACAGAACTTTGAGACGGTAGAATTTGACGTTTTCTATAAGTCTATTTCTTAGACTACAATATTTTATTCCTGTTAACAAAATATGCAAGGTGCAGATAAACAGGGTGCTATATACCGATTTTCTTGTAACCACCATATTTTCGTTTCAAATCATGAATAATGCAAGAACCCCTACCAGCTGAGCACAAAATAACTCAAGCCCGCAAGCCATATGGGAATATATTCCACCGTATTTCTCAATTTGGAGGGGTACGAATACTGTTTAAATCATAAATAGTCTGGAGAAAAGTATCTATTCTAACTGGAGTTAGAAAGAGGGGCGGCCGGCTTACCCGTTCTTGCGAATCTGCATGACGGAAAGATTTCTCGGAAAACAGAGTTGCAGAGTATCGTTGCTGTCCCGTCTTCGTGTGGTTGTCTCGCGCCCAGGAAAGCCGTTTGCTTGACAGCAGAGCTTCGAAGGCGTGCAGAGCTGGCAAAGAAATGTGGGAGGAAGCGTCTCAAGAAGACTGGTCGATTTTTGCAGACAAAATTAACAAACAAGCCGGACCCACGTTCTGACTGACCGACTTCACTTCCGCGTTCACGTGATCAGTACATGCACATGGACCGTTTCATTTGCTCGTAGAGGGGTGTATCTTATTAATACTTCATAAAATTTCAGTTATTTTCTATATATGAGACCTAAATATTATTACTGAATAAAAAAGGTTTTAGCAATTAGCAGATATAGCAGATATTCATTTTATTTGTACAAGTATCAATTGTATATTTTGATAAATCGCGTACCTACATGGCAGAAGAATGGTATCGTTTAATTTAAACAAATGACGTCACTTTGTTTTCAGACCTGCTAGAAGATTTTTCGCAGCACAATGTTATCAAGGACATTATATAATCACTGAAAATACATGCATACTTAATCGTTGAATTTTGCGCACCATTTCAATACATTTGTAAAGTTTTGACATATATAAATATAATGAAAGTTAATTGCAAATTCCTGCCCGCAGGCTAATTGCAAGTACATGTACATGTACACGTAACACAGAGTGGACGGACAGATAATGATGAACAATATAACTTATGACTACTCTAGTCTTAACTACTGACACTAAGTTCTAGCTTATTGGGTTCGGCTTCTTTTTGCGAGGCAGTGGAAGACGAATGATCCCACTTTTTCTGTAATGTGTGGGTTTTGTGAGTAGTAGTTTTCTTTTATATAATGGCCCCTGCAAGACTACGAGATGGTTGAAGAGAAGAAATTTTGTTTTGTTTAGACTGTCAACAGCAGATATAGCTGTATTCACCTGGTAAAATAAGAATAAATGTGTACAATAAAATGCGATGTACACTATGTATCTTATGAAACGTGACTGTGACTTATTGTGCGTTCCTTCTGTTACCTCATGTAACGTTACATGGCAAATGAACTTGAATACCTATATTGTGCATAATATACCCACTGGGTTAATTGCAGGCCTGGTCACACCACCAAAGGAATAGCTTACAGATGCATGTATGCATTGTCAAGTTATTAGTTAGAAGGATTATAAATTACGTGAACTCGACTTATCGTTTCTTATATAAATGGTAAAGTAATATTGCCTGTGAACTCTGAATCATTCATAAGGTTATGATACGTGTTTTACATGGGCCCGTTCGTAATGAAGATATAGAAAATGTGCCAATGTTTTTCATTCCATGTTGAGACCATTTACCCTAGATTATGTAAAAAAATTGACAACATTTTCACTACACACAATCTCTTTTGACAGCAATTACAAACTGCACTTGGCTACACCCCGGCCCCAAAAAGGCATTTCCAGCTGTAAGCGCAGGACCGAATCACACACACTGCCCGGGCTGTGTACTTCCGACCTCGCGCGCGGCTGCCGAACTTTGCCTGCTAATTTCTTCAGTTACAAACAAGCTTTCATCAGTTTGACGCTTGATATCAGCTGGGCTACTAGCTAAAAGGGATTCTTACACCGACACTGAGACACACGTTCATGCAGCTGTTCATTTTTTGGGCAACGGACTCTTTTCACTCGGAGTAATACAGGAATGAGACCTTAACGACAAAAATAGCATACATAGCAGATTTTACATAGTTTTAATGCCTTTGTTATTAACTTCATGACAAGCAAATCATTATGTATCGGGAGGTCATTGACATTGAGGACAGGAGGGCCTCATCGGATATGACGTCATCACACGGAAGTAACATCTGTTGATCGCGATCGGAAGCAGGAATAGTTTTCATCTAGAAACGTTAAACTTTCCAGACAGGTAAGTGGCCACACTGCTTCTAACTTTTGCTCCATAAGTGTCACATTTCTAGTTGTCTCTAAGCCTTTAGTAGTCTTAGTTGTGCTTCCTGAGGTCGCAGCGTTTTAGCTAATCATGCCCTTTCAACAACGGCGGCGTTCACAAATGATCGCGAATTCTGTGAAACAATCTTCCGTGTTCAGTTCTACCTAGTAACTTACCAGCTGCAGAGGAAACTACCAGGGGATGGCTATGTGAAGAATATTGGCCGGTAGCGCGGTCTCTCTTCCCGTACGACGTCTAACTAACGCCACCAGCTTGCCTACTAGAAACACTGATAGTATCGTTGAAGAACCGGGCAATTTAGGAACAATTTAGCGAAGTTCATAGGGGTTAATCTGCTTAACGATTAGGGAAGTTGGGAGAGTAATGTACTACATCTGGAGAGAAACTGACTAGAATTGTCGACCAGGAAGTAACTTAGTTCACACGTCGACCCCACGACGCAATCCTGATTGACCCCTCAGTCGGATCCTACTAGTCGGTATTGGCGAAAAGCCAGTGAAGATATAGACAAATCTGTAACGGGAACTGGTGACCACCGCACGTCTGCGAATTATTAGGATAGTTGAATCCAGGTACTTACGATACGCCAAATAACAGTTACTCAAGCAACTGGATATGATTTTGGAAACTCTGATGAACAAAGGATTACCGACAAAAATATAATACCTGAATATAGCAGATTTTACATACTCTCATAGCCTCATCAGTGTTTCAAAAGTCATATCCAGTTGCTTGAGTGACTGTTAATTGGCGTAATGATTGGGGTCGTTTAGCCACCTTCCTCTCTATAGTGACCACCTGTCTATACATATCACAGTCCCGAGTCGACGGTTGAGTGGTAGCTTTCACAAATTTGATTGGTGAGAGTGGTCGGCATTCTCTGCGTCATTGTTTATCGACGAGGAGAGTAATATATATCACATATCTGTGGAATAAAATGGCGTTTTACACACTGTAAACAGAGCAAAGTCCACCAACATTCAGTGGCACAATGGACTTCCTGTTGGTAACCGCATTTCAGGGGAGTCGAGGATAAACGCTCTTGATAGAAATACGACTACCGCTAACACATATATATCCAGAAATGATAGGGGGAAAAACAACGTTTTCTGTTCAACGTTGAAAGGGGTATCGAGGACTCGAGGGTAATATAAAGTTGATCTCACGGTGCTTGCCATGGGTACATGTCAGCTGATCTCAAGGTACATACTGAATATGCTTTTGACGATTGGCCCAAATAGTAAAATATAAAGTTTGTAGATATGGGAAATGCTAACAATTGTGCTTAATGTTTTTACTTTCAGCCGATACAAGTGAGGGTCAGTATGGGACAAGGACAGTCCAAGTCCAAGCTACAAGACCGGTCAGACAAGCCGAGACAACGATGGTCATTACGCCGCCGTTCCCGGCATCAGAGGACTGCAGGCCCGGAGGCCGGTTCAACTGAAGAGGCCATTCCACCTGCCGGGCAAGGGGCCGTCGGCGGAAGTGAAATCACAGTGGAAAACCCCGAACTCCTTCAGCAAACACAGAAACAGCAGAATGAAACTCGTAAGGAAGAGGTCCACGAAGGGGAACCACAGGTTGTGATGGCCCTGCAGTCCAGAGATGACGAATCTCCTGAGGACGATCTTAATGACATTGTTACTGAAGTTGTTCCTGACGAAACAGCGGTACTCCCAAGCAGACAAGGTAAAGGGCTACATGTGTGTTCACGGTTACATGAGAACAACCCCACAACAACTCTCAGTACTAGCTACAGCGCTAGTGTCACAATAACAACTTTAGAAGCGCTGCCTTGCTCACGCTTTAGGGCATTATTAAGACCTTCTCCCACTATCTCTAACTTTATCAACTTGGAGGTCGATTGATTTTGCAGAAGTAAAGACATGCCAAGCCGAGTAAGCCCGAAAGAGTTCATTGGCCTCCACCGATGACGTCATTGTCCGGAGCAATAAACCGTCAAGTCAGCTAATGTAACTACAGTGTACGTGTTGTAGTTAAAGCAATCGTTTTCCCCCGTGCCATTGCTAACATTTTCGGCAAGTTTTGCAGGATTAAACAGCTGATCTGACACATTCTTTCCTTGTTTTGTAACAGAAGATACTAGTATCATGGCGTATCGGACACAACAGGAAGGTAGCAACAACAGAACCTACAATATCGGACCACAGTCGACTGTTCACATCTATGAAGGGTCGTCATCTGAGGAGGGTAGGTTATTCTTTGTGCCGCTACTAATTTTAAATTTGTAAATGCATCTTACATACTCATACTTTACATTGAAATTAAACACGCAAACTGAAAATAAATTGGCAATAATATTTGACATCTTTGTTGGTTTTCTACAGAAAGGGACGACTTGAATACATCATCATTCCCACTCGTAGAATGCCAGAACGCACTAAAACTGCACTATGAACAAGAAATGGGCCAGTTGCACCTCTTAGCTTGGAACCAAGATTTCATGATGAAAACAGACGACATTTTTACCGATGTTGATCTTCTGCTACAAAGTCCCCAAGGCGGGAAAGTTAACCGCAAACCCCTTTCGTCTGTGACAGAAGCTCTGGTCGCCAGGTCAGACTGCCCCTGCCCCCGGCGAGTTTTGATAGAAGGGCTGCCTGGTATCGGCAAAACCACCACTCTATTCAAATTGGTCATCGACTGGGCTAAAGGTACCAACGAAACCTTGTCAGAATTTGACCTCGTTTTCTGTGTAGCGCTCAGAAAAGTAGCGGAGTCCCAATCGCTCGTTGCATGCATCTTTGACCAGCTGTTGCCGGAAGATGCCCCATTCGATGAGGCTGACCTTGAGGAGTGTCTGAAAACAAACAAGAACGTTCTTATCGTCCTTGATGGTTACGATGAATGGGAGCCGATGGAATCCCACGACATCGACAAGGTTCTCTGTGGTAAGATCCTTCGTGACTGTTGTGTCATCGTGTCCACCAGGCCTTCGCGGACGTCCGACCTGTTGAAGATGATGCGACCAGATACGCGCCTTGAGATCAACGGTTTCCACCCTGACAACGTTAGCACGTACGTTCACAAGTACTTCAGCGACAACGTCCCCAAAGCAAAGAGATTACTTGAGAAACTCGAGAGTAACTTCGTCAGTACTGGGATCACGTTAACGCCGATGTTTCTGCTTCTCATCTGCATATTGTGGGAGGAGAGGGACGACCTTCTGCTCAGTGACCGCCTATGCCCCTTGTACGACCAACTCATTCTCTACCTTGTCACACGGTTCTGTGTGAGAGAGAATATCCCTTTTGTTGACGAGAAGTTGCCACCAAACATCAACACAGCGGTTTTGTTCGTTGAAAAGCTTGCATTTGATGGCTTGATGCGGGGTAAGCTCGTATTTGAGGAGGACGAGGTTTCTCAAGGCAGCAAAGAAGTTTTGGTGGCTCTTGTCAAATTAGGTCTCTTGCACAAGCAACCCAGCCCTTCCAAATTACGTCCCCAGCCCCAGTACTCTTTTTCTCACAAAACAATGCAAGAATATTTCGCAGGGCGGTACATCGCATCTTATCTAACAGGTCAGAACGAGTCAACTGGAAGAGCGTTGCTTGAGGGAAGTTTTGGCACTGTTCGTAAGGTGAGAGAGATGGACAATGTGCTCATCTTTGCGTGTGGAAAGCTTGGAAGGAAGGCACCCGTCATCTTCCAGCACCTAGTTGACCTTCATCAAAGGGCCCTTGAACATCTCCAGGACGATTTCTACACTTTTTACGACAGCGCAATCCTAAGCAAGGTTTGGAGGAGCACCATGCCCTGGAGCATGGATACAAAGTTAGACAGCCTTGCTAGTAGAGAAGATTTATTAACCTTCCACATGACAGGCGTTTTTACTGAGACCCCAGGCGTTCTCTTTGTGTATCAAACCTACCTCGAGACAGCTCTGCTATGTTACTACGAGTGGGGACAAATGGATGGGTTTATTGAGCATTTTATGCGAAGAAGAGTAATACAGTTCTCAGGTTCAAGCCCTCGTCTATGTAGTGCACTTGCACAACTGATGAAATGTAAAACATTCTGTGAAGTACAGCATAATGTGCCTTCTGGTGTGACAAAAACACACTGCAACGCTTCCAAATCAGAAGATGGATCCTTACAAGAAACTGGCATAGTCATTCGGCTTGTACATACTAGGCGGTTCTGCCTTGGACCCATCCTGGACACCTTGGGTGCCTGCTCGTCTATCGTTGAACTGAATCTCCGACAGTCCTGTCTGGGTATGTACGGTCCAACACTCACTATGCCAAGTCTTCAGCTATCCCGGCAGCTACCAAACTTGAAACTATTAAGGAAGCTGATTTTGTCTTGGAATGATCTGCAGCCGGAAGATGCTCGGCTGATCCTTCCTGCCTTGGAATCTTTGAAGGTACTTGAGGAACTCTACTTGTCTGGAAATAACCTGTCGGGAACCAGTGACGTCCTATGCAGCATACTGCCGTTTCTGTCTGAACTGAGGGTTCTAAAGGTCTATGAATGTGAGATGACATCGGAGGAAGTTCGCCCAATCGGTAGGATTTTCTTCTTTCGTCTTTGCTTGAACTAGAAATGTAATGAAAAGTGAGGGGCAGTTTGATCCATTTACCTTTGTTGGTAGTACAAAGTTGTGATATTTACTCAACATTAATTGATTACTTACAATCTTTTTTTCCAGCTCTTGCCCTAGTGGAGCATTGCAAAAAGATGCGCCGGTTTGATTTTGAAGAAAACCGCATGGACTATGATGAAAAGCTAGATATTGTCAAGATCCTGACGCTCACTGCTAGCGGTGACCAACCAACACAATCATCTACTAGTATTCAATGGTTTAGGAGAAAGCACCCGACATTTTTTAAAAGCTTGGGAATTTCAAATTGATGCAGCAACTATGTCATATGATAGCAGCAGTCCATGAAAAAAGAGAAAATTTGATTTACTTTTTGTGTGTCACAATGTACCTGTAATCAATTGCAGTATATGCTCATAGCGTCCTCTAGCAGAATGTAAGCAAACTGCATATGTACTGCCATGTATAGTCAGGCAATTTGTCACATTGCATTGTGTCACTTTCAAGCAAGCCTTTTGTCACATTTTGACACTTTCTCGGCAGCCTACTCTTTGATACTAGAACTAGTTTTAGCAAAATTTCATACCGATGTAGGGCTATTACTAGTATACCAAATATATATGCCGCATCTGGGTACCAGTGGAAGTTAGCTTATTCAAGGGTCTGTATCTAGGTCCTTATATCAATGTCATTATCTCCCAACAAGCAGTTGTGATTTTACAACCATGACTCAAAAGTGAATTCTCAAGTGTAACCAAAAAGCAAGTTGGATTTGTTCTTTTTTGTTAACATCATAAACAAAAAAGTGACATCTGGAGTAGTTGATCCACTGTGGACAGGAAGCTTCTCTATCGAAACATGGGTTTTTGTTAAGTAAGAAACATGATGTAAATACCAAAGCTCTCATACATATATTGCTTTTTGGTAATACCCCTTATGACGAGCTTGTTAATGCAAGCCAGTGATCATATATATAAACATATCCAGAAATGGCAACGTTGTTTGCAATGTCAAAGGTTGTTCCTACTGTCACCATTTACAGTACACAAATGTACTGTCGTGGTTTACAATTGAATTCACCACTTTTCAAGGATCGAAATTCGTCACCCAAGACTGTTTTTTTTTTTTTAAAGACTGTTTACTAGTATCTTCTGAGTAGCCTGGAATCCAAACCTATTATAGCTCCCGAGCTATAATAGGTTTGGATTCCAGGCTATCTTCTGAGAGCATCAAACATCTTAGTTGTTTGTGCCTCTGAGCTCTCTAACCTTCATTTGCATAAAGCATCAATCATGAGGTTAACAAAGCAGCTGACAGCGGCACCTGCCAGCTTAAACAGTCTGCTGGGCAAACCAGTGGGGGGCAAAACTGCTGGTCATTTTGATGACGTGGGCTGAGAACATATTAATGTTATTTCTTGGTCGTTGCATTTTTTGATGATCAAGAAAAGGCTCGTTGGCAGGTATTTTCCTGATAATGACTAGTACATTGCACAAAATGTTTGAGAAACTTACTCCCAGAGAAGCTAACAAAAATAGTTATGACTATGATAGGTAATTTTTTTCTTTCATTTCTGACTTATATATTGACAATGTGTAAATATACATGGTAGGAACACCATGTTGATATCAAGCTTTCTAGTCTAGTCTAGTACTATTTGCTTTTCATTGTATTTGCATTTATTTACAAACTTTTGTGTCATATTGTGATGTGACAAATGTTGAAAGTCAGCATGTTATGCCAGTTTTGAATGAATCAAGTACCCAGGCACCATTTGCTCATGTATTCAAGTATTGACAGATGATACCTTGTGAAATTAACTGAAGCTACTGTCTTCAATGTCCAATAGATATGAACATTTGCTAGTAGAGGTAGGTGATATCATCTGTAATATTAATGTCTGGATCATTCCTGGTTGTTATATTGTTAGACAAAAAAATGAACCAGTATCAATTGAACCACTGATACATTCAACAATGAATATTTGATATTTTCATAGTTTTCAGCTTCTCATACTTTTTAAACCAATAGTAAACAGGATGATCATACACATTCACCAGCAAGATTTGAATGAACCATCCCTTGGTACAGAATCGACAACACAATAAACTGAAAAAAAGCATAAACAGACATAGTCATTGTCATCATTGAGCAATATTTTGTTGCTGTCAGAGTACTATTGAATGAAAACTAACCTAAGTGGAGTATACTGTATAATTTCCCTTACTTGATTATGTAAAATGAAATGTACAGTGATCTGGTAAACTATTCTTGTTATTCCTGTTAACAACTTAAACATGTGTGAGCTTTGGTAACAGAAGGCTTCTCTAGTAGGGGGCAAAACGGCAACACACCAGGCCAAAACATCCGCTAATATTGACCTATAAATCTTCCTGGCCCCTTTTGTGTGAGAAAATCATGTTTCACGCTTGTGTTAATAGCTAGACATGCTGATTTGAAAAGCTGGGTGCGGTATTGTGGCATATGAACACAGGAAGTGGCACCGGGAACAATTGATATTTATGGTAAACATAATCAGCTGTCTGTAGGAGTCAGGGTTACATGCAAAATATGCCTTGTGAGAAAAGGTAAGTAATGCAGGCATCCTCAACTGAGGTGAAGCATGATGCTTTTTCAAGTACTAGTAGCTAGTAGTAGTGCAATGCGGCTTCGCTACGGCTCGCGTTCCGGGCCAAGCACACTGGGTCACCCCTACTCTTCTCGATAAGTGGGTTGGGTTCTGGTGAAATAAAAGGGTTGAAGTATTTCAGTTGGTGTTGTATCTTGTAGTAGAAGTCTACTCAGGGCAGTAAAGTACGAAAAGAAGTACTTCACCTATGGGGTTGCCCGGGCTGGGATAGGGGGATCTGTAGACATCAATTAATGAATGCCCAATTCAACAACACTGGATACCCACTTTTTCCTACCCTTCATATCAATACCATATACCCAATACCTAGGCATAGGCGGCAGCCTTTGATATTCTAGTGGCAACCCATCCAAAGTACAATAAGGTTAAAAACTGATATACATAAAAGTTCAGAGGGTGGATTCCATTACTCTGAGAGCAAGGATACACAAGATAACATTACACCATAGATTTGAAGTTTTTCAAATGGCATTTTTTTTACAAATCCTCTTCTATGTGCAGTATATCATATTTGCAAGAGTACCTAACAGTGCCAATTGTGTAGTACTGATATGTTGTTAAGGGACACCACAACAAGAGGGGCACTGCCATCATTTTGATCAAAACGACCCCCATCTGTTTACGGTAGACGACCAAAAAATCTGAAAATTTGCAAATCTTTAGGATAATAGCTAACGACAGACAGTCACAACCCCCTGAGTGACAGCAATCTTCCCTATAGGGTCCCAGATCAATTTCAATAGGGACAACCCCATGGGAAAAATTGATATGAATAACTTCTGGTGCCCATATTTCATCACACTTTTCAGATAGAACCCCCAAAAAATGTTTATTTCACCACCAGGCAATGAGCAAATGTTTCTTCAGCTTGCTTATTCCTAGTAGAAAATGCAAAGGAAAGACAACGTGGACTATTGTATCTAAATTAAAAATGTTTCTAGGTTTCAAACTGTTGGTTTTTGCACTGTGTATAACAGGAAACATTTGTCACACCTATTTCTATGCAAATTTCGCTAATCAAACCTTTTATTTATCACCACCTTGCATGGGGTGTTTCCCCATTGTGCCCATATGTCTAGTCTCTTTCACTGTTGGTCATATGTAAAAAGTCTGAAATTAACCTGATGTCAATTATGAAAATGGCCTGGACTTTGGAGAAATTAAAGTATAAGTCATTGGGATAAGTTACAAAAGAATTTCAATGTCATTATTTTTCACTGTTGGATCAGAAAAAGATATTTTCATTTGAAACATAGTTTCAAACATTGCTGAAAGCATTTCAAACATTGTAGTAAATGTTCTGTTTGCTGTGAAAAGAAATAACAGAATGCAAAAGAAAAGTGATCCCAATAATTTATAGATATCAATTCAGGTACATATTGTTAAATATCAGAAACAGACCAATAGAATAAATACAGTCATATTGGGAGAAATAAACCTAGCTACAACAAGCAGCTAATAGTAACTATTCAACCCAAAGACATGCCATATAAGGTACTTAGCAGCTTACTGTTTATGACATCATGGGTGATTGACAGCAGGGTGTGAACTGTTTAATGAACTCTACACATCATTGGACCATCTGTCAGGGATTATGCTGGAGGTGTGATATACACACGGCTGCAAGGGGGAGCTGCAGGGGTCCTTTGTACACCAGTAGAACAACGGTTTGTGCCAATAATGCATGCATTCCTATGGGGAAGTTGACAGAAATAAAGTGTCATTATCTGAGGCATCAAAAATTCTGACCCAGAAAACTTGCCCTCAAATTCTTACCTGTTCTGTATGTAGACTGTCATCTAACAGAATTACAAGAACTTGAACTTCTACATGTATATTCTCCGGGGAAACACCCCCGAGCCAGAGCCCTTGAGGCAGTGACCGTCAATCCATTTGCCCACTCGCTACCATTCCACTATCTGGTGGGGGCCCAGAAAACAAAGTATGAAGTATGACCTGTCATAGCCACCCCAGAATTGCCCAGATTTCACAAAAAATCCCACCAAGAAAGGCTTTCAATGTTTGAACGTCCTCTTTAATTTTCATCTTGGGGTCTAGGCGCCTGCATTAATACTCTTGTCCCCCCAGTAGGGTTTCACGATGGGTAGTCTGACTTTCTTGTGTAGGGGTGTCAGGTATCCAGACAACACTTTTTGCTAAGTTCAGACGGGCCGCCTATGTCTCACTCTAACTTCAGCTTTATGACAGTCAATTTTTGCCACCTCATCATGTTGAAGTAGATAGCTTTCCCTACAAATTACAAGAAATTGAAATAGCTTGCCTGCACCTTCGTGTACAAAAATGGGCATTCAGCCCCATGCAATTGTATTGTTTTATTGAAAGGCTTAGCCTTATAGATAGGTATGACTTGAAAGAAATACTTTCTGAACAGTTATCAGCTTCTGGGTACTTTTATCTATCACGCTGCAATATTGTCCCATTACATGAGCGCCACATTTTGTGGTTTTTACTTTTTCTGCACGGCTTTTTGCTTATTATCTACGCCGAGGAACTCGGAGTAGATTATGTTTTCGGTTGAGTCGGATGTTGTGTGGGTCTGTATGTATGTCAAGAGCATAACTCGGGAAACCTTTAATAGATCTTCATGATATTTGGTAGGTGTGTAGTGGTTGTGCAAAGGAAGGTCAAGTTCAAAAATCGTTTACCTGGCGTTTTCCAACAGTACTGCAGCGGACCTTTAATTTTTCTGTGTTTGTATGTAGGCAAAAAAAGTGACGGAAACGTTGATGAATCTCAATGATTTTTGGTAGGTAAGAAGAGATTGTGAAAACGGAGGTCAAGTTTAGCACTGCAGCAGGCTTTGTGTGTGTGAGAGTTTGTATGTCGCCAGCATAACTCGAGGAGCTGTTGACGGTTGTGCATGATATTTAGTGGATAGTTAGGGGTGTCAAAGAGGAAGGTCAAGTTCGATAATGGGCCTCCTAGCGGGTATATGAGGTACTGCAGCGGAGCTTCAACGTTTGAGGCCAAATTTTCTGGAGGCGTCAGGTTCATGATTTTTAGGTAGTACGTGTATATAGCTTCTGGGACGGCAAGTGAGTGGTGTGAATTATGGCCCCCTAGCTGCTCGTTTGGAACTGCAGTTGGCGTTTTTGTTAATACCTTTGGAGACAAATAACTTCAGCAGGGATTGACGGATTATCATAATCTATGGCATGTGGATAGTTTCGGTGATGCTTTACATAATTGAATACTTGTCTTGCAAATAAGACGATACTTTGCATAATAAATGAGGAAAGTTTATCAATCCGCCAAAAGCTTGTAGTCAAATTTCATGCAAGTGCTATGGTAATGATTTTTAAGTGGTGTACAGCTCTTGGGGCAGGTAGTAACTGATGTAAGTTTAGACCCCCTAGTGGCTTGCTTAGAACTGCAGTGGGCTTTTTTGATGTTACCTTTGGAGGTGAATAACTCGGGTAGGGTTTGATGAATTTGCATCGCTTTGGACAGGTAGGATATTGAGGTAACGATTAACAAATATAGACGTAAGAAATTGTAATCAGGGTCTAATTAAGTGGTGAAATAGGCTTGTTTATGATTGCGTTTAAGTACTTTTTGTTGACCTATATTCAAGGACAACACTTGCTTGTCAGCAGGCCTGTGTAAATTAGATTGATGCTCTCTGGTGATCTCACTACCACCGTCCAAACTGCTCTCCCGCTGGGACAGAGCTAAATCAACAAACACAGGAAAGGTCAGGCCCTGTGAGGGACTATCGTCAACCAGATGGTCCTGACGTCGTACCTGATAGGGAAACACTACTTCATTCAGCCACCTAAAGAACGCAACAACGAACTTGTCTTCCAATTTAGTCTTCATACGAGGTCAAAGTTCGAAATTCCTCCCACCCTATCATCGCTACCTACCGCCCGGGAGGGGAACTGCCGTCACCGAGAAATTGTCCTTCCTTGGCAACACGTCTTGGGTGTAGCCTGGAATCCATCCTATTTAGCTTCCGGCCGCTACCCAAGCTCCGCAGGCAGCGGAGCTTGGGTAGCGGCCGGAAGCTAAATAGGATGGATTCCAGGCTATCTTGGGTGACCATGGAAGAAATTAGAGATTCCTCCACCAATGATCTGATGGCTAAGGGAATCATTCAAAGAATCGATGTTTCAGCTACCACACACGTTTCTGAGGCACTGGTTTGTTGTGTCCAGCAGGAGTCAGGACTAACGAGCCCGGTAAATTATGTTACCAACGGGAGGTGCACAGGAGACAGGAGACGGGCAAAGTACACGGACTATCCTATTGTGCGAGCAGGGGGGTAACGTTCATCAGTACGCAGGACTAGAGAGTCTGTCTGATCTTTAGTGCGATACATGTACTTTGTCTGCTGGTCACTCTCACTTTCACTGTCACTCTGGTTTGAAAAACCCCTCAAAGTGATCATCATCTGACACGGTCTCAGCATCGCCGTTAACGTCTGTGGTTGTGTGCGATGTTTGTGGTCCCGGATTTTTGTAGTCAGCATAACTCAAGAATGGATGGATTATGACGATACTTGGTACGAGTATGACTATGTGGGCAGGTATTGGGAAGACGAAGGTCAGGGTCGATTTTGGGCCCCTGGTATGTGACCCTGGTACTTTAGCAGAACTGAACGTGCTATGGTCTTGATCCTTTGGTGTCAGGAAGCTTGTGATGTAAGTAGAATTGTTGTAGCTTTGGGCCCCCTAGCAGCTTGCTCTTGATCTGCAGTGACATTTTGTCAAAATATCCTAAACGAGAATAACTGAACACAGCCACCAAACTTCAAGTCTCTTGACTATTGGTATAATCCCCTGATTATTCGGCGAAGATATGTGTTCGTGGAACTCTAGTTTTGAAATGTAACTCCTTCCAGATGTACAATTTCTCACTTAATGGTAAAAATTGTACCACTAAAAAGGACACACAAAAGTGAGCAAAAGGATGTACAAAAACACACCACCCATCTGCTTGGAGACGGAACTCCATTGACTTTTCTCGATCAGAGCCCACCCAAGAATCCATAAGGTCAGGCAGAGGTAAATGTACATGTCTGCATTGTGCATTTAACACCCAAACCATTTCCTATCACACAATGAACCACAAAGACAAGATGGAACAGTCACTGATGACTTGCCTGTGTCTCATCCTCTGGACATGATAACCCAGACAGGTCCAGTTGCCATGGCGATCCCTTTGAAAGGGCAGTGATTGACATAAAGGTTGTCCAGCCTCCTTGGGAAACCAGGTTATGTTTAACTTATAAGGCAACCAGTTTTTGACTACAGGTTGTCATGTGGACAAGTTAAGTTTTTTAAAACTTTCAGCCTGCTTATGCTAGGGTCACATTTCCAATCCGGGGCCCCTCCGGGCAGTCCTTGGGAACGAAAAGTATAATATAAAAGACAACAAAAACACAAAATTACCCAAAATTATTTAAGAGCATAGCTTGTGCAAATTTGTTGACACACACTTTGATTTTTCGTTTCCGCAAACAGCCCGGCCGGGCCCCTGTTAGTAATTGTGACCCTAGCATAAGCCATTTGGCATGTGGTGGTTATGGGGTTAGACAGCAGGGAGAAGGTTGAAATCTCAGATTTAGATTAATATGGTTTCAGGCATTTTGGAATCATCATCACAGTATTAATATCAGTCCAATAGGCAAAATACTTCTGTATATTCGCTATACAACACTTACTCAAGCAACTGGATAAGTTTTGTTAACAGTTATACATTTCAGACAGCACCTGCTGCTGTACATTCAATTTGTGACTTTAGCGGCAGTTTAGCCATACCACATCTCAATAGATTTTCTTGACATTCTTTCATGACATAAGTTTTCTTGAATTTCTCTCTTTAAATATCAATCTACTACTTTTATTTTCAAAGTAAAACAACATAGGGTTTTACTATCAACATGGGCCACAAAGTACAAAGAGATTTCTCCCTGAAGAAAAAAGCTGTTAAAAAGTTATTCCAATATCTAATGATAGGGAGCATTAAGAAAACCTGCAATCCATCTAGGTGGTCTTTATTTATTTATTTATTCATTAACCTCACTGCCCGCTAAGCCTGTACAGGATTAATGAAGACTTCTATCCATGACAGATGAAGACAGTCTGGCCACAAGAGGACATCAAAGTTCAGTCTCCACCCAGCAGAAAGGATGGTCCTTTGATGGGATTGTTGTTCTGTCCACTCGCCACCCTGAAGGCTTCTGTTGGAGGTTTTCAGATGTAAAACCTGCCGGAGAATTCCTGATGTTGGCCGGCCCCTCCCCTGGTGAGGTCACCTCCACACAATACAGGCCACGAGCACTAGAACAAAGGGTTTTGTCGCCTCCAGAACAAGGCTTGAAATTGAGTTTTTCTTTCCTGATTGGGGCAAATTACACGGCTGAATGAACTCATTCCCAGAGTCTGACCATCTCACCTCTTGATGTTCCTTTGGTCTGGGATTACAGGAGAAAGAAGCAGGAAGTATCTTAAGATATGTATGAATGGACCAAGGAGTTGGCAAGGACATTATATGACTTCTTCACCTCTTAGATGTTCCATTTTTTGTTAGATTTATACAGAAGAAAGGAAGCAGGAAATGTCTTGATATATGTCTGAGTGAACTTATAAACCTGAGTCTGACTTCCTCCCCTCCCAAAGGTCCTAAGATCTGAGATGAAAGAGGACATGAAGAAGAAATATTACAGACTTGAAGGCTGACTGACATTGATGTACTTCAGTCCTTAAAGCACCATGTAATGTTTCCTGTAAAAACTACATTGTACCACAGGCGGTAGGCAAAGGTATTGTCGTTGAATAGCTGCTGAAGTTCCGATCGTGATGAAGTACTCGGCGCGGGGATCACCCGTGTCGAGCTTCCGAGCGAAACCCAAAGCGAAGCTGAACAGTGTTCGGCGGAGCCGAACTATGTCTGAGCGAGCCCCGTAGGGAGAAACCATCCCCGCTAATGAGGGAGGGGAGCATTTCTGGAGTGAGCGACGGGAGAAACCGTCTTCGGGAGCATTTGAGCTAAAACGTGTACAGCGGCGGTTACCCAACATAGATACCGTAGCCTAAAGCCCGTGATTGTACCTGCTTGTAAAAACTTCTTTTACAAATAAATTACTTTCAGAGATAAACAAGAACAGTAAGAAGAAATATAGGCTGGAGTACTTTAGTCCAGAGAATTAGTTTTAGTAGCTGACCCTTATGAAGCCTCTTACACAACTATAATACTTTCAGTGCTTTTGATCACTTTTAGCATTTTTAAAAGTTTTCCTTTATATCTAAACCTAAGATAACCCTAATTGATTCAAACACCCACCATTCATATAGACAATACACAGTCCACAGGAGTTCAACAGTTGTTGGTGATTTTTACAAATAAGTCAAAGGGAGAACTAAGGATCCATTTGACTTTTTAATGAACCCATCCAGATTCCCATAAAACCCATTCATGACTGATTGAATATTTACCACACTGACAGAGTTTCTGATTGTGTTTTCTGACAACACAAAAAGCTGTGAAAAGCTGGACAAGAGGGACATAAAGGAGTTGATGGGTCCATTCAAGCCCGTCACAGAAAGGATTTGGGCACTTCTTCTTCATTACTGGGATGAGAGTAAATCCACTTAGAGGATTAGAATTGACCAAATGTTGTGGTTTTGCGCAGGAACATTTGTGGCCAGATGACCACAAGGTTTGGTGTCTTCTGTGGGGAGGAAGATCAGGAGTTGGGCAAACAAACTAAAGACTGGAGGGGTGTGGCATGTGTTTGTTTGCAGATAAATCTTCTTGTGAGGTATGATATGCTTTTCATCAAGTAAGGAATACAGAAAATTAGGCATTCTTTCATAGTTCTAGCTCTCATTTTAAAACAATTGGAATGAATTCGGGACTTTCTCTCGCAATAAAGAAGTCTTTGTAATTCACAAGAAGATTTAGAATCGACAGTTTATAAACCCTGTCTACACTCCCAACGTTAGGAAGAATGGTTCTATAAAAATTCTAGCGACCAGTGTGACATTAGAAGTACATGTACATCAAGATCGCCAATGTGTCCAGAAAGTACAGGACTAAGCTGCCATGGTCATGAGAAGACGGGAGTTCAAAGTGAAGGAGACAGAAAAGGAGCCTTTTTATCCCAGAAAAAGGGTCAGTGGTCTGGAGTTCAAAGCTCCCCCGCTGGACTAACCAACACCTCATTGTGTCCTGGAAAATGGGTAAGTTGTCTTAAGTTCAAAGACCTTCAAAGCCCTTCGGCAGGACTAACCAACACCTCATTGTGTCCAGTTGGCAGCAGACATCTTGACTTGTCCTGTCCGAGGGGGTACAGGACAATACGTCCTCCAGACACATAACAATATCATGACAATACATCCTCGGGAGAGGGTGGGGCTCCTCTTCGGACAGACTCCCACCAATCATCACACAGTGTGTGGTCTCTGTCTGGTTAGGTGTGGGACCAGTTATACCTTTATCTATATATGCTACAAACAATAAGAAAGAACATATAAGCAGGCAATATGCTATCATATCAACAATGTTGATGTAAGACAATGTTGCAAACTATGAGAAATTGTATGCACAGGCTTGACCTTGTGGTTTCCATGGCAACTGAAAACAGATCTGTCTAGTTCCCGAGATCCATCACTCTGATAGTCCGAGAACATGATCTTTCCCAGGGAACTGATTTTATACACAAAAAGGAGAGCTTTGGGAAAGGAGGTTTATTAATTTTCCTTGGAATCATTTTTTGATAGGTCTTAAAAATGCTGTATCAAGACACATGCCCTAGATAAGGAGGTATATTATCATGACTATGTGACAAAAATCTTATATCTAAGAACGTTGGTCCAAAAATGTGGGATAACAACTAGTACAATGAATAGTATAATGATAGACCATTCCATGTTACATGAAGAATATGTGCACTAGGGCCAATTTATGATTGTGGGAACCCTAAATAAAATCCCATTGTCAAGGTTTTTAGGGAAAATGTCTGATCATTGTCTGAAATTTTACTGTAAATTTACTAATGAATGATGTATAAATTCATTGTAACTAATGTCTCTGAAATTTTGTGAGCTAGAACATATGATACAGAACTAGAAAGTTATTTGTGAAATATCCATAAAGAATAAACCTTGCAGATGGAAAATACTGCAACAGTTATGTAATGTATGATGACTTTTTGAGTACTGTGGACATACAAAAGAGACCCCTAGTCTTAGTCATGGTCACAGTGTCACATATGTGCCTTTGCTCTAGATAGCTTTGGTTTTTCCACCACCCCTCTCCCACAATATATTACGGAATATTGATTTAAAACTGAGCAAATCACCATTACCTGCGCGCCGCCATCTTTGTTTAAAGCCCATCAGATTACCCAAATCGTGTAGCATGTCGTACCGTTAACCGTGTTTCTTCACGTTTTGATGAGTTATTGCCAACATTTTATAGTTAGACTTAAGAATCGACTACAATAGAAATGAATCCCTCTTGATTCTTGAATCTGTTTTATGAAAAAGATGGTACTGAGCAGCATACAGAAAGATTGAATGTGCTCTCTTGCTTTCGCTATTAATGTTTTTCTCTCTCTGTTATTCTCTGATGGAGGGGGGAAGGAGATGTTACTTCGGAGTGGCCAATAATCTCATTTGTTCATTTTCCTTTAGACGCTATCTTCTCTTCTCTCTTCATGCCATCTCACTCTCTGCACTGTGTTTTAAAGATTCAACTCCTTGTTGAAGTTTTTGATTTGTTTCCGCAAGGAGGTTATATAGTCTATATAACCTCCTTGGTTTCCGCAACCCTTTCTGCTCCTGCTTATTCTTGACTACCCAACGATATGAATCCACTCAAAATTGATTTAAAATGACGTTTGAAGTCCTCCAACTGGTTTAGCCGGTGTTAACGACCGGCGAAGGTCAATGGGGTCGTTTGGAAATGTCGTCTGATTTGTACCGGGGAGGAGTTCTCCATTGTCCGCCTCCATCGCTTCTGTCAGCGCCGTGAAACCGGACGGGACACGTCCCAGGCCCGAGCTTCTGGTGCAGACGGTCGAACCGGTCATTATCTCAGGAATCAAAGCGCGAACTTGCGGTGGGGACATTCTAAACTAGTCATTATCCCGTCGTCCGCCAGGTTCTGAAGATGCGGTCAGACAGGCGAGAGAACTTAACAAAGCGCCCTGCTGCACAATGTAACCGCGACATGTGCTGCCTTTGGGTGAGCGGTGGCCTTTAACAGTGTCATTAGAAGGACGTAAAGATTCTATTTGATGGACATTGTTGGTATGCTCAGAAAGTTCCCTAAGGGCTTGGAGGAAATGCCTTGTATCGTTAAGGGTACAGTAACTTATTGGGAAGTGCAGCTCTCCATTGAGAATCTTAAATCATTGTATCGAGTCTATCGACTGGCATACTGTAAATGCAAAAATGTTCGCGGTGGTTTTATGCTCGCGGTTTTGCGCGGTGAGCTTTCAGCGTGAATTTAAAACCGCCGCGAAACTTTTTGCCCACCTATGACTGTAGCACTACTATTGTTTCAAACGCGAACCTAAAGCCACCGCGAACACTCTATCGTCTCCCTAACGCGAAATAAAAACCACGCGAACTTAAATGCATTTACAGTAGGTGTGAGTCAAGTAGCCCGCCAACGAATTTCGATGTGTTGAGTGTATTTTGAATGCGAGCTTGACAAAATTGAATAATTTTACACGTGCATGCAGCTGTATATCATTTGGGCTTGCAAGGCAAATCGTGTTACAATGTATTATTATCTTAGTCTACTGCTGCGAAGAGGCAAAATCATAGCCTCAAACCATGCCCAATGGATTGCAAAGACCGTATCCAACTGGAAGAAGGAGCTTGTACAAAACGTACTTCTTCTGCCAGTTTGATACGGTCTTCGCAACCTATAGATCTGCTTGGAGATTAGCAAAATCAGTATCTAGTATCCCGTAAACAATTATTTTACGAAACAGCAACAGCTTGGTGGTATTGCTGTATGTAACAAAATAATTCACTGTTAGAAGAGGAGAGACATCCACTATGCAAATTGGCGATAAAGTTCAAGAGAGTTTTCTTAAAGTTTACCCAATTTGGGTACCTCACGTGATGAACGTAAGGCGGAGCCCTTGCTCTGGGCAACACCCTCTCTGGTTGGACATCTCTCTTGTAGGAACGCCCACTGCAAACACTCTGCTCCAATTGGCTGTATGGTAATACACGCTATCGAGCCACTTTTGTCAATCCTCCATCTATTGTTCACTATTGCCCTAAATAGCCACCCGACAAGGAACGTGTTCAGTTCCTCAAGAACAGACAGACACGAAGCTACGATCGATATGAGCAGCACCGACATCGAGACAGCCAAGTGGGTTCTGAAGATGGAACAGACTCCGGACGCCGCCATGTTCAACAGAACCTCCCCGTCCGTGTCTCCCCGGCCGTCCTCACCGACATCGTCCTGGTCCAGCGGCGGCTCGCCCGCCCCCTCCTCGCCCTCCTCCCGGTCCCGCCCGGGGAAGATCAGAAGGAGCAAGAGTCTGAGAAAAGCCGAGAAGCAGTTGTCGGAGGAAGAACTTCAGGACCTCCGTCTGAAGGTCAACCACAGAGAGAGGAAGAGAATGCACGACCTGAACTCTGCGCTGGACGGGCTGCGGGAAGTCATGCCGTACGCTCACGGTCCGTCCGTCAGGAAACTCTCCAAAATCGCCACGCTGCTGCTGGCCAAGAACTACATCCTCATGCTCAACAGCTCCTTGGACGAGATGAAGCGACTCGTGAGTGACATACAGCACACGCGCCGTGCCGGGCTGCCTTCAACAACCCACCCCGCACCGTCAGGGGCAGCCGTGCCGTCCTTCCACAGACTGGCCATGCCTCCGACATCGATCGTTCCTCCACACATACCGGTGAGCAGCAGTACCGTGCCGACGAGCAGCGTCCACGGCGCCAGTCCTCACCATGCCCGAAGCCCCTTCAGCCCGTGGCCGTTGCCTTGTGCGTGTCCGCAGTGCCCGCCAGACCTCAGCAGTCGCCTGCCGTTCGGAAAGCTCCCCACCTTTTCCAGGTGACAGCAATGTGTTTGAGACAATTGAACTGTATCATAAAATGAACATTGTGGAAGGGCTTTCTGCTGTCTTTGGGTTTAAATTACAACATGTATATAATGATAATCCTAATGATTTTATATTCAACACAAATGCATTGTCTAGTCATACAACGTTAAGCCAATGAGGCTATAACCTCCTTGATTAAGCAAGGTACAAACGCATTTTCAAGTGCATCGGATGATACTGGATAGAGTTTTACTTCGCTCGTCCGTATTGGATTAACAACAATATAGGCCTCACTTCTGTTAAGATCTTGTGCCCGACAAAAGTGCCTTTGTCTCAAATGTAAGGCCACTGAGCAGCAAAAACGTTCTGTGTGATACAACGATTTCGTCGGTAGAAATGATGTTCAGTTTATTCTATTCCATACACTTGATCTGGATGACAACGTCGTATACATATACCGTGATATGTACATGTAAATGAATACTCAGGACATTTGAAAACGAGCACATGTTTGTATGTAGATATCTATGGAAGTTGAATTGTACAAAGTGATATTAAATCTACTTATATGTTACATACATTGCTGTCTGATTCAGTTGATTGTGTTTAGTACTGGCGATGATGTAGCCGCTGATGTTTTAAGCACTATCTCTGTAGGGACTAGTTCACTACTAATGATTTTATGATTTTACAAGTATATAGTGATTTTACTGGAGACCCACACGCGTTTATTAGACTGTAGGTACATGGTTGATGGCGTTCAAATAAGTTGATGTACACCCTAACGAAGTTTTAAATCAGAACGTGGTCTGTATGGCGAGGACAGCGAAATTGATACACACATCTTACATACAGTGGTGCTATAGGACAATGCATTTTAGACCCCATATCTGGTCTATCATGCTGTCATATCCCTTGTTAACAAGCCCAAATGCCACGAAACTCCCGCCGTCTTCCCCACAATGGACAAGTGCGGCTGTTTAAGGGAAGCAGATGTGCATTAGAGCGCTAACGAGGGTTACATATCGCACCCGCGGATAATGACAGGTTGGACGGGCAGGTCCCCCTCCGGGCCGAGCTCGGCTCCTCTGGTGTTTTTGTTCTCTTATTGTTCTTCTGGACCCCAAGTGGGCGCTAAAAAGATCTTGCCGACGCTATCGCCAATACGAATCTCATAAAAAGACACTCTAACATAATATTCATCAACAAGATACAGTTTAAATCGGCTGCACACAAACACTAACAAGAACACAGTCCTTCGTCTGCGTGGAATGGTTTAGTGCTTGGTCATGTATGACAAGTTAACCGTTCGTTAGTATGATGCCTCCACGACGTGTTGCCGCCCAATGAAGGGACATTGATATAACGCAGGACTTTATTAATGATGTGCCAACAACGTATGGCTTCTCTATAGACAAACTCTCGGCAGCAATGACAGACGAACGCTGTCCTTGACATTTGTCACAGTAGGATTAACATGGATTTATGTTAGTTATTAGCTTTCAGAACGTAGATTCGGAAGGATTATTGTTAGAATCCTGGACATATCAATGGCGTTCTAACCAATCCTTGTGCGTGTGTACATGTAGTTTCTAAGATCACATAGCGTCTGATACCAGTAGTGTGCACTAAAAAGGTACAAGCTGGATATCACACTGTCGCCAGCATCCTCCTCTTGACGTTGATCTCGATGAAGATAGTATGATAACGGATTGTAGTAACGAAACTGAGTCCTCTTGCATTTTGAAGGGGACCGTCACAACAACATTTTGCAAGAAAGAGTATGATTGATTATTTACATAACCACAATTATTATTATATCTTGCTTTATGGAAGTATCTTGCATCCTCAAGAATTTATCAGATAACAGTAGAGGATTATATGCCAACAGAGACTTAAGTTTTAAGCCCAAAGAAAACAAAGACTCTCTACCGGCTTGCGGTACAAAGATCATTTGGAAGATGCGACAGACTTCTGTCCCCTGAACAGTAGTGTCGTCCAGACACCGTGTCATCGGATGGCACCAGTGTCCTCCCCCCCTCCCACGGAGCCCCTGTGTGTGACAACCAGACGCCAAAGATGTCCCGTAATCACTCCGTAAAAAGACAGTTTTTGTGCGATAATTGGTCACACGACGAGGGGGCTGGTAAAAATCAATTTTTGCATTAATTGTATCCGTTCGCCTACTGTTGTTTTTTTGTTGTTTGTCTGTCGCCTTTCGTGTGTACTTTCCATCATTGTCTCCTTTTTGTTCTCCATGACCCTTGTTTTTGATAGTTTACTATCCATATTATATGATAAATAGCTCGAGGTCATCATGCAAGAAAGAGATGTGCACGGGGGGGGGGGGGGGGGAGGGCGACAGAACAATTACAGAAACGTCTCTTCCACACAACCCACAACAATTGTAGAGAAAGGAGCAACATAGAGTCTATCACAATTACAGGTATCAGCGTTGTATCAAACTTTATTAATTTGTAGCGGGCTTTTTCGGTGACACTTGTTATCCTCAAAATCGAAGCGACCTCTTCATCAGATAGATTGGAGTTAGATAAGCAGGGCTATGAAAATGTACGTGTGATAAGTCGTTTGATGTGAAAAAGCTGCAAAGCTGGTGTGTTACGGTGATATCACTTATCAGGCCAGTTGATACAGAGATGCAGCTTGAACAACCCTCGGTAGCCCATGTATGCATATCTCCATTGTTTATTTTGATAAACGTACGCATATCATGAACCGTGACACACGCGTCTTTGTTATGTTCTGTACCGTATGACCGCCAGGCAGGTAAGTGGCTGGCGTTACCATAATGACGCACCTAATGAATAGCCAATGATAGGGGAGATAACAGCCGGCAGATGGGCACCCCACATCACCAAACCTGTCAATCACCCGGCACGTTTTGTCTCCGCACCTCCACCGCCCGCGGGTCATCAGACACCTCACCTGGGCCACGCCTCGCCTTCCTGGCACACCTTTCGGCAGGTGAGAACCATAAAAGGCTTCGCCGAGCATATGGCAACAAAAAGGGCAGTCAAAGCCGCCGGGTGGGGTGATGTGCTCAAAATAATAAAAGGGTCGTCGACCTTTTTTTTCTTTCAGAAAGATAGGTCACAGAAAGGACAAGAACGTGTGCTGTTTTAGAATCATCTCTAAGTGGTGTGTATGCTTGATTTGTCCAGATTTATAAAATAAGATATCGGATAATCTATCACGTTGAAATCAGGGCTGATCTCTTGAACGGAGCTGTTGGCAAGGTCATACAATCTGTAGTTGCATGGCGCTGAGTTCATACGGAATTGAATGCGAACTTTGTCTCTAACAGAAAATGAAATGCTCGTGAACAGAAACAATCAGTATGATTGACATTGATTGCCATGAGTCATTACTACAGACAGGCCATGTGTGGTACATGCGGGTACAGTGTGATAGCCATATGTTGATATTTCAAGAGCAATCATATCATCACTGATACAATAAAGGTAATGACTCTTTTTCAACGTGCATCTGTCGACACCCAGGGTAAACAATAAAAGAAGGAAACCGATGTTTAAGAGTTCACGGGGAAAAGATACAGAAAAAGTATAAATGTACACCACAACATCTGTTTGAATTATACGTTTGGGAGAAGCATGCAATCTTTCAATCCTCCGCGCACTACGTACACTATAATCACAAGGGTACAAAATGCCCAAGTTGCTAAAAAGAATAACAACCGTTTATCCGTGTGAAATCTAGCCATGTGTTTATTGCTCCCAGATGAGATATCATGTCAGAATCTTATCTGAACAGGCTGTCATTAAGGGTGCTGATAAAGATTCAAGAAAGTGGCCGTTTAACAGTCATTTTGATTGACAGACAAGTATTAGATTTCCCGCCTCCACGTCCCCAAGTGGCTTTTGCTGATACCGTATCGTCTCTGACACCTTTTTGCTTGTGTTCGGCGCCTATTTTATGTTTTGTACTCAAAAAATAATTGTTTTATGACATTCCTAAAACTTTATTGGCCATAAAGACAACTACCTGAGGAATTTTGATGTTCCCTCAGATACAAATGTAGTAGAACTCAAATCCAACTTCCCAGAACATGATTCAAATATCTTTTCATTCTTGGATCTTTTTAAAAACAACCTTATAAGCAAGCTAGCTTCGCCGTTCAATTCGAAGAAATTAGAGGAAACGATTATGCAAAAAACTTTGAATAATGAAAAAATGAAATGATTAAAATTGTCTGTAGTTCCAGATCGGTTTTGATTTTTGAATCTTCAAAATGCACATCTAAATCTAACTGAGAGAAATGAAAATCAGTCTCGTTCCCAGCTTGTCAGACGGCGCTATGTTTCCTTTATACTTGACCCTTGTGAGGTTCCCTTTCATGTCCGCTCCCGAACGTGTTAAGCTGGTCATTCACTATAAATCTCCCAACAAAGGACGGCTGATGGCAACACGGAGGAAACACTGGACCTGATAAAACTTGTGGGTTGATCGGATCAGACAAGATTAACGTAGCGCACATCAAAGACCCGCTGTATGCTAACGTAGTTCTATTTGTGTGTAATCCACTTACGGTTGAGACGGCGTACAACAACAGCACGAGATGTCTACTTTTAGTGTTTAAAATGTTTATGTTAGTCTATGCATACAGAAAATGCTATGAAATCTTTGAAATCTTTATTCCATACACTACACTTATGTTGCAGACGCAGGCGTTTCGACTAATTCGAGTTGGTGATTGCAGATGGTGTGATATGTGCCATAAGCTGTTCCAAAAGTACTACTAAATTCTGTTAGCCGATGTTTCTAAAAACCTCAAACATAAGATCCATGAACGTATAATACGTCAGTTGGGGATCCTAGGCCATTTTTTAAATTTTCAACGAGAAGTCGCCTGGAGTCACCTGTAACGTTACCATGGCGTTGGCCGGAAACCTTAATTTCAGTCGCCTGTTCTTTAATTAGAGCGACGCACGGAAACTTCGACTTAAACACTGCTATAATCATAACCGTTATAGTTAAACATAGTACACGGGGTATGGTTCGGTCAGAAGGTCATCCAGAGCCCATCATTACGGTTTGCACGCCTGTCGGGCCCTGTTTTCCCGCCTTTTGTTGTTCGTGGCTCAGACGTAGGTTCTGTGACAGAAGACGTGACACGAGGCTGTTCCAACATGAGGCCGCTGTCCCCCTACCCTGTCATTACCGCGCCGCTAACGAGGGCGTAAGGCGGTCTGATGGAACAGACCTCCGGCTTCGTCAGATAACGTCATGGGTTCATATTTTCATTGAAAAAAAATATGTTAAAAGATGTACAGGCCAATGATATCATATGAAGACACCAACTTAATCATTCTTAGTGCCTATGTAACGCTGTGATAATTTTCCGACTTCCCGCTGTCATTGGCTTAGTCTGCATGCAAAAAAGAAATGGCTGTCTTGTATCATTAAACATGTACAAATGTGTTGTTGTAGAATTTGTATTTTTCTATCTGAATAGTACTAACGAACATGAATGTACATATTGTTATTGTCATGTTCACTTGTAATAACGTGTTGACGGACTTTCTAGGTTTTGTGAAAATAAGTGAAGACACTATTTTGGAGAAGTATGCATCTACGGATGTAGAATGAATTATGCACAAAATATCAAATGGTAGTTATGAAATTAGGGTAGAACTAAAAAGTCAAAATCATGAATGCGAATTTTTGCAAAGTAGCAATACAGAGAACTTTTTCTGTGCCAAAAATGTAAGATCAAATCATCTGTTCTCCTTTTAGAATTCGGCGTGATTGTTGCAGAGTGTGGAAAGTTTACATTGTACTTTGTAAGAAGCAGTATTGTTCGGGCACCTTTTGAAACGTTGGAATGGATCAGTTCCGGACACAAGTGTGCCAGACTGTTGCAGAACTGCCCATGTCCCGTACAAGGCACGACCGTACTGGGGAGGGATTCCTCAACATACTGCCGCGCGTGGCAGGGCAGCTGGGCGGCTACCATCGCCAAGACAGAGGGGGATGGCGGAGAGGGGGCCCTTCTTCTGGACCTTATGGTCAGGGGTTCCAATCTTAGTCAGTTCGTTAGAGTTCACCCGAACTACACTGTGAAAACACGCATTTAGCCCGTCTTCAGGGCTAGGGGGAGGGACGCTGTACGCCGCCGTCGACAGAAAAGCACGATTCCACTTTATGATGAAGTCCTGGACAAGTGCATTGGAAATATTGGAAAAATAAGAAGTACAGAAACTTCCTACTATACTGCTAGAAACAAAGAAGAAGATATCAGAAATGCCCTGATGAACGACATCGTTGCATTTTCTTGTAAAATTGTACTTTTCCATCTGTAGGTTCAAAGATGTGTACGTGAGTGAGTGCACATTCCACAGGTCGAGTCGGTTGTGGAATAACATTGCCAGCTCCACTCTTGTTACCAGGCTATACCAGTTGACATCTGAACTTCCATTGTTGGACGGAACCAATCGTTTTCCCAGTGTTTAGGTGTTCCATTCCGTCCGGATCAGGGCAATCTATGGCCGCTGTCACCTCTGACCGGCGGTCTGCACAGAACAACAATAATTGGAAAAGCGTAGAAAATCACCTTTTGGAACCCGGCTCATAGCTTAACCATCAGTCACGATTTGGATCAAGTCCATCCCTAGTTTGCCAAAGGAGTTGTGTTAGCTTCAAAAGATGTTTCATCTTTAGGCTGTGTTGAATGGTGAAGAAAACCAATTTATTGGTTCTAGAGGTGACAAAAATACTGCCGAGTCAACTTTGAATACAATGTCTTTTTGTTCGTATGGAATAACAACTTTCCAACGTCGCAAGTTTGATACAGACTATTATAAAGCATTTAAAATCCATTAGATTTTTGAAATTACATTCAGATATGTACACATGCATACACATTTATAGATATGTCTTTAAACTTAGAAGGTTGTTGTTTAGTTATGAAATGCGAGAAATAAATGTGTTGTTTTTTTCAGAACGGCGTGTGGTGTTTTCAGAAGCACAACAAATGCTGTACTGCACGAAATATTGCAAAGAGGATAAAAGAGGAGAGGCGACTGGCCCGAGATTTAAATCCGAATCGATCAACGGGTATAACCACCTTTAGGCTACCACACAAGCTTCACAGGTACGCTACTGCGGCTGGTTATATCTCATATAACGAAACGTTTCAAAGCGTTGCAAATTATCGGGAGATAGCAGTTGTCAGTCCGATTATCATTATCTACCTGAAAAGCCCTATGATAGTCATTGATACATGCAATGACGCGTGAAAAATCGAAATGAAGTACGCACAAAATGCGAATTTTCCGAATAGTTTCCTCCAAAACGGTCGCGAAGACGACACAAAAGACAGTAGTCCAGGTGTAAGGTAGCCGTAACCAATCTATCACCCTCCCCACTGTACTGTATCACTCCGCTATCCATCACGCTCTAACCAGGCGTGACACAGGCCTTTCTCCGCGGCAGCCTTACAGGGCTGGGCGGGTTCTGTTGGTGAGGACTCCGGGGGGTAAAACTGTGGAACGGCACGGTTACTACGGGGTTGGAAACCGACCGACCCAGTAACATACTGCGGCATATGGGGGACATATATTACACCACTGAAATTTAGGGTTTTATGACGTAGCATGAAGTTTCTCCTAGAATTATACCAGACAGAATACATACAGACAGAAACATTAATCATCTCATATTCGCATGTATCGATCCATGCATATATTATGCGAATGTACGTCGCAATATATATATTGCACACGTGTATATCACTTATATGAACATAATGTAACAAAAACGCTAACAAAAACATCCCGAGAGCGAACCCCCTCTCAAAAATATCATGGTTGTTTCCTTCACTGTGTTTCGAAGTCCATGCTTGTTGTCTGCCATTTGACAGAAAGCTGCCAGGAGCCTCAGAATATTGATATTTATTTCTCACAAGCTACATCAACACCTCTCATAAAAACGACACTTATGCCTTTCACAAACACCTCGCATATAAACGTATACTTTCCAGCTATCACAGACAAAAACATAACTTCTTTACCCGCAGTAAAAATACGAGCATTTAGAATTCTAGACTGAATCAAACATGTATGAGCACATTGACATAACTTCTGGTTAAAGCTGTGTGGCTGTGGCAGACAGATGGCAGCCCGTACGGTAAGATTGACAGCTCGGTTTATCACTTAAATCCCAGCCCGCGGCGGCCCACAACCCTTCACGTTGTCTCTGCAGCACACCTTAATGCCCTTTGTCACGTACCGGCAGGTGAGAATGATCAGGTGTGCTAACCATATGGCGGCAAAAAGGACAATCATTCACCGCGGGCGGAGTGAATGGCTTCAACCCAGCCGTGAAAACAAAAATCAAAAGATCATATTTTGACACGCACATTTGATATTAGACTCGATGTGTCGACATATGTTGAATACAATAGTATTTGAATTATCATATTCAATCTAAGTGAATAGTCTAGCAGTAATACGGGTACTGTAAAAATAAACGCAGAAGCTCTGTAAATCTGTACCTGTATCGTATACCTGGTAATAAATCACTACATTACCGACCTCTGCGCACCTGGAGTGTTAAGGTACACGTGCATTGTACTAATCTCCAAGCAGATGTAGGTACAGATAGTTGACAGAAGTTGTTGAAGTATTTTGTACGTCTTTCTTGTGGTGAGAGGTTTTCTCTCTTTGTCTCCCCGACCAAATTATTTGACTTGAATGATTGTTGGTCACACGGCTTAGCGGTGCAAAACCTCCCGCCTTCTTTAAACACGCAAGGTGTCACACAAATATGCAAAGCGTTTAAAGCAGTACTTTTTTGTTTGTTTGTCCACATGTGCCCCCCTCCCCACATATTAAGCGTTTTCTTTTGTCTGTGCAATATTTACGCCAACGCGTCTGGCTGGAGGGCAAACGGTCTATCCGCTCTACCAAGGCGAAACAGCTTTGCAGATCTTCCTACCTGTCAATCACTCATGTGTTATACATCTCTGTTGTTCTTTCTACACCCCATATTAACCACGAGTTACGACTAACTGACGTGGCTGCCCTGTCAGGAAAGGACGGTAGAGGGGAGGCAGTTCGGAAACGTTTAATATTACATAGACATTGATTGAAAATAGCAGTTTACTTCCGAATCGCAAAGTTCTGTTTAATATGGTGCGTAGCGTTCATTTTTCTTCTTTACGAGTTATGCAATCGAGATTTAGACAAACGATAATCACAATAACATACACATAATTAGATTTGAGTTATCGTATACAAGGACTGAGTCTTATACCTCACTGTAAAGCATTCGAAGATTAAGAAGACATAAAACTCCAGGGTCTAAGATTCGTCGAGACGAGAAAGGGATGTACTTTCTTTCAAACGTAGGAGACGGAAGAGGATTTGAGAGATGACTATCACTCCATAATCGTCAATCCCAGATTACCACGAAATGCATGGTGGTCCCACACTTTCTCCATATGGCAGCGTGCGTTTGCTTTCGCTGAATAACCAATTAAATGCCAATCAAAATCCCTTTCAAGGACAAAAACAGATCATGAAATTTTAGCACCCTCTTGAGCTAATGTTGATTCAGATTCTCTCTCGTGCGTTTGCATGGGAACAATAGGAGGAAGACGAGACAATGGGATGAACAAGTCGTCAAACGGATGGGCGTACTGTACAGTAAGACTTCACCTGCGCTCATGTTACCTCATTTGTCGTTAAAAAAATGAAGATCAACATGTTTAAAAACGCATGCAATCATCTAGTTTTGTAGTATCCTTTGTAAACCTGATATATTGTATGGGGTGATTCTTTTATTTCATGTTAAGGAGTTGAGTTCATATTTGCCATGCGGTGTAAATAATCTATTTGAAGCTGAAGTGTCCATGCCAAGGCATTGATTCATCGACGCACACATGTGAAAATTGGTGAAAACACGCGCAAATATGGCCGCGACAAAATGGTTCCATTTTGCCACATTTTCCCCTCAATTTCACCTGTCCTTGGTATATTTTTAACCTCACCGGTGTAAACGGTTCTATGTCGCATTCTAGTATCCAGGTCCTGTGACCAATAGTGGAGAAAGCCGTTGGCAAAGTCTATTACCAAAAGCTGTAACGTTGAATACATTAATGAAATCCACGCAAATGTTGCATGAGATCTCTGAATCCAATAAGCCAGATATCAAATCAAGTCAAATCAAGATAGTTTTTACAATAGAAACTAGGAAAACAGAATATCAAACTGCATAAATATACTAGTATACATTCAAACAATATAGCCGGTATGACCATGTGCCTTTCTCTAACCAAAGTAGCTTTCTGAACCACTTGAGTCCCAAAAGGTAGAATACCAACCAGTTATCTGATGGACCCACACGAAGGCTGAACGTGATATTGTAAACTAAAGCTAAGTCCTGTGAACGTTAGGTCATTGTTAAAATGGTTTAGCCGTTAAACACGCCACCATACATTGCAACACAATGATAACAGTTGGATAACGTTCGGTTTGGGAAGATTATATTCGCACACGCACCCAACGATAGATACATAGCTACTCAATGGGGACCATACTAAGGCATACGACTTAACTATACAGTAGCTTCTGTTGCTAAACCTAATTTCTGTCCGACTTCCGTTTGGGATTTCCTAATACAGATAATCAACGTCGTGTCAACGCGTCCTGTCTTACCGACGGTTTACGAAATGAGGTTCATTGAATAGTGTTGTTTACATTCCTAATCTGGCCTTGTCTGCAGGACCACATTACACACACACGTCATTGTTTGGTTAGCTGACTACCAACAAGCCGCAGTAATCCGTAATGAGCCCCTATAACCCAAGCTTTGTCCGCCATTGTTATAGAGGTCACGGGTACTTTCGGCAAGGTCACTCTGTGGATAACAATCCGGCCACCTGTCGTCTGTTGGACAATAGAACGACTTCAGCTGGTACAGGGATGAGTTAACCTGAATCCACCAGTATCTACAGGCTTTGTGTACGCTACAGCACAAGTCTAGGCCATTTTACTTTAAAATCTGAGCGTCAAGGTCATTGCGACATGTTTCCTATTCGCGTAAAATTTCATCTAACAAGGGTATTGAAGAATCAGACCAAAATTCATGAATGCCTGAAGAAATGTTGCTTTTAGAATTTCCTGTTTGATATGTATTTAGACACATGTATATCAATTACAAAATCACATCGGATTGTTCTGATAATGTATAAAGGAGGCACTGCCAAGTAGCATTCATGAAAAGTGAAGATAACAGTAACGTTACCTTTCCGGGCATCTCTTTCATACACGAAAACAATCTTCAGCCTGGCATTTCCAAATCACTGTTCCCTACCGACTATGTTTGACTTCGTTGTTGATGTTTCGAAAATGCAAAATAATGCAATAATTGGCATTTTTTTCTGTTTAGACATCAACCTACGGAATGTGCTTATTGCAATCAGCTGATGTCTTGCCTTATCCAAAATGTAATTAAACGGCAATACGATTTTGATTACATGGATTTGTATTGTAAAACAAAATCAAACCACAGACAGCATCAATATCTTTTAATTTCATATCATTTCATGCATATGTATAAGAAGATGCTTGATGAACAGAAGGCTTTTCATACAACGTCAAAGGATGACTAAGTGAATCTCCTTACGTACCCTTTCACTCTTTTCAGCGGCTGGTACAAGACAATGGTCCACGTGCTACCGAAGGACAAGGCTTAAGACTGATACTCCCGAGACGAGCTTTTAAAAATCAGTTATTCATCTAAAAACAATATCCTCAAGCGGTGGTCCATCCGATCATCCGTGATGTCGTCTGTCAATGTCCTCAGGACAAGCACCTGCTACTTTAGAATGTGATGGGGATTTAAACCCTCTTCTATGTAGACACGACGGCAGTCATCAATATAAACTGTTTGCAATTTGTTAACAATATCTACTGGTATTGCAAAATATAACTTATCATCATGAGTTTGGCGCCTAAAGGACATATATGTAGAGAAAGAGGTCAGACTTTTCTATAACACGTTGGAAAGACGTATTTCACCTTTCTCCCACTGTTTTGCGTAACGTAACTAACGTAGATGACTGAAGTAGTTTTTGGATGGAGAAACAACAGATCTTGGATGGGATTTCATAGATAGTTGTTAATGGTGATATGTAATATTGGATATGATGATACCTTTACAACTGGTGGTTTGCCTTAAAAGCCCCAAGATCACATTGGAACTCAGTTGTCTTTAACCAAACAATTTCAATTCCGTTTTATTGATGAAGAAGAACATTTGTTGACATTTGTTTTTCACGTCAATTGAGTATGCCTACAATCAGTAGTGTGTATCAATACCAACGATCATCGCCGGCACAAACAGACTAATAATGATATACAGCACAGATGGCTGCAAGTGAGTCATCGCTGCCTTAATTCCGTCTCTTCTTGTAAACAACAGTCCGTAAAATTGAGCAAAAACGTTAGACAATAACGAAACAATTCACTCGATTAACAAAGATGAGTGAGTCGTAGATTTATCACCATGGCTTGGGGGATTTGGATCTAAGAATTTCAGATTATCCCGAGTCTGCGCGAGCGTGATCAGTCCCGGAGGAAAGATGATCATGACAGAGTGACAGGCAGACAGATGGATCACGAACGTCCACAACAAGTCGTGTGTGTCCGCCATCTTGTTGTGTCCTTAGACTCAATGACCTTGAGTGAAAACTTTGTCTTAAACATCCAGGCTGCCATGTCTAAGACATTTTGTGTTCATACACCTTCGCAAAGCTCTGAAGTTGGGTTATGTCGTTTCGGAGTTAGAATTTCAATGATGACATCACTGTGTGTGCAGGTTATGTATTCCTGATAACTGGGCGGTCCTATGCTGAGTTAGAGCACCAGAGAACGAACAACAGGAGTTAGATTCATCCATTGAACAATGGCGGCTCCAGGGGGAGCATCGTCGCCGTGATTGCATCAACTGTGATTGAAATGTTGAGAGATTATCCCCCGAGCTCACAACGGTACATCTGCCGGGTTTTCAACTTACAGAGGATGAAGACACGTCCTTGTCGTGGTGACGACTCATCCCAGCAATTACTACAATGGTTACGTGATATCTTAAAGCTACGGCACTACATTTGTAATCAAAGGCAAGTCAAAGCTTGTCAAAACGAAATTAACTCGACGACCAAAAATTGTCAAACAGTTATTTTGCTGACACAACTGCATGTTTATGCCAAAAGACGCTGACTTCATTAACAAATTTGTATATTTTATGATAACTGAAATATACAATACGCTAATATTATATAAGTGACATCTTGCTCCATTACATATGGTGCCGTATTGCATCTTAGACTTAGTGCTTTGGTGAAAGTAGAAGTTGTATATCACTGACGCTCAATGGTAGCCAGAGTTCTATGTTAGAATCACAAAGACATTGTAATCATATCAAATTATTGCCCAACCAACATCCAACCGTTCAAGCTACTCCATCATACTCAGTGTAGACAGGAGGGCGTGTAATAAAAGTTGGCATCCAAATATCTAATCATCATAACATCAACGTGCGGTCCTCCCTTTTCCTCGGTCGCCTAGACCTCGTGCACCTTTGCCATTTCCTAACTTTCCCCTTTTTACGCTAATATCTGTTAAGACTTTAAAGTCTCTCTCCATTCAAGATTCCAAGACTAACTCAATCTACTGTTAGTCAAAACGCAAGTCCTCGAAGAAAGCTAAGGTCAAACCAGTTCAACCACCTGTGACCTCAGCGAAGCTTCTATACGGTATAACCTTCTCAACCATTAGCTGGTTTCATTATGCAAACTTTCAATTATTATACAGCATGATTAATTTATATAGAATGGAGACACAATGACTTCTATCCTACCCGGCAGTAGGACCACACACTGGGGTTATTGTCGGTCGTTTCCGCCGGTGGAATAAAAAGAGACACGGCCTCTCATGAGGGCACATTGTCGCGGCAGCATGCCGATAGTTTGAGTCAAGATGGGAGGGAACAATGTGCGCGTGCAGCGACGTAGAAAATATCCTCCATTGTAGGACGAATACAATAAAGCCATTATGAAGGGTAAAGATTTGTTCTCTTGCTTGAAAAGACGTCAAAGGCATCACTGAAGATGTTCTTCAAGACGGAATACGTCTCTATATATACCAGTTCATGTCTCCAGTGTTCGAAAAAAAGACAGTACTAAAAGGGAGTTAACTGAAAGGAGGTGTGTTACGCCACAGGCCGGTTATACCGGCTAGACAGATACAGAAAGGTGTAGCGTTACTGTTAATGTTCCTCAATAGTGTTCGAGATGCTTCATGGTTTATTTGCAAGCAAAACACGATGGACAAATGTACAAACGAGGCTAAAACTATTACCATGGCGTGATCCATGATCATGCTAACCTCCAATATATTGAATTATCTAACTGTAGTTTGGCCAATTTCCACAGGGGTTGACCATATTCCTTTGAATGGGATGAAAAGGTCAAGCAAGCTACACTGATAAAACTTATGACATACGCAGAGAAAACACGATACCAATGGTTGCGCAAGCCAATGAGGATGACGTCGTCTGCATCTTCAGAGATGGTGCTGATGACAGTTGGAGGAGCCACGCGAACACCAGATGCGCACAGACGTCTAATTTGATTATTCAATTATTGCAGCCGGCTAAGTGGATTTTCCCATCTGGCCAAACACTTGTGTCCTGCGAGTGTGTGTTGGCCAATGTTCCCCATTCTATTGTAGCGGATCCTGAATGGGTATAACAGCTTTCTGTTTGGGTACCAAAAGCTTCAACCGCTTGTCTTTGTTTGCCCGGTGATTTTCATGGTAAGGATTCATTGAGTGCATGCAAGGTTAAAGAATAAAAATCACAGTGTATACAGAAGGTCGACAGCGGCAAGCACCATGAAGAAAGGAGTCATTTCCGGCATATAGTCGCGGCAACTGGTTCAAAGGCTGCTACATGGACCTCCGAGTACGAGACATTTGTGTTGGGATTGGACTACTATTCCTACATGTATACCTGATAACTTCACCTCCAAACAGCGCTACCAAGCTGAAAATCCTGTTAATGTTCATCGCTGGACTTGATTTAGATAAAGCTAGAATTGAGACCCAGAATTTCTAGTTTTATTCAATACACAAAAACTGTAGATTGTCGCTATTCAACTTCAACTCTTCCGTTGATCAAAACGTAACAATACGGCAGAGATGAGCAGGTATCTACTTCAAACAACCCCGAAAATCGCTAAATTTAAATGGCTGACGGTTACATGGACGAGGGTAATGATAATCACGCTTCTGAACACAGACGCGCTCAAGTGTATGATCACCGCCATTTAAAGTAGAAAAGTCGATTTCAAGCCTTGTTCCGGAGGCGACAAAACCCTTTGTTCTAGTGCTCGTGGACTGCATTGTCTCGTGTTGACCTCACCAGGGGAGGGGCCGGCCAACAGCAAGAATTTACAAACTGGGTTTTGCATCAGAAAACCTTCGGCCGATGCCTTCAGGGTGGCGAGAGGCTGGAGCAAAAACGTCTCAATGAGATTATGGTTCCGTCCCTCCCTCTTCATGCCGCCCTGACTTCTTTGTCTCCCCTTCTGTCAAGGAGACCTCCTTTGATATTTCAATTTGCCTCCTCGGGATCAAGGAAGTCTAACAGTTGGTAAACCTCCGTGTTCGCCCCTTTTCTGTTACTCTGTAAATACGCACAGGCTTGATGATGAAAAGCGATGAGTACTACATGTACTTGTAACCACTTGTCGTGTTTACTCTCATTTTTGTGAAGACATGGGAGGAAATAGAGGGGCAAATAAGTCAACAAGAATGTACAGGATTATACACAAAAGGATGGTGAAGTAGAGGGACGATCGTTTGTTTGATAAACACGTGGTCGTGTCGACGGTGAAGCATCTATAATCACCCCTTGCGTATACCGTCTTGCACAAGGTACGATGTATTGTATATTGTAGCAACAATTATTGATATGGTGATCGCCTGACCAGGTCAATGTTGACGATGTAACCATTGAATCAAGCGCAACTTCCAGATTACCTGCATCCTATTTAAATGTAGTACTTTCTTCTATCTTCAGAAGCTTCGAACTGACATCGCGTTAAGAGCTCTCCGGCCTAATCAAATTCATTCTGTATTTCATTCAGCAGTGTACTTTCTTGATATAAACGTTTATCGTGATCTGATAATCAATATTTGATATGAACGCAAGGAATGTTCCAGAAACATCTGTTTTGCCAAGATAACATCGTCAGTAATATTGCCAGTCTATAGCTTGTTCAGGAACCGTACCCATCGTGTTTTATCTCTAGATTGATCAATAAGAGTATGTGTTGATTACAACTCACTCCGTGTTTATTATTTGGCAACTACACAAAAACAACATTTTGGGGTCACTTCTGGTCACATACGCATCACTGACTACGTGTAATTGTATACCTTTCAGGATTTTCACAGATTTGGTTTCCTTGTTTCATGCAAATTGAAGAGATTTTCAGTATCAAGTCTTGATTTAGTGTCCAACATATAGTGTAAAATACACAGCTTTCAGGGAAACAAACAATATGCATGTTTGAGCACAAAAGAATTGAATCGGAATCATTAAAAAAGATGTTTAGATTTAATTCAATAGCAACTGTGATATATCTAGAAAAGTTTGAAAATGTAAGAAATAAGGTCTACTTCACATTTAAATGCCATTAAAGTGAACATGGATTGTTTATTGTATTGAACTTGTTTTTGTTATCATCAGTTAGAGTTTTGCCTAGATGAGTACATGGTAGGTATTTTGACAAATAAACCGAGCGTGTTATTGTGCGGCACGTGTTGAACTGATCCCGTGGATTACTGCGGACTTGTTTCTCATCATGTCCGGGTAGTTGCTAATTATTGAGTTTTCCCGCAGATATCAGTGGTTGTTTATCCGCTCGGAGCTAGGATTAGGGCACACGGCAGGTGGAATTGTTCCGTGTTTGTTTGATTATTTGTACACTTGCGGGAGATAGGAGCCTCTATCTGTAGCCATTATAGATGTGGAGTGGGTAACGTTTCTCAGCTTACTGTAGATTATGTATCAGAATATCGGAGGGAGAAGCGACAAGAGATAGAAAAATAGTAAAAACTCAGGAAATTAAGTACACACATTGCTAACGTTAACATTTGTTAGACAATCAATCAATCATTCAATCAATCAATCAATCAATCAATCAATCAATCAATCTAACCATCAAGATAAAACATTTTACATTAATCAGTTTTACAATCATACCTAAAATTACGAAGAGATAGTTCAGGATTAGCCTTATTAGTCTACACTCACTACCATGTAAGGTGGTATTTATGTCAGCGGAAATGTACCTGACTAGTTTTGAACGCAACAGAATTATGACATTTATCTGCATGAGAAAGTGGGCAGGCATTGAGGACAATCTGTCGAATCTGCCGCAGTTTAAAAAAAATTACATTGTTTTTATGTTGCAGAGTTGTATAGAAGTCATGCAGTTTACTGTAGAATACATCGAACCATTACAGCCATCGTGTAAACCGTGTGACACTATCTGTATATCTATAGCGCTCATCAAAATCTATCAAATGCATTGAGATTACGCACTCATGATCTGATTAGTTAAGGGCGGCTTAGCAAATGCAACAGGTCATGCAGAAAATGTTCAACAGTCCACATGATGAGGGGGAGGGGGGTATGGAAAATGTATCCCTAACTGTACGCTTTAACAATGTCAGTCGCCAGAGTAGACAATGTACTCATATTTTGTACACAATCACACTCACGTTCGGTCTAAAGCCTTTACTGAAAAATCCAAATCTCCTTTCAGACGAAGAGACGTAGAAAGAACAACAAAGGCGGGAGTAAGAAAGAAAAGGCGGCTGACAAAAGGTGCGACAGACAGGTATGGCAAACCGACCAGCCCGCCGTTAGTCCCGCGGCTACAGCCACACAGAGGACACTCCCCGGACAAAGACAATACCAGACACGTGTGCAGCGCGCGACACCGCGGTGTGACGGACGACATTTAACCACGTAATTATACATGCCTTCAGGGAGGGGGGCCTGTCTATTCTTCTTCGTACGCCCATAGATTAGGCCCCAAGATGTTAACGAAAATCGAGGTAATCATGAGGAAAACTATCCTTCCGAAAAATGGGTAATTTTCGGTTGGCGCTGGTAGGGCGTGAACAGCACGATTTCAGGACAACATTGTCCTCTGAGATAGCTTTATATTTAAACATCAGTATACTTCATTCAGTGTTTTCATAGACTATGGAGGACAATGCAACTATGAATCTATCAATGGTATAAAGGCTAAACCTTTATCGCACTGTCTGTATGGTTTGGGGACAACATGTAATACAAATGCAATGTACTTCTATGTAAAATTACGGTGATGTGGACTTTTAGTGGTCATTTTATGGTCTCGTAACCGCAGGCCTTGGGGGTCAGATGGGAAAGACGAGTAATTTCAGGTGACATATATCCCGTCAGAACGCTACTGACACATACTGCCTCCGGCGTCAGTAAATGAGAGACCATTTTCAGCCACCTGTTTGTTTACTGCAGCCTTCTCTTCTTACTCGTGTCCTTTGTTGTTCTTTCCAAGTCTCTTGGTTTTAAAGAAGCCCCTATATATAATCTCCAAGCAGATCTATAGGTTGCATAAAGACCGTATCAAACTGGCAGAGGAAGTTCGTTTTGCAACCCATTACAAGCTCCTTCTTCCAGTTGGATACGGTCTTTGCAATCCATTGGGTCTGGTTGGAGACTACCTATATAAACTGGCAGACAAAGACTCAGTTTCCAAGGCCTCAGACCAAACATCGGTGCGACCGGTACCCTAAGATGTTGTAAACAATTCCCTTTCATGGTCGACTAAGAAGCCATGTGAATAAAGAGAAAATATGATTATAGAGAGTATGTTAGATCTGTAACGCTAGATTTACATATTTTTCCTAATTTGGGGCGAGATTTCACTGATAGAACCGACCATTGACAAGGATGTACGACAATATATTACTTCGGAGGACAGTTCAATTCTGTACGACACCCCACAACTGTTCAAAGAATACCTTCAAGCTGCTGTCGTAAACCTATTGTACGGACAAATGTCAAGTCAAGTCAAGTCAAGTCAAAGTTTATTGCACAACGATTGTAACAGGTACAATGTAAGGCAAACAATGTGGCATGGTCTCTTTGAAGACTGGTGTTCGACCGTACCAGCAGTGTCGAGACAATTTCAAGCATTTCACAGGTACATGTACAATGCATCTTCGCGCTACCAGACTTGTCTATTGTCTCATTCCAGACGAAGAGGAAATGGCCTATCAAAGTTTTCAATACTAATCGTTGGCCTCATTTTTATACCATAAATCCTACCTAATATTCTTATTTGGTTTGTAAAATATGCACATGCATAAGAGTTGGGTAGTGTACAAATATTTTCGCTCAGAAGCTCCATAATTTTCTTCATAACAAATGAAACGGAACAATGAAACTGAAGATATTTACTTCACTTTTCACAGAGCGAAGCTACGAAGCTAGCACGTCCAAACCCAAAATGACAAACGTCATGAGCAGGCTGTTGGGTCCTGTCAGCGTATGCCTCATTACCTGGTCCCACCCACCTGCCCCGAGGTGCGGGGAACTCTGCACAGCCCTCCACCTCCAGCTACCTGCAGGCAGTCATTACAAACAATGTGCCACACATCTACTCATACGGGCAGCTATGCACCAGCTGTTATATGCGACTGTACGGCCATAAAGCTTGTTTGTTCTCGCCATGTTTAATGACACACAGAAAATATGGACAATTACCTACAATCCATTCACACCTCTTGGCTTGAGTCTTTTAGCGGTCGCGTCAGTGTATGGTGGCTTTTGTAAATGTCAGTTATTCAACTGATGTAACAATAAGATAAAGAATCTCTGTAGAATATGTCAGGTAATCTTTGAACATCTGGAATGTGGCATTCAGTTGAAAAGTGATAAACATTTAAATCTCCGCGGCGACTTTTCCGTGTCACGAAAGTTTGGCTTACCCAGAAGTTGTTACAATATGGAGCATTGTTCATAGCAAAATGGGTTGCACTCTTTCATGCTATGTTGTCATGGAAGAATCTGATAAAGTATACGATATCTACATAACGATACAGTGATCTGTACGAGCTACATTAGGCATGAACGTGCAGTGAAGGTCATTCATGATCAGTTATTCAATCATCCATCCATCTCTCTATTCATCCATCCATCCATCCATGCGTTTGTTCAATCATTCATTCATTTCATCTAATATTTTCTGAGACTTTGTTTCGCGTTATATAACAACAGTGATTCAACATTGCAGATATTTCGTCTCCTCATCTGTTTAAGTACATGTATGTCGTTCGGGCAAGGTTCCAATCTTTAAACACGAGATTTCCTTGTTCTTCTAACGACATCTTTCTTGTATCGGCCGTTGTGTGGCCCTTCTTTGTCTCGCAGTACCGTTAAGTATGGCCTCTCTGTTTTCTGCCGACTCGCCAGAATCTGTCACTGTAACTTCCCCACCTCGCGACCATTAGTTACCAGCACGCTGCCCCTGTTATCCACGCCGCCCTGATATTTTTTCATTTTCAGCGGGTAAAATTGAATAAAATCGCCCCAGGAGGCGGCGTGACCCCAAGTTCAGCTCAGTCTATAAATCTTTTCCTACCAGTGATCCAAATAGTGACCGATGTACAAGTGATAGTCTGCGGTGTAAAGGACTAATTTTCTATGGTTTCTCAGTCATTGTTCATTTGCGCGCCACACCGGACCGAAGCTGACAGATTCCATAGATCGCGCTTAGCCAGATTGAAGGGGAGCCTTAAACACCGGAGAAAGCGATTAGCCATGGGCAAAATGGAAGTTCAAATGTCACATAGCTGGAATTATGGATCAGCACCTGGTTACAAAGCGAGGCGGCGGGGGTCCGAACCCCACACCTGCGAGGGAGAGAAAGGCCGGGCTGGTTACCAGAGGACGGCCATGCTGTCGGCGGGCCGGAAGAATCTGCGATGTAGTCAGAGAACAATCGCTGTGGTCACTGTATAATGTAGGGTTCTAACCTTAATCCACTCTGTAGTAGTACATGTATGTGTGATTCTACTTTATACTATTTCGTTTTAAACTATAAACTTTACGTGTAATCTAAGAAGAAGGGATGGCCAAATACTATATACAGTCTAAGAATGTTTAGTGCCCAATTCGTCAAAGAAGTTGTTAATCTTTTATATGATAGCATATGATGTTGAATATGTAGAATAAATGTGTTCCTTAAATTTTGAATCATTCAACCTAAAACTGTATGGTATTCCTTTGTTAATTGTGACCTTTAATCCAACATGTTTGGTTGTGCAAATTTCGTGTTATATTAGGCGGAATGGATACACAATCATTCTTACACCTCGCAGTTTGTTTAACTTTCAAATAACAGTCAACCAGTTTCGTTGCAAAAAGATTTGAATGATCAAATCTTGATAACGAGAACACAAAAAAAAACTGTTTAAGAATAATCATTGCTTTTTTCAAGCAGGGTGTGAATAGATATGCTGGACACAAGGTCCCTTTCACCCGAAGCTAACCGATTGCACATGGAGAAAGCGTTCGATAAAACGTGAATTCACAACTTGTTTGTGATACTTTCTATTGTAGTTTTAAAGCCTGTTTTCAACACGTTCCTTTCTATATATGGACGCTGTGGTAGTAAATTCAGATGACCTTGGTTGATTGTGGACTTTAAATTCTCTCGTGTTTTTGTTTTGTTTGGACACGATAACATTTATTTCTCCTCATAATACTCGCACAACTCTCAAATTCGGCGGTTTGTTTACTTTAGAATAGAGAGGAGTTAAAAAATTGGCGCGTTGATTTCTTGTTTGTTTGTTTGATATTGAAGCTTTCCCCCCCACGATATTGCCCAATAAACACAACAAATAAGTACCAGACTATCTTATCTAGAATACACACTAACACAGTACCATAGTTTACAGAAACTACGTTACCTAGATGTCTGAATATTGTATTTTGTTTTAGCATACGGAAACCGACCGCTAATTGTATATAAACAATAAAGAGTTATGAAGTTCCTGTTCCAACTAATCTGAATCATCATAATTGTTGAACCGTCACTCTGTGACTTCGGGTTTGCACGTACATGAGTATATTCTGCTGTAGAACGGATTGGTCTTGACCAACACACACCACTGTACCCGTGCTCTCTCCTAAACGTTTTGCGGAGTCTTTATTGTATTACAAATGTTGCCCTCCTTATTACTAACATAAGGGACCGACTGTTGATAACGTACGCACCAAAATATTGCAACCTCTAGAACAACATTTCGGCATGATTCTAACCCGTCTGTGACTAGAAGCGGGCTTGTTTTTGATGTAACGTTACTAAGCGTCCATAAACCCTTACTAATTCATTCATTACACAGAAGAACGACTTAAGGAACTATATATATAAGAAAAAGAGATGGACGTTTTTCTCTGGTACGATTTACCGCTAACAAAGGCTCTGGAGGAGCCGAGCTCGGCCCGGAGGGGGACCTGCCCGTCCAACCTCTCATTATCCGCGGGTGCGATATGTAACCCTCGTTAGCGCTCTAATGCACATCTGCTTCCCTTAAACAACCCGCTGATTTTCTTTGTTAAACTTTTTGTCGAGGTGTTTAGCAAGACTTTTTTGCATTCTAAGAAGAGCTATAGACTTAAGATAAGGGTAAAGTATCTAAGTACTCTGTCAGAAACTGTTGCTGTTCCCTTTTGTGACTTCTTCCTTCCGACAATCTGTTCACCTACTCGTCTTCTGCTCGCTAATTCGTTAACATTTTAACTATCCCTTACTTCCTATCAAGTAAGTAATAGTATAGGTTCCATATAGTGGACACCAAAGTCAGAAATAAAGGAATATCAAGTAAATAACATTATAGATTTAAAAACATGTTTTGGGCATCACTCTAACACCTTTTAGAGACTTTATAGTAAGCTTAGGTTCATGATGGGAAAATACATTTTCCTAATATAGATTCAACGAAATCTTTTCTTGTAGACATTTTTCTGCAGTGAGTTAAGAAAGCCTGTGTAAAGCAGACGACTTTCTAACAGTAAAGACCATTATTACGTTGCTTACATTATTGACGATCCTACCTTAGTTCAGTTAAAATTTTGATGTTTCACAATGAAATCAGGAACATAGATATATGTGAAAAATTCCATGAAAATAAACAAAGAAGCAAAAAGTATGATGGAAAATAAAGCGTTTATTTACATGTTCTCCAAGATCTGCAATATTTACATCGACATTGCATGGCGGAATGGACGACAAATGTTATTTTGATATTTACAACACTAATAGGTTAGTCCAGTCAATAATACAATTTGCTACATAAAAAGAATGGTATTCAATCGCCGTTCAAATTTGTTATGTACATAAAGAACGCATATACATGTATGTTGGACTGGTTGGGAAGATAGCTCTTGACCGTTTTCTGTACACAGTGAATGGACAACAAATCATGATTAAGACAAAACACGGCTCAAGACATTGAGCTAACAGCACTCTTCATTTCGTCTTACACAAAACAGTAGATAAGATCTGCTTTGGGTGACAATACGAGCTATCTCAAGAAATATTTCAAGACTAACCCGACCCAGTGGGCCCTGTGTCCGTGTGAAATGGGGTGGAAGACTCATGGTTTACGACAATGGAAACGAAAAGACGCGGTATGGAACAAACATTCCAAACAAATAGTCTATAAAGTCTGAGTCTACTGTAGTGTAAGTTGGAGATATGAACTGTCTATAAGTATTCACCTGTTGTGTAGTTTGCACACAGAGTTCTGTACAATAGTTTAAACATTGTCCGAGCCGCGTGTCACCTTGTGTGAAACGTCGGCATCTTCCCGAACGGCAGGCCGGCGGAGAGGTCTGTCGGGCACTGCGGGCACGAGCAGGGGATGGGCCACACGCCGAAAGGGTTCGTCGGGAGCCCGAGCGGCCTGGACTGAGGCTTGACGGACGAGGAGCTGCGTGGAGGGTCCTTCGGGGAGAGGTGGGTCGCAGGCCGGTGGAGAGTTGTGGGCGGCACGCTGAACGTTGCCTCAGGCTTGATAAGCGTGCTGTGCGGGAGTAGCGGCGGGGAGGGTCTCATGGCGGGCCCGTGCAGGCTCGGTAAGGTTGCCGCCGGCGACGGCAGCCCCGCGTGGTGAGCACGATGGCCGTTTTGGTAGACATCGCTCACGAGTCGCTTCATCTCGTCCAAGGAGCTGTTGAGCATGAGGATGTAGTTCTTGGCCAGCAGCAGCGTGGCGATTTTGGAGAGTTTCCTGACGGACGGACCGTGAGCGTACGGCATGACTTCCCGCAGCCCGTCCAGCGCAGAGTTCAGGTCGTGCATTCTCTTCCTCTCCCTCTCGTTCACCTTCAGCCGCAGCTCCTGTACCTCCTCCTCCGACAACTGCTTCTCGACTTTCTTCAGACTCTTCCCCTTCCTGATCTTGCCAGACTGGGACCGCATGTAGGGAGAAGACGGTCTAGGCGAGCCGCCGCTGGACCAGGACAGTGGAGAGGACACGCTCGGGGACCCAGGCGACCCCGTCCCGACAGTGTGTCCGTGGTCTTCACGTTCTTCCATCTCGTCTACAACTTCGTCAAATAAACGACAACACCAACCGTAAACTCACGCTGAAGCCGTCAATGCTTCCGAAGTGTTGTTAACGCAGAATGGTCGCTTCTGCCCGCCTCACCGGATTTTAAGGGCGGCTCTTCGCCAGATAACAATGGGGACAAAGATAAGGACCCCGAGGGTACCTGTCCCTTTTGACAGATGGGCCACCAATCGCGATGCACGACCGACAGCCATCAACGACTCTCATATCCGAGCCGGGAAGTATTGTTTGTTTATTTTGTATCATCCTCCCTTTCTATGAAAGAGTAAGTACTACAACAGCGCTTTAAGACGTGTATACATTAAAACCGCGGAGGCATTGCTCCACTACTACTTCGTGCTTCTTTTCTCGGTCTGAAGGATCAATTATACCGACCATAAGGACACAAGAGCCGGCCGTACCGCGGCCACGCGACGGTGGAACCGACTTAGGTCCTCCCTCACGCCTCATCAGCTCACCAACAACTCTCCTCACAACTAGAGACTCGGCACTTTGTAAGACATGTAAATATGCCACTTAGCATGAGTCCAACGAGTGTGAAACGAAATTTTCTTTTCCTGTGGACGCTCTTTGCCTCCAGGCTAGGCTTTGTCTTGCTCACTTAGAGCGGGTTGCACGGCTGTCGTGGTGCATTTTACCACATGGTTAAACTCGTTTTAATGATTAGTTCGGATGTCAGTAACTCGGATAGCGGACGGGCACGTGCCGGGCCTATTTTCACGGTCCTTAGTTTCATCCAGGTTCTGTGGTGGTGTAGGAATAAAGGAACAGACGTGAAGAGAGAGAAGTCTAGTTACAAATTAAATTAAGGGCCCTTCTTCCCGCGACTCATTTCAGTTGAAGAGTTTCCATTTACCGCCGAGATTGGACTGTGAGAGTGGGGTTTATCTAGTCTATTGTATTGATTTAAAACATTTTTGGCATTGATGGTTTGGCAAAAAAAGGGAGATGTATTCATCTATTTAGGACGAAACACATACCGTGTTTCCTTTTAATGTAAGAAACCACCAACAAACAGTTAAATTGATCTGATTATAAAGACGGTGCACATGTCGGAACGAAAAAAATAAATAATTTTCAGTATTCAGATAATTTGCCATCAGCACAAAGACTAGAAGAGGGCAGAAGAAAACGCGAGTTTTTAGATACAATGTTTAAAACTTGTCGCGGTGTTTGAGGTAAACCAGTGGTTCTCTCATTCTTTGTGAACTTTGAAACCACCAGCAAGCAGCTGCTTTCAAACTTGTAAACCAGCAGTTATCCCATTCGTTGTGAACTTTTGAGCTCACTGGATGAGAGAAAGCTGTCTGCCATCTTCCCACAGACGTCAAAGCCACGGCCTCTGCCATATCTCAGCCCGAGGGACCATTGTTCTTGTCTCCCTAGCAACTAAAAACGATCTATACTTGTCTGATGTAGGAAAGTCACTAACGACCGTTCCCAGAGTTACCAAGTCGCCGTTGCCATGCCCTCGGGACTCGTTCCCAGGATGCCAGGTTTGACGGTCAAGTGTCTGTCGTCTGACAAGTGTACTATGTCACGAAACAAGAACAATTTCTTCCACAAAATGTGCATTTTTCGTCAAATTTCTCTCAGGTTTTCACCTAAACGAAACAGAACATTAATATCTAGATGAAATACAAGATTTGAAAATTGCAGTTTTCCCCCCGTTATCTCTTTTGATTCACCTTTGACCTGTCCCTGACACAGCATGTTTGTCCTTCAGTGAAACAGGATTCGATAATCGATGGCCCTGACGATTTCCCATCGGGCTCGTTAAGAATCAATCATATCTGTGCTACATGTGATGAGCCCATGTCCTTCTAGGTGGTCTTCCTCCGTGTTTCACATAGGAAAACTGATAATTCCGCAGTGAATCCCTGTATATTATATTGACTGGAATTAAGTTTGTTCCATAGAGAATATAGCCTTAGCAACGGGTCCTGCTGGAGCAAAGATTACCCCTAATCCTCCGCGATTAAATTGTTGTTGACCCTCAAAAATGTAGATTAATTATTGCAAGAAGGTTTGTAGGTTAACCTCCTTGATTATTGCTAATGAACGGGATAATCAGTTGATTGGAATGTAACGGGTTATTACCAATATTTACAATACTGTCAAATTTTCGCTATGTATGTGAAGGTTTTAATGTCATTCCATGAGCAAAAATAAAAGGGCCCAAACACAGATAATGATATGAATAGGTTTTTATGCCATTCATGACAAAGTATCTATCATATGCTGCAGAAGAATATACATCTATGCGCAATAATATATTGTCTATGCCTGCACGTGGATCATAAAGTGAAGTTTTAATTTTGTTTTGTTTAGGGGCCATTTGGTCTAAAAGGACTTGTAAGATCTTGACAAGTGTTGATCGAGTTTTAAAAATAAATTTTGACTTGCAACTATGATACATGGTTGCATGATCTCAGGCTTGTCATTTCTAAACCTCTGATAAAGAGAAACCATGTAGTTTGTTGATCTGGAAATAAACGGATTATTCTGCCGACAAAGACGAGCGGAGAGGTGAGCTTTGATTTCCGCCCCATCAAATTGTCACGTCAGATGAACGTGGACGTTTCTATCTGGTCTAATGTTTTCTGCGTGAAGCCATCGTCTGTCCTTTGTTGGTAGATTTATTCTGAATGACTGGCTTATCACGTTCGGCACTGGGGCTGAAAGGGTGATTCAAAAGGCCAATTATCGCTGACAGAGCTACTAACAAAGGATTTATCTCGCAAATGTAGCATATGTCGTTATTCCACGCACAATATAGTTTGAGGAAGCTCATATTTCAACCCAAAGTTTTTGAAGAGCGTAAGTTCTGTGAGAAACTTGTCTGCTTTTTGCTCCCATTCAAAATTAAGAAACGATTTGAAAGGAAATCCTCAAGGATTCGGTTTACCCTTGGTGCTTGGATAAAGCACTTGATTGGTTATTGAGGCATATGATTTGATTTATGTACTGCTGAATGGGAGTTCATCTCGGTGAGGTCCCTTGGCGATGTGACGCTTTGTTGTGACGCTGGTACGCTCGGCTTTGTTTTTGTAGCGCGGACCGTGTGTGGTCAAAGTCAGCCGGGAAGGCCGCGGTCTTGAAATTCAGCCGTGAGAGAGGATTAAAAGCAAGTGATTTTTTCCAGAACACAATACACATCGATCAGCAAAAATAGTTGCAGCTTTCTTCCTTTAATTGTGCTCTCTCCCTCTGTCTGTCTGTCTCTCCCTCCCTCTCTCTCTCTGTGCGTGTGTATAGTTTTGCATCCACGACAAGTTATACAGTTACTTGTTAAAATACTCCATGAAGCTGAGTTTTAAGACTAAACAACCAAGCAGCAGATCGGTTTGTTTATAACTCGTGTGCCAACGTCATACCAACGTATCCTACAAATTCGTTTTTAATGAAAAATTCCCACAAAGCTATGCCAGCTATCTCCAACACAGTAGGGTGGATTATTATATCCTTAGTGACCTTACGTATATTTATTTATCCAACTCTGAAATATGTTTTTGATCGCTTCCAAAGCAATAGCTCTCTGAAGGGTGCTGCCTCGCTGAATCTTTATGAATAGATAGATACATTTTGCTAGTCCATTTCATCTATGCTGATATCTTTCGGTGGCTTAGAATTAATCTGTTAGATGTAGCAAAATGTTAGTCTCCAAGCAGACCTACGGGTTGGCAAAGACCGTATCCAACAGGCAGAAGGAGTTTTCATAGCCAACCCAACCCTTAGATTGCACTATAAGCTCCTTCTTCCAGTTGGATACGGTCTTTGCAATCTATTGGGTCTGGTTGGAGACTAGCAAAATGTCACGGATAGGCAATGTTAGCCTATCCCCGGGGGCTACACTCTGTGTATGGTACCAGTCGACTTATGTTTGTTGTAGTGTTTGTAGATTTTCAGTATAGTTAAAATTAAAGTCCTCCCACACCAGACGGTGCACAGGACGGCGCCTATCTCCACTTCAGTAGCCCATGGGCCACACAACTATGAGCAATCACTACAGCAGGGGGCTAGTCCACTGGTAGCGGTGTTTGTTCAACTGCCATACTCTTTCCTAAATGCCGCGTTCTAGGCAGAGATTTTCAGTATAGGTATAGAATTGCTGTAAATGAAACTGTAGTGCACTCTATCTAAATGTGATACGGCCTAAGTGGCCCAAATAGCGGCGTACATGTGGCGATGCGTCAATTCACAGATAATATCATATGACAATTTACTGTTCCAATATCTACTTGGCAATTGCAGGCAATGTGACGTAGCCTGGAGTCTTGCAACAAGCTAGCGAATCTTGGGGAGCGGGTCAAAGCTAACAAGGGTGGACTCCAGGCTAGGTCTACGTAGACACAGAGGAGTCTGAGCTAAACGGGATAATACGGGTTAAAACTGCAAGTTATAATGTACACGTTTGATATAAATTTACATGTCCCAAGCCCCCGGCTAGCAGCATCTCCCGCCTATAGAAGCATCTCCCGCCCAGAACTATAATGTATGTGCGTCTTATATTGTCATGTCACGTCCAGGAAGTAAGAATGATGACTCAAAAAGAGCAACAAAGGGAGGCGATGAGTCGTGTAAAGACTTTGTTAGTGTGAGGATGTTAGTCATGTGTAATCTCCAAGCAGGTCTCCACGGTGCTAAAATCGTACAAACTAGCCAGAGAAGCTCCAGTCAGACAGAGAAGTTGTCAGGCACCGTCGGATTGCCCAAAAAAACTTCTTCAGTTGGATACGGTCTTTGCAACCGTTGGGTCTCCAAACAGAGATCGTTTACCTTCCTCTGATTGGTACCGTTTTCTGACAGTTGAATGGATTGACGGTCGGAAAACGGGTACCAACCAAACGAAAATAACGACCCCTTAATCCAAACTTTGCTTTAAGGATAAGGGATAGAATATGTCGTTTGTGATATGGGCTAGTGGTTAGGATTTGGCGCTCTCACCGCCAAGGCCCGGGTTCGATCCCCGGTGTGGGAACCACTGAAACACAAGAGGTGAGAACAGTCTCCTGGCTCCCGGGGATCGAACCCGGGCCTGCCCCGCGCCAGCACACAGGCCGCACGCCATAGCCGCTAGGCTAAAAGGTCCGGACCAGTTAGACTGATCAGTTAGCGGCGCTTGACGGGACTGTTACACGTTATACTGTCAAACGTGCTGCTCGCAGCCCCCTCTCCCGGACACGGTGGCGTCCTAACGGTTCCCATGGCGTGATGGTGCAGGGCCGCGGAACTCCGCACGGTGGGTAACTACCAACAAAGGGACGTGGTGCGATGGAGACATCACGACTGTCTTGTCAGGCCTGTCACAAAGGGGACTGATGATGATTCATGACATGTCAGAACGGACAAAGCGAACCCACATGGTTGCAGATAGCTTTCCGTTAGAAATCCACGGCGTCGTCATGTTATGTGTCGGTTATGTGTTACGCTGACTGGTAATTATACCGGGTGACTAAGGGCCAATTTACACACAGCTTACAGAGTTACAGATGTAGCATCGTTTTTTCTACATCTCGTCCAGCCAGTCTACGTAACCGTACAAACAAGCGTAGCATATCAGAAAATGTTTCAAAATCCATCATTCCAACTTCAATTTAGAAAAGCACTTGTTTTCCTTTTTCATCTTTCGTTGGAGAAAGGATTTGACCAAATGTAGATATGCCTGCAATACTAGGCTGAATGAGTTGGTACGAACTATCACCTAATTTCATCACTGAACACAAAATCAGTTGTAAAAGGACAAAAAAGGGTGCAGACAGATGCGTGACATTATGAGTAAGGGAATGAATGAATATATGGATGATGAAAACAGGAATGAATGAATGAAGGAATGAAAAATGGATGGTTTAGTGGATGAATGGTATAATCAACGACATTATGGAATAATGCAATAAATGACCAAAGTCATAGAAAACCAGTTTTGTAACAGCTACTAGTATACGTAATTGAAAGTGATCCCAATTTGAATGTACAAATCTTCCAAGTTGGTAAGAAAGTTTGTGTTGAAAGACTTTATTGGTGACGAACAATACGCAGTATATCGATACGGCTTTACTAAACTACATTACTTCCTTTCAGAATATGAAAGACAGGTGTGTTGACATGAAAAAGCGGAAAATCTTTTCTGTAGTGGCTAGATCTACTTATGCCCGAATCTGTTCTTACCAAGAACACCAACCGTCGGACAGATGTGATCTTTGTGTTCTACCTCTAAACGTCTGTAATTCCTTCAGCTCGGAACGACCACTTCTGTTTTCCCATTGTACTTCACCTCTGACCCCGAACATGGTGATGACTTCAGCATACAAACTATAGGGGCCGATCATCTGATGGAAATCTTGAGGCTCTTCCCCCCCTCCCTAATCTCCAAGCAGATCTCCACGGTGCTAAAACCGTACAAGCTAGCCAGAGAAGCTCCAGTCAGCCAGGGAAGTTGTCAGGCACCGTCCCGGTTGCTATAAAACTCCTTCTGCCATTGGTTGGATACGGTTTTTGCAACCGTTGGGTTGCTATAAAAACTCCTTCTGCCAGTTGGATACGGTCTTTGCAACCGTTGGGTCTGCTTGGAAACTACCCCTCCCCACAAACTTTACGTCGAGCCAGTTTAGAAGTTCTAAAATGTGTCAACGTTGTTCCAACGGTAAAGCATACTCCCAAGCAGAGGATGGGTTCCAGCAGGTTTTTTACGTGTTTTAGGCGTTTTTGTCGGGCTTTCTACTTTTTCATTTTTTTCGTCTCTATAAACCTTTAAAAGTAAGAAAAAAAGAAAAAAAGTAGAAAGCCCGACAAAAACGCCTAAAAACATGTAAAAAACCTACCGGAACCCCTCCTCTGCTTGGAGAGTAGTAAAGCATACAAGTATCTGTTATGTCCGAACTGAACGTCAAAGCGCCCGTAAGTGTGAGGCAGGGCCAGGTGGCCGGAAGGTTCGAGTGCGGCACTTCACCCTACTTCACCTTCAAGTGCTGCGACTGGAGTTGGAACTCAGCATCAATGTAAAAAGTACTTGTACAGACCACCCAAATACACAAGACTTCATTGTCGTACTTTTTCGTGTCTTGTTCAGTTCTTTCATTCGTCGATGAAGGTAATCCAGGTAATAAGATCCGCCAAATAGCATTTACTCAAGCAAACGTCTGACCGTCTCTAAAATCATATCCGGTTGCTTGAGTAAATTATCTCTTCTGCTCGTATGATCCAACTTCTTTATTTCTTATTCCTTCAATCTTGCTTTATTCTTTCTCTTACACTAATTATAGCATTAATTTCGATCTGTTCATTCCTTCTATCTTTTATATCTACTTCTCATCTTACTACCTTTTTCAAACCTCCTTGCTTTTGCCTAAGTTTTTGCATGTTCGTTTCTTTATTTCAAACATTTTTTCTAACATTTCTTCAAAATTCTTCATATTCCTCATAGCTTTGGCAAGCGATTGAGTGCACGTGTCATGTATGCGGAGAAGACATCGTGAATGATGAATGAAATATCACGTTTTTCTCCGATCTGTTGAGTATGACGAATTGTGTATCAAAAACTTCCGGAAACCGCGAATCATGAGGAGATCGAAAAGAAGAAAAGTTTCTTTGTATGACCTCAAGCTACAACACACTTCGGCACCCGCCGGCCGACAAGATCTCCATTCACTTCAGGTTCCTGCCCCATTGGGCACGAGGTTTTCACACGTCATCAACACCTTCCTGATCGTCTCGTGCCCATAGCATGTTGTCGGGAGGCGAGGAGAACAAAGCGAGTCCAGTCAATACTGGCGTCATCAGCGTCGTAAAGATATTAACCCCTCCCTCCCTTCCATAAGGACGAGACCACCTCATGGGGCAGGGGAGGGCACAAAGGCGCTGTAAAGGTTTATCACATACTGCGGGGTGCGCTGTTACTAGGTAGATGATGACATGCGCGAAGACACGAGACGATCCTGATGGTGAAAAGGTTTTCTCTGTGAATCAAAATCTGGTCCTTTTGTCTTGGACTGTGCGAACGTTCTCCTTTGATGGGCCCTTAATCCACCCGAAGAAAAGACGGGGATGTTTTGTAAGCTTTCTTGGAGAAGCCCTGGCGATGGAGATGGTTCAGAAAAGGTCAAGAAAGTGTCAGGAAGCTTAAGCCCCAACGAAACGCATGTCGCTCAAAGAAGGTGATTATCTCAAGCAAGCCGAAAGTTTTGCGTTCTCTCTGCAGAATACTAGCTTTGAGACGACATTACAGTGATTTTCATAATTTCTCATTACTGTCAGATCAATGTAAAAGAGCAAACGGTTTGGCTGATGTAATTACTGAAAGAAATGTAATTTAGATATATATATACATCTGCTCCTTGATCTGCTTTAAGATATGACACCGCGGCCGTCCTATTTCAGTTACTATACATCATTTCTGCAAAGTAAATGATATGCGAAAAGAGTTGGAGCGACATACCAGTATTGTATAATTGTTTCATACTGCAAAAGGGTAATCAGTGACAAGCTTTGGGTGGTCAAGACACCATCTAACTTCCCCTATTCCCATTACCTTATCTTTTGGTCATTTTGACACTTATGCCGCGACATTTCACAAATAAAAATCTAGAGGTGACAACATCGAGCAGAACCTGGACATAATTAGGCATACTTACACTTTTACGACGTTTTAAAACGTTATCCCAAACACATTAAAGTTTAAAACACAAGAGGTTTGCGAGAGGACTATTCGATACCTTTTCTCAAATGGGAAATAAAGATAAGATGTCCAGGATAAGAAAAGGTGAGGAATTCGGATGGATTTGGATCGGAAACGATCAAACTGAATTTGTGAAGTAGCTGATAAACATGATAAAACAACCGATGCTATTGAGGCCTACAACATTTTAATCTGATCCTAATCTGAACTTAATCTTTCGGCACATCAAAGCCACGTGCCAATGATGTGAATCAGGGTTAATCACGCCCTGTTAAACGGTTTAATTAGGGATAATTACGCAAGATTCTTCCATATTCACATAAGAATACAGAATCCCCACAGTGCTGTTTCAAACCGTTCAGCATATTGTTTAGATAAGCCTGGATAGCGGTCTTCTTTTAGAGTCTTGTCAGAGTCATTAAGCATCTAAACAGCTAGTCTGAGATTAGAACACGTAATTTCACCAGAGATGGTGATGAGATAGAGGGACTGTATTGAGACCTCAGTTCCTCAGTGACTAATTAAACCGTTCAGCGTAACGTGAGAAAAGGGGGACGGAGAAAATGCTGATGTTGCATGGTAAAGGCGTGTTGACTTCTTTAAGAAGCTTATCTTAGATTGTAAAGTTGCGGACAATTGTCCTGATGCTTTGTATCGTGAAACCTGGTGACAAGGTCAGGGGATTCGAATCTAGGTCTACAAATCTGTGTCCCTTTTTATCTAGATTTGCTGAACAGGGCTTCTCCTTTGCTAAGAAAACGCTTCAACTAGCAATCAGACTTATGGTTGTTATTCCACTTAATCGTTTAACCAAGGTGTCCCAACACGTTTTCGCATCCATTTTCCGTTAAACGGATACCTTTTTTTAAATTTCCTTCTCAAACAAGACTTTGCCAAACTTTCCTTTTTTCAGTTTATCTATCAGTACAGTCGTTAACCATTACAATACGTTTAGAGATGGACATGGCAGCACATCAACCAGTTGAAATCCGTTGAAATTGAAGAATGGCCACGAAACTGAAACAAACAAGAAAGCAAACAAACAAACAATCTCCAACAACAGCCGAATACCCTGTTTTCTTTGACATGCTAAAGATGTAGTTTACCAGTAACCTCCTAGGGACGTACTAGTATACTAGGAGGCTTACGCGGGCTGTTGAAAAATCTTAATGATTTTTAACTCCCAAAGTATCGTAGGCGCTGAACATAATTTTAATGTGTAGATAACAAAAATACACCTAATTTGAACTGTAAGGGACACGAATTGCATAGTTGTACATTAACAATAGTCTATGACTGAGCATATATTTTTCTGTTATAATAAATGATGGCGGTAAAGCGTTGATTAGGCATGGTGTACCGTCCGTGTACATTAGTTTACAGCGGTGTACAGGAGCTGACAGCTTCCATAGTCGGCTTGGATAGGAGATAGATGTACGCAGGGAAAACACACGCAAAGTGATTGGTCACGCAGAAATGGAAGTTCAAATGTCGGAATACTTCGGTACCGACGCCGCTGCCTGGAAACACAACAGCACCGCGGGAAGTCACAACGCCAAAATGTCGAAATAATAGAGAATATTTTTCGAGATTTGTTACTGATATACAGAGGTGTAGAAGTCGATATTATGATAAACTTTCCAGAGAATTTGAGACAGTGACCGTCGAAGTTTTCTGAAAAAGAATTCATTCAACTTCATTTTACCATCATTTACAGGTATATACAATAAAAACAATTACAGTTAAACGAACTAACATTTGGTTTATCTGCACATTGATGTAAAAATAAAACACGCAATGTTCGGCAATGGTTTAAAGGGTAGATATGTGTATTTTCTATTAAGAATTCAGGGCTTCTTTATTCAAGTTACATAAACTTATTCTTCAAACGAGATCATAAAATACAAAACAACTTTGGACTTTCTTTGGGAATTTGACTTCAAGAAAGTACATTTTGGATGTGTGACGAAAAAGATCGTACCTCAAAGCCCGTGCACAATGTTCGAAACCAGCCATTGAACTTCTGCTTTGATCTTGCAGCTCATACATATTCCATGCCGGGTTAAAGCGGGTCCAGCATGTGGTAGGAAGACAGACGATTTTCCCCGTGCGGCGGCAGGTTTGGGTCTGTGCCCGGTCTGGTTCTGTCCTGGGAAGGCGGCGGAGATTTAAACCGCAGTCTGGCTCCCTTTACACCCGTGTAGAATTGATTATACGGCTAAAGGTGTCAGGGGTAAGTGGGGAAGGGAATAACGGGGTGCTAATGAGGTAAGTACGGGGCCTTCAGCTCCAATATCCGTAAGGAAAAGAGAGAATTCTGGTGTAAAGCTTGCACGATGGAGTCGTTCCTTCACGTCGTGTGACTGCTAGCGCTAACTCTAAAACGGTTTGAGGCATACATCATTATGTGTCACGCGATTCTAATACTGTATTCATAATGTTAAAGTTACAAGAAAGGACATCGGATTCAGCTTCTTTTTTCCACAGATTTCAAGTCTGACTTGCAGTGTTTTAGCGGAGTGTTTCTTGATCACAAAGTCAGGGGTTTCAATCCCAGCCATGCCTGACGGTTTACCAGATACTAGTATGCGATTCGGATTCAGATGAACTCGATGAAACTGAAAACGAAACAAAAGCATTTAGGGTATTGTCTGAAGCTTTTTGTCCAATCAAAGATCTAAATCCGTTAAAGTTATTGTATTAGATAGAGAGTGGTAAATACAGGTTGTGCGGACGAAGAAACGAATGCCACATTTCTTCCGCACTCACAATAAAAGTCCATGTCTGTTTGATTTGTTTCTAACACCATCTGTTTGAATGCTAAGCAGACTTCTTTTGATATTCAATTCTTAACAAATGTCACAAAATCATTCTTCTTGTTCCAAAACCAATATTTGTGAACCACACACCTATAAACTTTATACGTTAAGCTACGACCTCTCTGCTTCGGTGGATAACTCGAGGATGGAAACGCATTGTTTTACTTCACGTAAGTGGACAGAAATTACATTTAACAACAACAAAACGCAGAGTTTAGACCGTTTGGAAACCAGCTGCTCCGTGTGAGCAGGGTAGTGCTCCCCGTAGAGAGTTTTTAACGCGGAGTGGCAGCTCTGAAGATGTATTCCTTGTCGCTCTTTGTCCGTCCTGTTTCTCTGACAGCCTGGACATTGGTCCTTTCGCTGCGCTCTTGGCTCAACTTTTGGCGGCATTCCGTTTCTAGAGAAAGAAGCCCGGACCCTTTGTAAGAATGAGGAAGGTCCTGCTGCGGTATTTAGAGGGAGAAGAACGATCCGACTTGCGGCCGTGGAGGCATCTTTGTCTTCTCATCACTGAGCCGACAGCTTCTGTAATGTGACCGTATGAAGTTTCACAACTTGCAATGTGAAACGGTAAGGCGCTAACCATAGCTATCATCGGCTAGGCATAGCAATGTTTGGAAAGATATGCACAAATCGAATGTATACTATATATATGATACAAATGTAGTACCGTGGTAGTGTTTGTTTTGGCTTTCATACAACATGTTATAAACGAGCTAGCGGTACAGGATTCAATGAGGTATTTTTGTTGCATATCCATGGCAACACGAACTGAGTTTCATGTGGAAATTTAATTCCTATCAAAGCAATAAACCTGATTGAATGTTATGTTAATACTGCGATGTAAGGAATAAATATGTGATTGCAGACGCAGGCTAACACCACACGGAGGATATACCGGTCGGTAGTCTATACCATACATGATAAAACGTCGAAATACATGACAGCGACCATACTTCTTTAACTTATTGTACGTTAAAGCTAATGCCTATATATCATATTTTTGAACGCATACAATTCGACCACTGTGCTGCAAAGGTGGAATTACAATAACATAGACCCTCTCCAGTCTCTTCGAGGCAATTGTAGGTAATCTCCAAGCAGATCTATCGATGGTAATGACAGTTTCCAACTAGTACTGGCAAAAGCAGTCCAACTGGTCAATAATACTGCTTTTGCCAGTTGGATACTGTTATTGCCACCGACATAACTGCTTGGAGATTACATTGCAGTGGATTTTTTTCAGTATGGTTTTATTCAAGGAAACAATACAAATCGGCCTTGCAGCAAAAGCTGAATTGCGCCGAGATTTACAGTTGATTACATTGATGACTGATACAATCATATCTACAAAGGATTAAAAGACATATGATAAAAGGAATTACGAAACGAATGGCAATGCTAAAACTTAATCTATAAACTTAAGAAATGTGGAATTCACATCATGTGTCATCATTGAGTAGCCGAGTCCTTTTCAGCATGAGCAAGATATTTACAACAAGAGCTGTTCAGCTAGTTTCATCATGACATAATAGTTGGTAGTGGTATTCAAAAGTGGATCATATGCGGCAGACGTACCTAAAATTTAGCTGACAAAGACAATTGGACTGACGTTGTCCCCAGGTAATACTGTTCCCTGCCAGCCCGTCCCTGGAGTACAGCGACACGCGGTGGCGGTGCCGGTCACGCTCCCGGCTAATTGGATAAACGGTCGGGCGATATTACATCCTCCGTTTGGGATTTCCTGTCAAAGTTTCGAATATTTTCGGTTATTATTACCATTATTAAAGTCATCCTATTAGATGCATTAGTTCTACAAGCTTCATATGTGTATCAAAATATGTGCGATGCATTTTTATTGACAAAAAAGAAATGCAATCGATTTCGAGAAAGTTGCAGAAACTTGTCAAAGTGTGTATTACCATATTGCGATGCCTTTCATGTTGTTTTTTTGCTTGAAGCATGAAGTATGGCCAATTTCTTTAAAATGTTATGGAGTATTGAATTTTCTCGCTGGGTTCTTCAAAAATTCGCTCCAGAATCCTATACCTTCCAGCACAGACTAGTAATGTTTTGATGCTAACTTATGTTTTTCATTCAAACTGATCGACTTTCAAATAGCCAGGATTTCTTAATACGTATTTTAGTACATCTAAGAAAGTAACGAAACATGAAAGAAAAAGACGAAGGATCACAGTCGGAAAATACATGGAGCTCTTGGAGTGGATCGCATTTTACATTTGCTCAAGGCATGGTTATGCGTTTTCCAAACTATAACATGCCTCATTTCCTAAAACCGCATGGAAAGAAGAAAATATGCGAAAAGAAAGCGGAGAACAAACAATACAACAACAAAGGCTCTGGAGGAGCCGAGCTCGGCCCGGAGGGGGACCTGCCCGTCCAACCTGTCATTATCCGCGGGTGCGATATGTAACCCTCGTTAGCGCTCTAATGCACATCTGCTTCTCTTAAACAGCCGCACTTGTCCATTGTGGGGAGGACGGCGGGAGTTTCGTGGCATTTTGTCTTGTTAACGGGACACCAGCGTTTGGGAATGAATGAAAACGTGACAGTAGCAGGAACTGAAGAATGGTGAACAGAAAAATAGAAAGATAAAAGAAAACGAGCGCTGACGATCTAGTAGACTAACCATGAATGCATTGAGATAAAGGAAGCAAAGTTATATAAATCTTTACAATTGTGTGAAGTAAAATTTCCAGCCGCGCACGACTGTCAGAAATGTGGGAACGTTTATTAAAAGTATTGCTATCTCCATCCTCAGTCACTTTGCAGACTTTCTTTGGCAAACTCTTGATGAACCAAGTGTTTCTTTCCGGAAAGCGAAAGGCACCATCTCTCCATCTAGTACTACATTTGTTCAAGGAGGTTGTTGTATGATTATGCTTTTCAGAGCTGGAGCGAAAACAAAATTCGTCCTCCATGCTGTATGATAAAGTCGATTGGTCATCTTGTCACTATGCCTAGTAAATGGGCACCTATGCTACCAGAGAATGGGGCTTATGGAGAAAGAGGCTATTGCTGCCGTAATATGAAAAGGCTACTGCTGCTAACGTTAGAACCAATTGCAAAGACATTACCGGGCCAAGACTTATCGATTTTGCGCAAACGGGAAAATAGGACTTGATTGACTGAAAAGTTGTTACTGTGTACTTATATGTAAATCTTACAGTAATAGTCATCAGGGAGACTCTTTCGAAGAACACTCAATGATAAAACGCAACAACAGATATACTCAAAGGATAATATATTTGTGACGTTTTTCAACACTCAACCTGTACAACAAAGTACATACAAAGTTATTAGAAATCTTACTATGTACAGAAACTACTCCGAATTCTTCGGCAGTAACATTCGCTGATCTCAATACTTTGATAGACAATCAAATACACTCAGAGAAAGGCTAACATTGCGGTACATGTGTACATTCCGTGGAACATTCTGTGGAACAAAACGTCTACAATTTAGAGCCGATGATTTTGACAGTATGTCAGGCACTTACTGTATAGATGTTGCGGTGATTGCTCTCCATTTTGTATAACAATATTGTCAGGAAAATATTGAGTATGTTTAAAAAATTTCAGAACTGGTAGTAGAACGTGTCATGCATTGGAGATACACTGCTACGCTAAACAAGAACTGTGTCCGTGAATGTCTGATTTTTCTCATCTTGAGAAGGAAGGGTGCTTCCCGAACGGTAGCCGGCTGACACTGTCCGTTGGACACTGCGGGCACGAGCAGGGGATCGGCCATCTGGAGAACGGGCTGCGGTCGTGATGGTGCTCCGGTCTGAGGAGAAGTCCGCTGTGGCTCGCCCGGGACGCGAGCGGATGGCTCAGGGGGCTGTGTGGTATCTGTGACGGGGAGGGGAACATCGCTGGCCCGTGGAGTCCCGGCAGGCTGGGCGGTGTCAGAGTCGGGTGAGCGGGCAGCTTGGCACGGTTCGCGGGGTGGATGTCGCTCACGAGTCGCTTCATCTCCTCCAAGGAGCTGTTGAGCATGAGGATGTAGTTCTTGGCCAGCAGCAGCGTGGCGATTTTGGAGAGTTTCCTGACGGACGGACCGTGAGCGTACGGCATGACTTCCCGCAGCCCGTCCAGCGCAGAGTTCAGGTCGTGCATTCTCTTCCTCTCTCTGTGGTTGACTTTCAGACGGAGGTCCTGAAGTTCTTCCTCCGACAACTGCTTCTCGGCTTTCCTCAGACTCTTGCTCCTTCTGATCTTTCCCGGGCGGGACCGGGAGGAGGGTGAGGAGGGGGCGGGCGAGCCGCCGCTGGACCAGGACGATGTCGGTGAGGACGGGCGGGGAGACACAGACGGGGAGGTTCTGTTGAACATGGCGGCGTCCGGAGTCTGTTCCATCTTCAGGACCCACTTGGCCGTCTCGATGTCGGTATTGCTCATAATAAGTTTGGTACACACCTCGATGCGTCTTTGCTGGAATGGCTATAAGGGGTTCATCCCGAACTTTTAACAGGACAGGACAAAGGGTTTGTGAGGTACAAAAGAATCCCAATGGACTGAGAGCCAATCAGAACCGTGCGTGTTCATGAATGGGCGTGTTCAGCGTCGAGATTGTCCTGCAAATGACCACTGTCCATCAATCCGTTTGAGAAAGGTAAAACAATTGCTATATCAAACCAGAGAAGTCCTATTTCAGATGATGGCCCATGTGTCTTATTCTAAAGGTCTGGTACGGAGTTATATAAGTCTCGCCATATAGTCTTAGCAAAAAGTACGTGTGTCTTTATGAAGACCAAAGACGCCACGCTTGCACATTTCATTAAGCAGGTAAAACAAAGTACGAACTTAAGTTGCTTGCTTGCTTGTCGTTTGTTATGAAGTGTCTGCGCAATCTTGTTTGGTGCACATACATCGTTTGTGACACGAAATGGTAAACAGCGCTGATAGAATTTAAAATGTTGCCGAGTGAATACTTGCAGTCTCAACCACTCATGCTTAGCCCCACGCAGAGCCCTCCAGCGGAGTCTGTATAGAGTGCAGTGTGGGGTCTCTCGCTTGTCCAGTCACATCATTGTACCACCGGGGTCGGAGACTTTAATGACTAGTTTAGAATGTCCCCACCGCAAGTTCGCGCTTTGGTTCCTGAGATAATGACCGGTTCGACCGTCTGCACCAGAAGCTTGGGCCTGGGACGTGTCCCGTCCGGTTTCACGGCGCTGACAGAAGTGATGGAGGCGGACAATAGAGAACTCCTCCCCGGTACAAATCAGACGACATTTCCGACTGACCTCTCTGACCCTCGCGGTGGACGATACCCGCAGAACTGTCACAAAACGTTAACTTTCAGAACTTATTGTGTAAAGCCTATGCTACGGACACACAAGGTGTTTCCCTGGCCATTACATTGTTTGTTCGATCCCTGGGTCGGCCCCGCTTGGACATGTTGTAAGGCCGATTGGATTCATCATTTCGGATGGTGAGGGAGCTTTAGCTTTAGCAGGCTAGGCATTAGCTTCAAACCTCTGCATACAAAAGAATCCAACACAGTTATCCAGAAAAGTAGGAGTGACAAGGTATGCTTAGCTGAAGCCGCAATGCACTTCTAGCTAACGAAAAAGCGTGCTTCGTCCTCAGTCTGAGGTCGACTGGAAAGAAAAAGTTCGTCCAAAGACGTTTAAAATGAGTCCATCAAGTTGTCCGTACGAATAATATCTGGGTATTTTTTGTTAATGAACAAGTTTTCGTCACCATCATTTCAAAGGCTTGGAAAACGCTAACGCAAATGACTGTTTATATTTTTACGATCCTGGCTGATGTGAAACATCGGGAACTACTGCCTAAATCTTCATCTTCAGCCGCCCATCTAAAACAATCCTGGGAAAATGCAAACTCTTGACCTGTATCGATCCTCAGGGTAGAGGAGATCTTTCTGGGAAAAACGACTGGCCCTGACGACCCTGGGAATGAGTCAGTTCTCAAGTCCAGGGTTCCTCACCTGGGGAAATCAGTGGGATGATTGGCTACGCTGGTAACCAATGGCAACGGCCTCACAGACGTTCCCCACTTCAATAAATGGTGTATAAGTACAGTTGCAATACATTATTTTTGTCCAGTATATAACCCTTAATTTCATTACGGTGGTAGCTTTATAACATATCTTACAGTTATAGAAAAGAGGCAGGCAGAGACCACACACTGTGTGATGGCTAGTGGGACCATGAGCCCCACCCTCTCATGAGGACGTATTGTCCTGTACCCCCTCGGACAGGGCAGGTCAAGATGTCTGCTGCCAACTGGACACAATGAGGTGTTGGTTAGTCCTGCCGAAGGACTTTGAAGGTCTTTGAACTGTAGACGACTGACCCTTTTTCTAGGATACGATGATGTGTTGGTTAGTCCTACCGGAGTTCTTTGAACTCCAGACCACTGACCCCTTTTCTGGGATAAAAAGGTTCCTTTTCTGTCTCCTTCACTTTGAACTCCCGTCTTCTCATGACCTTGGCAGCTGAGTCGTGTACTTTCTGGACACGTATTGCTCAGATTTGTCTTAAGCGTGGAATAAAGACTCGAACTACAGCAATGAAAAGGGTCTTACTTCTTTGATATCATTATAACATCATATCTCATGAAAAGATTTATCTGAAAGCAAATCTGTGCCACACCCCTCCAGTCTTTGCCCAACTCCTGATCTTCCTCCCCACAGAAGACACCAAACCTTGTGGTCATCTGGCCACAAATGTTCCTGCCCAAAACCACAACATTTGGTCAATTCTAATCCTCTAAGTGGATTTACTCTCATCCCAGTAATGAAGAAGAAGTGCCCAAATCCTTTCTGTGACGGGCTTGAATGGACCCATCAACTCCTTTATGTCCCTCTTGTCTCTTGTCCAGCTTTTCACAGCATTTTGTGTCGTCAGAAAACACAACCAGAAACTCTGTCAGTGTGGTAAATATTCAATCAGTCGTGAATGGGTTTTATGGGAATCTGGATGGGTTCATTAAAAAGTCAAATGGATCCTTAGTTCTCTCTTTGACTTATTTGTAAAAATCACCAATAACTGTTGAACTCCTGTGGACTGTGCATTGTCTATATGAGTGGTGGGTGTTTGAATCAATTAGGGTTATCTTAGGTTTAGATTTAAAGGAAAACTTTCGAATTGATAAAATGATCAAACTTGAGCACTGAAAGTTACATTTGTTCTTTATTCTTTATCAAAAATTGCAACAAGACAATACATAGTGGAGCGCCAGGCACCCAAGCTGATGTTGCGGACCACTTGTGTAAGAGGCTTAAAATGCCAGCTACTGAAAACTGGACTGAAGTGCTCCAATATTTCTTCTTACTGTTCTCTTTTTTCTCCAAAAGTAAGATACAGTATTTGTATAAGAAGTTTTAAAAAGCAGGCAGTTTCAGGCAACATTACTGGTGCTTTAAGGACTGGAGTACCCCAATGTCAGCCAGTCTACAAGTCTACAATATTTCCTGTCCTCTTTCATCTCAGATCAAGGACACAAACCTTAGGACCTTTGGGGGGTGAGGAAGTCAGACTCAGGTTATAGGTTCATTCAGGCATATATCAAGACACTTCCTGCTTCACTTCTCCTATAATCTCAGAATAAAATGGAACATGTTAGAGTTGAAGAAGTCAGAATTGTCAAGAAATGTCAATTCAGACTTATCATAAGACACTTTTCTCCTTTAATCCAAGACCAAGGTGGTTATAACTTCCTTGCCCAGACCAAAGGAAGGTGAGGTGAAGAAGTCAGAATGAGTTCATTCAGCCGTGTAATTTGTCCCAATCAGGAAAGAAAAACTCAATTTCAAGCCTTGTTCCGGAGGCGACAAAACCCTTTGTTCTAGTGCTCCTGGCCTGTATTGTGTGGAGCTGAGCTCACCAGGGGAGGGGCCGGCCAACATCAGGAATTCTCCGGCAGGTTTTACATCTGAAAACCTCCAACAGAAGCCTTCAGGGTGGCGAGTGGACAGAACAACAATCCCATCAAAGGACCATCCTTTCTGCTGGGTGGAGACTGAACTTTGATGTCCTCTTGTGGCCAGACTGTCTTCATCTGTCATGGATAGAAGTCTTCATTAATCCTGTACAGGCTTAGTGGGCAGCAGTGAGACAGACCACCTAGATGGACATGTAGATTAAGACTGATCCTACATTAGCTGAAAGGGACTAAAGCAAATTTCTGTAACACACGATAGTTTACCTCAATACACAGCTTGTACAGTTCTGTGATTTCTCATCAGGTCCTGATCTTCCAGACCAGAAAGTCTGAAGCGTTTAAATTTTCTCTAGCCTCCACAACCAAGTTTCATACTCCCAGAAGTAATTGGATTGTGATTCTTACATAGGACAGGACAAAATGGAAATTTTCCTAGAACATTACATAGCACTTTCACATATTGTTCATAACATGTTATCTTTGCTATAATTCCTCTTTGTGTTTGTGTTTTGCACCCAAAATTGTTTTGGTGCTAGTGATTTTTTTGCTATGAATATCAGTACAAGTAAGCTGAAAAATAAGAATAGTCTTTCAAATTCAAAGAAAGCTAAAGAAAGAAAGAAAAGAATAAAGTTATGTGTACCATGTTCCTTGTATTCAGTCATTTGTTCAACCTTCCTGACGACTAGATTTAATAAAGAAGGCATTTGCTTTTTATGGGGGGCCCAACTTTAAAAATTTTTCTTGCACACTTGCATCAGTTTTGGGGTGCCCAGAGGATGTCATCCATGTAATCAAGTCACTATGGCCCAACTTGGTCTCAGGGGAAAGTTTGCTGGAGTGGAAGGAAATCATTATGCAGAAAACCTTTACTGCATATCTAGCAGTCTAATGAGTAGGCAATAGCCCTGTGTAACAGCCATCAGAAACTATAAAAGAACTCTGTGCCAGATTGCATTTTTTAGGTTTTGATGGTGGAACACATCACAATGTCATTGTTCATGTGTACACCATTATAATCTATGAAATAAAATGTGTATGACCTTGAATGCCCACACAGATCTAGGCTATCAAATCCTTTCGTATGGTAAAAAAAACAAGATATGAAAGCCAAAAGTTCTGTTGCAGTACCATAGACAGCTGCCAGGATGTACATAATCAAACTTGTCCTTGTTAATGCAGTCATCTTCCCACATACCAAATATCATACGGATCCATTGACAACTTCTTGAGTTATGCTGTCTACAAACACACCCACACCCACAAACGGCACTGAAAACATATATTCTTGGTGATACTCCCTGGATGGGTGGCTCTTTCAAGCTGTGCAGTCAGCAATTCAGTCTTTGTACCTGTCACAATTGTGTGTTAGATCTCTATAGAGGACAGCCCCTAACATCTGTGACATGTGTCGTCTAAACTATCTTGGGTCAGGAAGAAAAACAGAGATATCTTGTGGACTTACTCATTGCTGTATAAGATTTAAGGCAACCACCTGTTAATACAGTGACATAAACTTGAATTTTCTCCTATAGTCTTTAGAGTTAGAAGCTTCTTTTCAAAGACTTGTCTTCTTTTGATGAGATGTTCTTCTTCTTCCTGGCGGATGTCGGGGTTAATGAGCTGTAATACATTAGTGAGAGTAGCCCGCTGAGATGTCGAACTGTGACATTGTCGCGTGCCTGTTCGCGTGTACAGCGTAGGGTTGGTTACATTGTTGAAGTCTTACCTATTGTCCTGTTTTCATGTTGTGTACAAGTAAGGACCTCCAAGGGAGCTTTTTGGTCAGGTATGGACAAGTTATCTATTGCAATTTACCTATTACAAATTATCTATCACAAGCCACTATCAGTGACCAACTGTCATAACATGCTGCAGCCTACTGGACCACAAGATCAGGGGTTTCAAACCCAAGTTATAGCTGAAGTTCTTTCTGTACACTACTTGTCACTTGGAGCGTACAAGGTATTTAGCTATCAGTCTTGTTTTTAAGGTAATCAAACCACACAAAGCCTGGATGCCATCCTCGTTTGTTTACTCTTATACTCCCCCCGGCCCTCCACCCAAATACAGGTATAGCAGCCCTGTTATTGAGGAAGAAGAAATTATCATGGATGGCATGAAAGTCCCTCAAAACAGCATATTGGTACCAATATGGTATATATATTGAGGGACTTTCATGAATAAGTATATGAAAGGGTGGCTATGGACAAATGTCAATCTCTGTCATAATTCATACAACTGACAGAAAGTAGCTTTGTGTTTATGACCAGGGGCTTGTTTATTACCACACAAGTCTTTGTGTGATGACCAAAGCAATGATATAACATTACACATGTGAGAAGTGCAGAGGGTGGGCACTTTATAATCTCCGAGCAGATCTCCACGGTGCCAAAATCGTACAAGCTAGCCAGAGAAGCTCCAGTCAGCCAGAGAAGTTGCAAAAAGAACTCCTTCTGCCAGTTAGATACGGTCTTTGCAACCGTTGGGTCTGCTTGAAGACTAGGCACTTTCCTGGGAGTGGTACAGAAATGGTCACCATCTTCTTCACCAACAATAGACAGACAGCCAACATGATGTTTTTACGGCTGGGCAAAACCTTTTCAAGCAGATGCCAATGCAGAGATACAAGGTGTCATGTCATGATGGATAGATAAGACGGCAGGCGCCAACCTTGTACACCAACAATAGTCCAGGATTCAGTTTAATACATTTACGACCATACCTAATCCAGGAGGTGTCGGGTCATGAATGATGGTCTAAATGGGGGATTGGGGAGACATTGACACGCAGGCGCCAACCGCCCTGTGGGGTGGGGCTCTGCATGGGGGGTAGGGGGTGTGATGGGGTCATCGACACTTACATGTTAACAACACAGAACCCTGCTGGTTAATGGAGTAGGCACAATTAATGAACTCACGTGGACAAACATCTGTCAGTCTAGCCTCTCCTACTGTTTAGAATGATTAACCTTCTCCATGCTAAGGATGTATTCATTCACCATGTTTCTTTTGGTTACAGTAGAGGTCTGCAGGGACAGGGTTAACTGCATGAAAAGCAAGTTGAGTATCAAACCTGATCTGTGTATCCTTTTTATGCACTTTATACTTGTTATAGTTGAGTATTTTCTTTGTAGAGTTGAGAATTTTTTTTGTATTTTCACTGTATGAGAAGAGTATTTTCTTTGTAATGGTCAAACAGGTTATAGAACTTATACTAGCTGGATGATGATTGAAGTTGGCATATCCTTTACATTACTAAAGCTCAGAGGACCCTTGACAATTTTGCATGTCCTACTAGTCCCTTTGAAAGTTACATGGATCCGAGTCTAAGAATATACAAGTTACTATTTCTTTTTCTTTTCATAACTATTATTATAAAGACCACTTTACAAGACTGTGATCTAGGTTTTCTTTTTCTTTGTACCAGATTTCTTTGATTAATAATTTGCCAAAGGAATGAGCCAGCCATATATAGAGTAGTACATATACTCTTAGCAACCAAAGTAGTCTGGTAGAGATCACTATTACAAACAGTGATTCACCAGAGATTGTTAGATATCAGTCAAGCCAACAAAAGGCCGCCTGGCACCTCACTGTTTATGACCCCTACCAGCGTTATTACCAGGGTGTGAGTGGGACAGAATGAACTCACCTCAATGCCTGGACATCTGTCCATACTTACAGAGGTGTGATCTACACATGGGGACTAGTGTGGGCCTGTAGGGGGCCTGTGGACTGATATACTCATGTACAGTATATATGGCACAACATGAGGTAAGGTAAAGCAGTCATCCTCAAACTGAGATGAAGCATGATGCCTATTCAATAGCTTGTAGTGCAATGAATCTTTGCTACAGTTCACCTTTTCAGCCAAGCACACCAGGCCACCCTATCTCTTTTTGATAACTTATGTGTACTGGGTTCTTTAATATGCAAGTCTCAGGATTGATGCCTGATGAGGCTCACACCCGAAGCTCCACATACATGGGGCCGCTGGCTTCAACTACTGTAGCTGTACTCTTTAACCTGTGGAACTGTTATTTGCAAGCGGCATAATGCATATAGCTCTACAAACATGGTGTGAAACAACCAATGGCAACATTGTCTCCTAGCAAATGTAGGATCTGGGACAAAGTTTCACTCTCATTTTTAGGCTTTTTTACATCTCTTTCTTGCAGTCTGCATAGGGGAAGAAAAAAGATTATTGAAAATACTTGTAAAACACTGCCCGGGACCTTCAACATCTGTTACGATATTAGTGCATGACAGAAATTGGCTCAGAAATTCAGCAAACATTTCAATGTTGCTGATAAGGGGGTATGATGGCAAGCAAAAAAAAAAGGATTTAAAAAAAGGCTGGAGGATTCATCTGACCAATTACATTGTATAAGATGAAAATACATCAGTAGTGGTTACTTCTAAATGTTATTCTCCTAAAAAGACCATTCAAATCTTAAAGTTAAAAAAAAGGCTGGAGGATTCATCTGACCAATTACATTGTACAAGTTATAAATACATCAGTGGGGGTTGCTTCTAAATGATATTCTCCTAAAAAGACCTTTCAAACTGTTTATTGGGGTAAAAAAAGTGGATCTCACAGATGACATATGTCCATCAATACGTGTGCACGCTCCATTCCCTGTCTATACAAAACTTGTCACCTTCTTCGAAAGCTCCTAGTCGCCCCCCACTAGGTTGGCAGACCATCCCCCCAGCAGGCTTCCCAAGTTCCTAGGACATTACAGCAAGTGTAGCAGAGATGCTCTCTTAATAGACCCATCACTGACACCTTCTCTTGAAATGACAGTTGTGTTCTCAACAGGTCGCCTTTTTACAGTTATTCAACAATGGACAACATACTGCAAATCTTTAAACATTACGGGTGGTTTTATTTTCATGCTCTTTGCGGTGACGTCTCCACCATAATAGCCTGGATACCAGACCTTTCGCGCGATGCAATGATAAGCCCTTTTGGGCGGGGAAGACCTAGTAGTAGGGATAGAGTTGGCACCCGTGTGCTATCTGTGGCGGCGGCGCGAGTTGCTTCCCCGGCCGAAGGATTAGCGCCAGGAGCGCAGTGGTCTGGCACCCAGGCTACCACCATAAATACAATATTTCTTTTAAAGTTTCTACCACTGTACTACAGAATTGTTTTAACTGCAAATCAAAACACTGAAACTCTTTTTTTCTTCCTACTGCAAAATAAAGAAAATGAATTTACAATATATACTAGTACATGTATCTCTGGCAACAAGCAAAGATTAGCATGACAATTCACTAGAGTTGGTGATATTCTATTTGTGACCTGGAACAAATTTGTGACAATCTATTTGAAACTCATCAATTCTAGATGTCTAATCTTAAAATACAAAAGGAATGTCACAGCTCTATGTTGATAACATGATGCACAACTACATTTTTTAAGTAGGACCAAAGAGGTTTTAATCAGAACCTCCTCAGTATGATACTAGCATGTTTTGTGAAACTGTAAAAAAGTTGGAAATTGTTTGAATCTAAATTGAAATAACTGAAGCCAATAACCAATGGTTTATCAGTCAGTTGAAAAGACTAATGTTTCCAAAATGCTAGGTAGAAAAAAAAACTATGAGCCTACATAAAGGAAATATCAGGCCAAATTTAAGTCCCCCTTCCCCCCAAAAAAACATGAATCAAAAGCCAGACAGAATGAACAACTTAGCCTCCAACCAGGCCCAATGGATTGCAAAGACCGTATCCAACTGGAAGAAGGAGCTTGTGTTGCAAAACATACTTCCTCTGCCAGTTTGATACGGTCTTGATGCAACCTATAGATCTGCTTGGAGATTATGAACAATTGGCCACATTAAAATTTGCATTGATCACTGGATTTCTTCTCGATTAAAAAAAAAAGCGGAACTCCAAAAAACATGGCATGGTCTTGGGTTATAAGTTTATATACTGTAGTGTAGACCCAACTAACTGAAAGTGCCTATTTAGCAGCTGTTTGGCGTGTGTCCAATTCTTATTGACTTTTCGTCAAACAAAGGAGTTGGTGTCGTTTATTACCACATGAACTAGGACAGACACAAAGGTCATTATCTGTCAATTAAAGCAGCCTTTTGAAACCTGGAGTCAAAGAGACAGACATATGGGAAACAATTGGAAACCACCCCATGCAAGGTGGTAATAAAAAAATTTGATTGGGAAAATTTGCATGGAAATAGGTGTAACAGTGGCTGACAATTTGTGCCATGTGCCTAAAATCTCAAAGGACATGAAATTAAAACCAAGTTTATACTAACTCTTGTGCAGATACTAGTAGTTTCTCTAGAATGCGTTATCATATAATATGGCTAGTCTGTAAAGTATATCAATATGTGTGAATTAATATCAAATCGTAGGAAATGCAGTATTGTTTATGATACAACTGATTACCAAGGATATGGAACCTCAGAGAAATATCATTATTTTAAAACTGAAACGAGCAAAATAGTCGGGAAACAAGTCATTCAATTTCTTGGTGAAGAAAATTGCCATAAAATAGACTTAATTTCTGTGCTGTCTTTCTATGTTGCTACTTTATTTCTTCGATTTGAAAAAAAAAGGAAGTATTCATTTCAAAATTTCTCCAGGGGGAAGGAATTATTGAAAGAGATAGCATCTCTTTGGGGGTATTCCCCCAGCCATCCCCACTGTAATTATCAGGACATTTTCAGACACGTGTCTGCCGTAAACAGCTGGGGTTCGAGGTGTTTCCATATGAAGGTAACTGTCTCCTGGGGACCCTGTGGGGTAAGGGTTAACAACAGGGGCTATAAAACTGACAAGTGTGGCCAAGATCTTTTGAAATGCTTACAGTTTTCAGCTTCTGTATCTCACATCTTACACTTTAAGTCAGTAATTCTTGGTCCTTTGTAGTCCATGTCAATTGTTAGAAAATGTCCACGTATGACATTGCACATGTATTACAACAAGTTTTGAGACTATGATGAACTCAAAAAATTTTTTGTAGTACAATAATGTGTTGAACTTGAGACTATAATGAACTGAGTACAACAATGAAGACAGTGAAAAATCATACCAATGTCTCCTGTCATAAATATAATTGGGGATCTCTGTTCAAGCCAAACTTTGGTATGTTGCATTGGGTATTTCCCTATACCCGATAGCTATATACTTTGGACCTGTGGGCTAATGTAGAGTGATTTGATTGACAGCTCTTACAACTAAGCAAAGAGCAGTTTTACGCAGTAGGCAAAATCCTGCTTAGTACATGTATACTTATAAGTTAAGCATCGACAGCAGAAGGCCAACTAGCACCATACAGTACAAAAGTGCCCCCTTGCAGTTCACACTAGATTTGCAGATTGAGTACCAGTAGTATTCACCAGGGCCTGAGATTTGCATTACAACCTAGTAGATGGAGCAAACCTAACTACTTCCATTGAAAGACATCTGAGGACCATCTGCAATGTGACAAATCAGTAGAAAGGGTTTAATCTGTGTGCCCTTAAAGAGAATTAAGGGAACAATACAGAAGATATGACCATATTATTGACAGAAAAATATCTACAATAATTCTTCTCAATTAATGTATATATTTTTGTATGTACCTGCACTTATGTCTTATGACAAGGGATAAGTATCATGTTGAAACACTGATCATGAAATAAAAGGTGCTATTTTTCTATCTAACAACAATATACACAGACACAATTGTTACAACAATGTTATTAGGGTTTTATTAAGTGCAAGTGCAAGTTTTTTTTTTCATTTATATTCTAAGACATAAATAAGAACAGTTAAATCAAATCAAATCAAAGCTAGTGACATCTATCGGTAAATGTAGTCATTTTCCTCACACTTTACAGTGATATAAATAAAACTGCTTACATTTTACCAGCAACTCTTATTCTTAATAGGAGAGGATATCCACAGTGTTCTGTACTAAGTAAACATTGTTATTTGTGCCCTTACCCTCTGTAAAGCAACACAAAGAACATAGAACAGAAATCATCAACATAATAGAACCAAGGTTTAAATGTGAATTATATACTTACACCATATGTGTTACAGTTAAAAATACTGTAAATCCTTTTGGTTTCGCAGGGATTTCATTTTACAGTAGGAATGGAAAGGAGGTTTTAGTGATGATTTTAGTTCGAAGTCAACACAATATACATGTAGTACCAGAAAAAGACATTTTTATGGTGTCATGATTTATATAAAACCACCCCAAGATTAACAGTAACTACTAATGTGATGTAGCCCGAGTGTCATCCTAGTTAGTTCCAGGCTTGGCCTTTCAGGAAAGCCTGGAAGTAACTTGGGAATTACTCAGGCTAAATGTGATGAGTTTATCTAACAAACTGACGTTTGTCTTTCTTGCCGACCTGCTTGAAGATGCGAGCTTTCTTCTGACCCTTCTCCACTTTGTAGCCAAAACTTCCCTCCCTCTTCTTCTGCTTCAGGGCTTTCCTACTGCTGGCTACATCTGATTTAGGAATCAAGGATCAACTGTAACAAAAAGCATACAACAACCTACACACATAATAAAACACTGTCAACAGCAACAGGGGACCTGCAATATAATATGCTAGGGCAGAATTTTTGTTACATGAATGAATAGAGATACTACTGATAAGTAGTCACTGTGTTCTGCAGCTGCAACCAGTCCTTCTTCAACTCTCTCCACTTTGTCCCATTCACCGCAAGCTCCCTTAGCTCCAGCAGTTTTCAGTTTACTACTGATTGGAGTCTGTAAATTCTAAGATACTCTCTTAAAAGACAGAACTTTCATATTTGACTCATGTTACTTTAAATTTATAGATTGACTTGAAATTATGAATCTACAAATGGGAGACCACCCCAAAACAATCCTAGCACATTCCAATACAGTAGATATGCAAGTATTTGTTAAACGAGTCCTACAAAAATGTAACAGCTTGTAAAGGATACTGAGGTCGACGCTGGGAGGTACTTGGAACCCAAACGACAGCGCCACCTTGGTCAAGTCCAGCGTATTGACATCAAAGATCTGCTTCAGGTGATGGGCATCATAAGCACGCACGTAGGACTTGTATCCTTCCATAGCTGACTTGTGCAGGAAGTAGTTCTTATCAATCAGCTTTTCCAGCTGTAGAGAGAGAACCACAACAGTGAGTACAGTCAAAACTGCCTGAGAAGACGATTCAGGGGACAGTAATCCGACTGATGAAATCTGGTCTATATGGACAAGTGGTCACTATAGACAGGATTCTTAATGCTTGTGTCAATGGGAAAATTATCTAAGGGGCCACCAAAAAGTGGTCACATTGGCCAAGTGGTCCTGATGTAGAGGTGGTCACTTGCACAGGTTTGACTTGTCAATGCTACTATTGGAACTTGATATGACTACATGGTATGATACAGTCACATAAAGTTTCATACCTGAGGTTGGATGTCTGCTATTTTACACCATGAAAATTCAAACTCATTCAAGGGGACCTGTATGGGTGATAAGGAAGACAAAGTTAGGTAGGCTTGGTTCGAACGGAAAATTTGAGTCGTCAGCATATTGAGAAACTTTAGTGCATTTGCCCTTAACGTTTAAACCCCGAATAGAATTATATCTTAGCTTTGCCAATGAAATACTCTACCTGCCATTGAAGCAAGAACTAGCCAAATCCAGGAGGTAAAATATCAGAACTGATGCTTACTCTATAAATTATTGCATCCACACTGATGAACTGGCAAAAATTGTTGAATATCATAGATCCCCAAAGTAGAAGAATCTATTTTTTGCTTTAGGGTGTAGTTACAGCAAATCAATTGTTTGCAAAGAGGAAAACAAAAGGGATTTTCAGTGTCTTAAGAGATGGGATTGTACCTTGGCAGCCTTGAGGTATCTGAGGAAGCCCAGCTCCTCTGGGCGCAGGATGAGTAGGGCATGACCTCTGCCCCCTGCCCTGGCTGTACGGCCCACTCTGTGGATGTATTCCTGAGGTAAGAGAGAAAATAGCTTATCAGCAAGAGGAAAAAGTAAATGTCCCATAGCCTTTTTGAGGCTGTAGGGGCAGTGGGTTGTTCATCCATTGTGTTTTGGGCATGGTATTGGAAAGCGGAACCCATCCCTCTCCTTCCACTGTCTTTCGTTTCCCCAACCAAATTTGGGTACCCATTTACACCTGGGTGGAGTGAAGACAGTCGTGTGAAGTGCCTCTCCATGGACACAATGTCTAACTAGGAATGCCAGGATTTGAACCTTGTGTCTACTAGCCTAGCCACTCAACTTAATTCAACACCATACATGTGTACATCAGCAAGAGATGGAAACTTAAAATCTTACATGTAAGTGGAGGAAATGGCATAAGAAAAAAAAAAAGAGTTGGCACTGAAAACGAACAACAGAGGAAATTGTCCGAACTGTTGATCAAAACTGGAGCTGCACTGATTTTCGGAAGGGACATAAAATGGGGGGTCTCGTGTTCAAGGAGGTGCCTTGAGCATGTTACAACAGCCTCATTACTCAGATGGGTACGTAATGGCTGTAATGATAAACAAGGGCAATACCTTGGGATCATCAGGAGGGTCAAACTGCACGATCCAGTCCACCGCAGGAATGTCCAGCCCTCGCGCCGCCACGTCGGTACACAGCATCGTCCCCGTGTCCGAGTTACAGAACTGGAAGAACGTCGTCGTTCTCTTGGTCTGCTTCTGACGACCCTGTAGGATGTAACGTGTTATGGTTATCAACCTGGGATTGAAGTGTTCAAAAGTCGTACAATAGGGGCATCCTCAGTAGATAGCTTTATACAACGCTTGCAGCAAGAGGTACAAATGTTAGGTGTTAGGTCATTCAGTGTCATAATATAACCAGTTGCTTCCCTGCTGTGTGCCTGCGAAGATGGCAATACAAATACATATGCAGATTATGTAATGATAGCATTCTTATTGTACCATTTAGTCCAATACTACTTCTTTTTCTACCTGGAAACAATTGTTTGGAAACTTCAAAGCCCACAAGAAGTAAGTTTTCTTTTTCTGTTTACAGTGGTACTGTTTGGGACTGCAACAGAGTAAACATCTGTCATAAGATGTATATCTGTCGTAAACCTTGTACCCCTCGAACGTTCGACTGCTACAGGCAGACAAATGAGGAACATCAACACTTTTATCTTGCCAAAAGTCAAGAGTCAGCGACTGAACAAGTCATTCTTGCACTGTGCTACCGGGGTATAATGGTAGAAAATGGCAACCCACGGCTGTCCTGTTTTGGTTTTGATGTAAATTGTATCATATTAAGTTGTGAAACTGTGTTGATTCTAGATGTAAAAATCGGAGCACAATTTAGGGGTGCGTTAGCTAATCCCTGCTCTTGTACGATTTGTGTGGAATTGAATAAATTGAATAAGACTGTGAAGAAGGCTTGAAAACCTCAAGGGGACTAAGTAGGTAGGTAGGAAGAAGGCCTGAACACCGATCCTACTCACATGGATGGCCATGACAGGCAGGTCGATGTAGTTGAGAAGTTCGTAGTGGTACTTGACAGACATGCAGGAGGAGAAGAACACCATGATCTTCTTCTTCCTGTTCTTCTTCAGGAATGTGAAGAGGAGGAGGAACCTCTTCTCCGATGGACACACAACATAACCCTAGAAACAGACACACCAAATAACGAGAAGTTAAATGACTCTAGCCAAAACATAATACACTAGCCAAGCAACGTATATCTAACAACAAAGCAAAGTTCCCAGCCTGTGATACACAATATCTCACTGTCAGGGGCTGATTGGACCCCATGCCCTAAGAACCATTTACCCATAGGCAGGAAGTACCAATAGGAGCTCAGGATTCTTCATCACTATGAACATCAGTGCAATAGTTGCTCAGGATTCTCTGTCTCTATGGAAACTAGTCATCACACCCCCAGCACCGTGGTAACAGATAGTTTTCAGTCTGACAATAATTGGTCCAGAACAGAGAATATGAAGAAATCAAGAGGATTAAGGTGTTTCCAATTCTCCTAACTTAGACATGTTAGCCATCAAGGTTCTAATAGCCCGACTGGTGGATGGGCTGTTAGAAGCATAGTGTAGTCAGGCTGGTGGATGGGCTGTTAGAGGCATAGTGTAGTCAGGCTATAATGTTTTCTCTCAGTTGAAAAATTACAAGATTCCTCGTTTAATCTTTTCAAGTGAAGGGCGAATAAACATCTGTCACCACAGTCCAGTACAGTACCCCAAAACATGTGAATTGCTCTTATGAGCCTTGTTTGGTGAAACTAAAGTAAATAAAACAAAAATTACCTGTTCCAGCCCCTCTACTGTAGCCTGGTCCTTATTATCGTCCACTCCCACGTACAGCGGTTCTTTCTTGAGGGAGACTCGAGCGAGATCCTCAATCTTCCTGGTCTGGGTGGCTGAGAACAGCATGGTCTGTCTGCGCTCTGGGTGGGGAGGGGGGCAGGAGGTGAGATTGAGGGAACATTTACTAGTGTGTTAACTCATGTGAGCTAACTGGTTCTGGTCTGTTACATGTAATTCTCTTGCGAAATTGTTCAACATATATGTATTTTGTTTGGAAATAATTCATATTGAGTCCTGAGACACAAAATATTCACCATGGAAAATACTTAATTTCGAAATAACACTGGGATATCATTACTTATACCTAGATTTTTCATAAAACATGTTACAATGTTAATATAAAAGGCATGGTATTTAAATGTACATTTTCAGAAGGTCTCAACACAATGACTTACTTGGAAGTAGTCTGACGATCTGTTTGAGTTCCTCTTCAAACCCGACTTCCAGAATCCTGTCAGCCTCGTCTATGACTAGACACTGCAGGTTCTTGTACATGAACTGGGGTGTGTTCTGTTTGAAAAGACAAATAGATTTTTCCATTATTGTCAAGATAAAGATTACAGATACTTTTCAGTGTGTCTGGAAAAAAATTGTTCTGCTCAAATCATGCTGCCAACTTGGTAAATCATAATCTTCGTGATGAGGTAAGTTTTTTTTGTGTGTGTCTGTTTGTTTGTGTTTCCCTTGATGTATGCAAATTCAAGCATTTAATATGTGACTTTACTTTTAACAAGGCTTATATCCTACCTGCATGTGATCCAATAGTCTACCAGGTGTGGCCACAACAATGTTGATTCCCTTGGCCAGTTTGTCAGCCTCGGATGACCTACTGGTTCCCCCCATGATGAGCCCATACGTGTGGCAGTGGTACTTCAGTAACTCCTTCAGAACCCCATAGGTCTGCATGGCCAGTTCACGTGTGGGGGACAACACAATCACACCAGTACCTGCGGTCGGAACAGAACATCACTGTAAATTCATTTATCTTTACAAAGACTTAATTTCACGGTACATGAATGGAGATTTTTTGTGTTGTTTTGGATGCCCATGGTTGAAACAATTCAGCAGCACAGTATAATACATTGGAAAGGTATATTCGCAGTGTTCACAGTGGAGAGGTCACAGCGAAAACAAAACCACTGCAAATATTTAAAGATTTACAGTATCAGCATCACAGACCTCTAACCTCTGCAAAGGCAGCATGAAGTTTGAAGGGAAGCTGTTAGGGTCCAAAATCTTAACAATTTTTTGGCCAAGAATAAAGCCTTCCCAGTACTGAGAGCAGAACAACTTCAGGATACAATGTATAAGGTCTGATAATGACTTACAAATTGCAAAAAAATGTAATCAGTGTTGTAACTAATTGAGGGCTCACCATTCCTAGGCATGAACTTGAGCTTGTACATGAGCTCCACAGCGGGGATGAGGAAGGCCAGAGTCTTCCCACTGCCTGTTTTAGCTGCAGCCAGGATGTCTCTGAGATGGTGGACAGGGTGGAGAAAAACTTAAGTGTTAGTGTTATTGATATTATGATCCATTGTAGTGAACAAATGTACATCTGTAATTTATTTTGATTTACCACATTTTGTGGAAGGATTGACATAACAGGTGAACTATCACCTTTTCAAGATGTCATCCCAGACCGGACTGTAAGATTTGGTGTGGTGGGTTCTTTAACGTGCGCGGGGTGTTGCTCTCCCCAAACACGGGACCTCCATTTAACGTCCTATCCGAGGGACGTCCCTAACCCTAGATGAGCTAGGTACTCATTTACACCTGAGTGAAGTGAGGAAAGTCGTGTTAAGTGCCTTTCCCAAGGGCACAACGTCGGGGCGCAAGTTCGGACATGTCTCTGGGCACACCTGGGATTAGATCCCGGGACCCATTGTTTGACAGCCGCGTGCTCTACAGTTGCGCCACACGACGCCACACACGACGCCACGTAATTCTTTTGTATAACGTTACATTTGCCTCAACATTTGAACTTAAACATCCTATTAACTTACTTTTCAAATCATCAACACATTCAATAACTTGTGCTGTAAACTACTAACCAGCTTGTAACCATCATCATCTTTGCACACTTTTTTTGTATCTTGCTTTACATATTTGATTTCTCACAATACATGCTGTGCAGAAGAGCTCTAGTTAAATTCAAGTTTCGTTTCATATCTTCATCTTTGTTTGGTTTTTTGTAATCCAATTCCTTGCAGGATATTAGTGGAAGTCTCATTCTAATTGAGCAGCATCAGCTTGAAGACAACACAACAGAAAGTTGCCAAAAATGAACTGAACACCAGAATATCTCACCTGCCCTCCAGGAGCGGAGGGATGCTCTTAGCCTGGATCTCAGTCATACAGGTGAAGGTCATGTCGGCCACGCCCTTCAGGGTGGGCTCACACACCTTCTCCTCCAGGGTCGAGAACGGCACGTCTGTCACTGGTCCTCGGATGGCTGTGGTACATGTATAGAGGTAAGGTCAAGCAGTCATCCTCAACTGAGGCGAAGGATAATTTTCAGATTGAAATTTTATTTCATAGGAGACTTAATTTCAAGATAGAAGGGGAGAGGAGCTCCAGGTTTTTGCAGTTTTTCAGTTTGCAATTGAAAAAAAAATCTGTAGCATACAATGTACTTGATACATTGGAAAAGCATAGATGCAGTATTATGAATTTGTGGTGGTGAGGTCACTGTAAAAATAAAACCATGCCAAACATTCCAAAATTAACAGTAGCTAGTAGTGCAATGTAGCGTCACTCTGTGTTAAGATCCCTATATACCTGTGCTATTAGTATATACTGTATAGTAACTACATATCTTATGGAATTCTCCTCACCAATGGGCTTTTTTGCCTCTGCTTGTTTTTCCTCTGGCTGTGGTTGTTCTTGCTTCTCCTCTTTACTGTCTGTGTGTGGGGAGCTCTGTTCTTCTGAATTCCTGGGAACTTTGGCTGTAAGAAACAGTTTTCCATAAGCAACTTCTATGAGTATGACTAGAAGCATGAGTCTATAATTCTTAGTTCACCTCAGTCGTAGGGACAACTTTTGTATCATCATATTCATAAAGCTACCGAAAGACTTAAAATTTAAATCCAAGTACAAATACTGTACAATGATTTGTACAACATATACCTTTGAACATCACTGATCAGGCTAAGAAAAGAATAAATGGAATACTCAACTCCTATAACAGAGTCATAAGATGTCTGTTAAAATCTGACTGTACTACAGGAACACTTACAAAATGTAATCAAATTGCTGTGTGTTTGGTCTATTTGCATGTCTGTATCAGTTTGCTTACCTGAAATAAAGAGATTCATTAATCCCATCAACATTTTTAACAGTAACACTTCTTTGCATCTGATGTTGCTTCCTTTAATGGACTTGCACAGTACCAAAAACCATGTGTAAGTAAAAAGGAATTCATCCTTACCATCAGGAGTTTCCGGTGTGGCTGAATCATCCAGTTTCTCTACTTTTCTCTTCTTCTTTTTCTTCTTCTTCTCAGACAGAGGTGTGTCAGGCTTCTTGTCCCCAGAACTCCCGTCTGTACCGGATGTACCTAGGAAAAAACCACAAATGTTACTGACCGGATAGACATTGCTTAGTGTGTACTCTTGGTACAACTAAGTTAATGGACAAGGTTTCGAACAAACAACTCCGGATAGCCTGATAACCATCCTGTACTAGCTCCGTATGCTCCTCTGATTACTTCCATGCCAAATAGTCCGGCACTCGGGTTACAACATACCTGTGGGACTGATTGGCATTAGACTTTTCGCCTACGGTATAAGGGAAGAGCCCTGATTGGGTTTGAACAGGCATTCTGAAGTTTCATCCCACTTTAAACTGCTCTTGAGAAACAAATATGTTCACGCAGTTGTCATAAAGCTGCATGTACAACACATATATATGATGAAGATTTACCATTTTGAACAGATGTTTCTGGAATGTCATCATCTCCAACTTCACTGACTTGTGGGATCTCACTGTTAGTTTCTTCCTTCTCCAATTCAGCAGTAGAAGTTACTGGAACCAAAAAGTCAAATACAAGTTTTAAAAAATCTAACCATACTTGTGTTGTAACCATAAATTGTCAGCATTTATTCATTCATTGAATTTTCAGACAGCTGATATCAACTTATGCATGTATATAAACCCAATTTCTGATTGATTACACAGAAGTAATGTTCTAGTGCTGATTTTTCACAGATTCATATTCAAACATACACAAACCAAAACGCCGTCTGTAGGATCATGCTTGCACGTGTTCCCAAACTTTCGCCCCCCTCCCACAACCCCGAAAAGATGTCATAAATTTCCGTCGGAGGGTTCAGGAGTAAATAGATAGTGATCAATCGATAAATCAAGGTTTTATCTCTTACATACCGTCTGATATTTGGGGTTGATACTCACACTTTTTCTTCTTTTCTCTTTGTTGCAATTTTCTCCGGATTTTCTTCATGTGGTCGGCCATCTTGCACAACTCTCCTTTACACAGCATCGAAACAACACGAAGCAACTTTAATTTGACTCAAAATATATCGCACAAGAAATGATTTTTAGGTCTAAAAGAACATCTAAACTATTATTTAAGTTTTCAAACGATTTTAAAGTGCTTACATTTAATCTAATAATATGCTTTTCACTTGCTAGTCTGCTGTTGATCTTTATTTATATTATTGCGTTTGGGCGCTGTGTGTCATGACCTTCTTGAAAAATCATGGTGGCTGAGTGAAAGAAATCGCGACGTTTTCGCACTAAATTCATAATTTTCTCCAATATACTTAATATCAAGCCGTATATTGTGAGTCATAATGTTGACCCAAAGGCTTATGCACCTCGCCATTTCGTCAAAGTCGAGTTTTATCCCCGCAGTGTGTTGTAATTCGGTTCGAGTTGGCGGAAACTCGCTGGCTGCCAGGGATGGCGGACAACATGCATGTGTCGCAAGGGCACAGCCAGGTGAGTAAAATTAGACAATAGTATAATGATTTTGGAAATTTTGAGAGACTAAATTAAGAAGTGCAAACCGACACGATCGTAGTTTTTCTTTTGTCATTTTGCTACGTTGTATTTTTCTTTGCAAATTACGTCTACGTGTCAAAAGTGTTTATCTGGGGAGGGGGGCGCGATTTGACCACATGAGAGAATAAATTATACAGTATATACCAAGGAGACTACAAATATTGAACCTCCTTGAAAAATACCAACTGGTTGGCAGACTACACCTAGTTTATATAATTTATTTGCAAGTTCTTGCCCGAAGGCTAGACAGCCTTAAAAACTTCTTGTTTCAAAATCTTGTTTCAGTTTGTTGTAGATCTTAGTGAAACCATCTTAGTACCTGTATCAACATTCATAATCATAGGTTTGCTACACTTATTTTCTATGGCAAGGTGAAAATCAAGTGTTTGCGGTGTCTTGGAGTTTGTAATGCAATGCAAAACATATGTTCGTAAGAACTAGACACAAAGCAAGCATTTCACGATTTACAGCATTTAGTACTAAGTTTAGTAACTTGTTTTGTATGATTTAATGTTTTTCTCTTTGATTTATGTATCCCACAGTTCACACATCCAGCCAAATGCACGTCCAACAAAGGTTTGTTGTGAAAAGGAAGCAGAGGGAAAAGAGACTACGAGAGGGTAAAGATATGTCTTATTATCTATCACACTTAGTTGAATGTGTTTTCCATTTGTGAATAACTTCAAATATATCATATTATGATATTCAAGTTGCAAAGATTTCTTGTGATTTTTTTTATTTTTAGGAATCCTTTAAAAGAAATAAATGTGAGGATATTGACTGAGAATATTTTGGGCTAACAAATAACAATATGAAGCATTGTCCTCTCAATTTCTTTGATTTCACTCTTTTTACTGTGGCTGTTGGTGCAATTACAATTTGTAATTGTAATTGCACCAACTAACCTACCAACCAATCAAATGCTACATGCTTGTCTTTATTTTCAACAGCCCGGAAGGTGAAAATCATCAGCCAATTGGAAGGACTTGACCTGACTCAGCTTAAAGCAGGTTGGGAGAAGAGCAAAGAGTTACAAGCGTAAGTTAAGTTTCTAGTACAATGCAGTAAAGCATTCCAAGTCATCCTTATTCTGTTTTCTGCACCATATTCTTGCAAGACATCTTTTCCTGATTCATGCTCTTTCCATGACACCTATTACAACCTCTTTGTTGTTCTTGCTAAAGACAAGTGGATGTTGAAATGTTGCAGTCACAAAGCTTTCTTCAAATTTTTGCATAGTTTTAGGTTTGGCTTAGATACACTTCTCAGGTGCAAAAGCAATCCTAACCCAATTTATATAGAATATCACAGTAGTAGTACAATGTACTCAAAGATTATTGCAGTGCTCAGAAAGCATCACGGTACTCAAAGCAATTCTGAAACCCCTATGGCTTGTTTGTTTCCCATACACTAGCCAGGACACCAGGAGTTTATGTTTGATTTAATGTTGTTTCAGGGCTGATGACACCATCAAAAGAATCTTCAGTCTTGAGTTTGCCAGCAGTGTAAGTATTCATACCTTCTTCCTACATCCGTACAATAAGACCATCTTTTTTCTGATTGATGTCTGATATCTTTTTTTATGAAGAAGTTTCAATTGTCTTGATCATTCTGATTCATTTCTCCCACTCTGAAAAAAGCAAAACGCCCAGACTCCTTATCTAGAAAAAAAAGGAGTGACTTTTTAAGATTCACCAAGACTGTTGTTGAGGTATAGAAAGACTGCAATCTCAAGGGCACCTTTTTTGCATGCATACTGTAGTTGATCTACATGGTTAAGTACATGTAGGCTTGAAACTACATCTTACGTTTGTCACAATGTCAGATGTCTGTGATACATTTATTTCTATATCTAGGCTGAAAAGGTGAATTTCCTGAAACAAGACATGATCAGACGAGTTCAGAAGCATCCAAATGACAACAACTCCCTCGAAGTCAGAAGTAAGTCTTGCAGACAGTTTTTTCTATCATAGCACTTGGGGATGAGAAGATACTCTTAATTCTATCGTTTTAAATAGTCTAACGTATGAAAATTCAAAAGGAAAATTTTATGAAGATTTTATATGCTATTTTTGTACATACAAGCAAGCTTTTGATCAGTCCTCTGGTCTTTCTCAAGTTGAAATGATCCAAAGCTTAAGTCACGTGACCTGAACGGAAATATGACAGTGGTCAAAGCTAGTTGGTAAGAGCTTTATTTTGTGTGCGGAAATAGTTTATAAAATCTTTATAATGCCTACTACCGTCGATGAAAAAAAAAATGGTTAGAAAACAACATGAGTTAGATCTACTTCATACAATTCTATTTAATCTTATGCTGATATTGTAAGGTCCTTACAGACTTTATGTTGTTTTACAGTTGCACAAATGACTATACATCTGCGAGCTCTTCAAGAGTCCCAAGAAAGAGACAAGAAGGTAGGTTGAGAATGTGACTTTGCAGTGCTGTAAGTCATGATCCTTAGCAGCTCTTTAGCAGCTACCTGTCCATAGTGGTCAATTTTGGCCAGTCCCTTGAGTGACTGCTATAGACAGGTTTGACTGTATTCAGGGATATACAATGAGAGGTTGCAAAATGTATTTGTTGTTATGCCAAACCAATGAGATTTGCATCATTTGTTTCTTTACAGAACACCTTCCAGAAACAACTGATGCTCATCAAGCAACAGAAAAGAGACAAACTGCTCCGAGAGCTCCGTAAGACAAACTACGAGAGCTTCGAGCTGGTCTGTCGCGAGCTGGGCATCACCCTAGATCTGATGGACTCGGAGAGGACACTCAGAAAGTTGTCCAAGAAAGGACAGCTGCTCCAAGACCACCGACAGAAGATCTTTGCTGAGATTCGCAGGAGAAAGAAAGAGGAGGAAGAGGCAGCAACACTTGCTAGTACAGAGCAGGGGGAGGGGGGCGCAACTATGACATCTACAGTAGGAAAGTAGCTGAAGTGACCACATTCTAGCAAGATGTTCCATCATTTCTATCAAGCCAGCAGTGGCAAACTATCCTCAATACAGATGCTATGATAGTCCCTGACTACCTGTGCTATATCCTGTTACATTTGCTTTTACTATACCTAGATAATTCTTTTGCTTGAGACCAAACAAAGAAATCAGTGCTAATAGTGCTAACTGGACTATAGGTTTGCCATAACAGCATGGTAGATGGTACAGTTCTGTATACAACTGTTATTTTCTGTTAGGTGGCTAAAAGATCTATGAGATTGTCACAATTGAAATAAAGTAGTATGTACAAGTATTATTTGCTTTTTTTTTTCCTTGAAGTGACCACCTGGCCTAAAGAGCCTGTTACAATGCTACTGTGTTTTAATTAGTGTCAACGGTGGAAAATTTCTACCTTGCCAACTACCCTTCCCCCAGGAAAATATTTCTAGCTGACCATGGCAACTCTTATTTGAACTACTTCAGAAGGCAGTCAAATTGCATGGCAACTGGTGTGTTGACCACCCAGCTTTGACAGGGAGTGGGTAATCACGTTGCACTCCATTCAGATGGTTGGTTTTTAGGTAGCCTGGTTTCAACCAAGCCCCGTGTCCGCTCGCCGCCTGTAACGGCTATCCACCCGCGGGGAGGGGAGAGAAACCCCCGGACAGCTGGAGTTTGCGTAATACAGACTAGTTTTTAGGGTGCCCTTGCGATCTGTGTCGTGAGGTACAGGTACAAAAGGCGCCTGTTTGAAGATAATGTTACCAGCTTGTATTACACAGGTTGCTGTGTTTCAAGTTGTTTATCACACAGATTGTCGCGTTTGACTGTTTATGTTGTAGTTCAAGAAGCGACCGTCCCCCCAGGATTTCCTTTCTTCTTAAAGATTTCCTAAAACATTCGGAGAAATGTTCCGAATATATTGTAAACGTCTTAAGTGTAAGGAAATACCTGCTTTTTAAAAACCGCGAATGATGCTCTATTGTCCTGTTTAAAGGATCGTACACAGCAAGTATTATATATGGGAGGTGCATTTTTGGTCAAATTCAAACGGAAGAGCAGCCACGGGTACTTCAAAACACCGTACGTAGTAGCCATTTCTAAAGCCTAGGTTACGCGTAGCCGAACATGGCCTCCCGACTCTCCCCCGACCATGGTTGGAGTGATTCGGGAGTGATTCGGGAGCTAGCTCGGCTGGCGTTCGGCCGAGTCGGCTGGCGTTCGGCTGAGTCGGCTGGTGTTCGGCTGCGCCAGCCGAATGTTTTGAAAATTTCCAAACATTCGGCTCTGGACGGAGGGTCTGAAATGGGTCGGCTGGTGTTCGGCTGGTGTTCGGCGCGGTCGGCTAGTGCTCGGCTGGTATTCGGGATTGAGTCAGTAGTAAAATTAGAACCTTAACCACGCCAGAAACACTACTGACTTACTCCCAACTAGTTTCCAACCTACCCATAACTCACCCCAAGGCCGTAGACAAAACTCTGCAAACTAATTCTCAACAAAGTGACTACTATCGGAACGTGGGCGAATCACCCCCGACCTTCACACGACCAAAAACAAAGAAGAACACTAAAAGCAGTATTAAAGCTAGCCATGATCCGAATTCGATCTCTCGGTGATGTTAACAACATAATAGAATGGATTATTTTAATTAAAACCGAAAATGACCCCTCTTTTGAAAGTCGCTGAATATGTCCATTTAAATTCGTGAGAGGGTCTGCAATCGGTCGGGGTTTAGTCAGGAGAGATTCGGCAGTCTGCGGCTAGAGGTCGGGATGGTTGGGAGTAGGCTAGAAAGCATTCGGGGCCCATTCGGGAGTAATTCGTGTACTGGTTAGGAGATGATCGGCGCATCTTCGGCGCATGTTCGGCGCCAAAGATAGGCGTGGCCCCAAAACTGGTCAGAATGCTCCCGAACTACCGCCGACCTGAGTCGGCTAGCGTTCGGGAGCCATGTTCGGCTATGTGTAACCTAGGCTTAACGGAGTGTGTGTGTTCTTTTGTCATTGTCTTGTATGCTATAGATGCTTCATTGCGTTCGTTGCGTCTATTTTTCCTCATTCCTAAAAAAAGATTCACGCAGAAAAGGATTTTGAAGGAAACAGAAATTCATTCTCTGTACCACTGCAAAAAACATGTATGCGAAAGTGGTGTAAATATTTACAAAAAACACCTAGGGAAAGTTCTCCGGCTGATCAGGTAATATAATGTTTGCTGTGTATTCCGACCGTTTCATTGGTACGAACACGTTTTCAATCGAAAAGTCATCTCTATCCTACTATGTAAACACAGCTGAAGCCTATTTACAATATTTGATTTTATTGTCATAATACCATTGAATAATACTGATAATATGATTTAATAATACCATTGGATCAGTTAGTACCGCTGCGTATAGTCCTTTCTATGTACATGTGATAACTTCTACGTTTAAATTGTATATACATATACATCAGTGCCTTGTTTGGTCTAGTACACAAATATTTTACATGTACATATATACGTAAAGATACAGCAATATCATACAACAATTGTGCAAAAGCAAACACATAGTTTGAGTCTAATTTCAAGAGACACGGTAGAAATCAAAAGTTGCAATATAATTCACAGTTCCGTCGTGTGTCCAAAATGTACATACTCGTATCAAGATACTGTTTTACACGAACTCAAATCCACCCATATATGCTATATGCTCTGCTAAGCCAAACACGCTCTGTACAATAAGTTCAACACTTTGGCATTTCAAGTACACCCATCTGCCGAGGATGAGGACGAGGAAGAGAACTTGCTCCAGGGCCTTCATTTGTAGTATCATGTATAGCATTAGCAGCTTAATCGCAGTGTACTGCAATTGAAGAAAATAAAACATCAACAAAACAAATGGCAGATGGTCTCTTTTTCCTATCTTCACTGTCTCTCGTTAGCTACTTTTCATGCATCCAAAGCAGTCACATCGATATTCGTGTCATTTCCAGTTGGGCTACTGTCATTGCCAATGTCTTTCACAGCGGTTTGTAGTTCATCATCTTTGCCGGGGATGCCATTGTCATCGTCGTCATCATCATCGTAACACGCGATCGAAATGAGCCTGTATATCTGAAGGACGATCACCACTAGGTTCTTCCCCACGAAGAACACCATGAGGTTGTGAAAGATTCTCTCTTTGATCATGAAAAACAATCGCAGAGTGAGAAACGGTCCGTCTTGCATCAGCAAAGTCATGAAGATGCCGATGACTTCCTTGGTGCAGCAGCCGCAACAGTTGTTGTTGATTGGACGGTTGGTGCTCTTCGCTTCTTTAGAGTCGTCCCCTGGCGATACCGCGTTGTTTTTCAGCTTTGACAGTGGTTTGTCGTGGAAAGAGGTGAACATGATCGGAAACTGGACCAAAGCGAGAGTAAACAAACCCAAGATAGGATAGATATATACTTGATTGTACTTGATCTTCTCTTCGTCCAGGAGGCCGAACAGTTCCAAAATGTCCGCCCCGGCCGTGACGTAGACCAATAGGAGCTCGGAGAGTTGGTCACGTGACAGGGAGCTCCGAGGCATCACCCATCTGCCGAGGATGAGGACGAGGAAGAGAACTTGCTCCAGGGCCTTCACCCAGTCTACTCCACTCACTTCAAGCGCCAACTGTAGAGGAAAAAGAACCAAGTGAATCTATGCATGCAGGAAGGTTGTATTCTTTTTAGGACGTCAACTGACGTACTAATCTCTCTGTCTCTCTCTCCTCTCTATCTCTAGAATGTTTGTATTGGCCTATTATAAGGAAATGTACATTCATTGTCTCTGTATCAGGGAATCTATAAGAATAATATTCGGTAGGAAATTTTACACATTTGTAGTCAGTGTAAAACAGGGGAAAGTTGACCAACAGAATTAGTTTTGGTGATCTGACATTTCAAGAGTTTTTTGCACCATCTTCTTACCTGTCCAAACACGATGGTTTCCTGTCCGTGAGTCGTGGCGTTTTCCCTCAGCTGGACTCGTTCCCGGTGTAGTGTGATCTCCAGCAGCCAGACAGAGGGAATGGTGGAGGCCAGGAACAGGAACACAGCAGGGCTGAACCTGGGAGGATGGGAACGAGACGTATAAGAGCCAGAACACTTGACACGGAAGACCAGTGAATTAACCATCATTGTAGACTAAGTATAGATCTGTGCGAAGTTCATTTGGATATGTATGTATTTGCTAAATGATTATGTTTTATAAACCTTTTTGGTGATGGTTGCTAACTTGCTGCCATAGTAACAGATGATGTGTGCATGGTGACAAGCTATTTGTGCATATTTATCCTTCGAAAAGGATAAGAACTGAGATAATATGTATACGACCTAAAGTTTAAGGCATTTGTTTTTGGTATTCAGAGCATTATATTTGCTTATGAGATGACAATATAGTTACGAAGTTGACGTACCATTTCCAGTCCACTTTCTGCCTGTACAAGGCAATACACATCTCAACCAACATCAGGGCCGCTCCCAGCACTATCGGCCAGCTTAAATGAAGTGGGGGGTCGGTGACCATCACAAACACCTGCATAGACACACGGATAACGTTTTAGAAAAAAAGGCGCCGAAGTACGCATGAATTGGTGTTCCACACATGTCTCGCGTAGTTATATACCCAACTGTAAGTCTGCTCAAAAGTCGTGAATAGAGAACCTGTACCAGACTCCAGAGTATCATTCACGAGATTAAATCATGGCTGCGGTTCAGAGCAGGAAGAGTAGAAATGGGTTTATCCTCAATGATGACCAAATAGGTTGATCTTCACTTTAGACGTTTTAAGAGACGTCTCAGATCAGAATTCACCTGTCGCATTGATATTGGTCCGCGAACACGCACATTGCAAGCCACTCATTCAACGGTTTAGACAGTCGTCGGAGACAGATATTCATTGCTTGGTCAGTAAAGGTGACAAGGTGGTCTTGTGATGAGAGTTCTTGACTTAGAACCTAAAGGTTCTGGGTTCTAATCCCTAGGAGGTCCCAACGTTGCGTCCTTGGGAAGGACACTTAACACATATTTCCTGACTCTATCTACTTGAAATGAATGTCTGATTTCGTTCGGAGACGTCCTCTCGGAAGAGACGTAAGGCCGGAGGTCCCGTGTCTGAGGAGAGCCATACCTCGCGCCCTCGAGCTCGATCACGTTAAAGAACCCATCACACTTATCGAAAAGAGTAGGGGCCCTTCTCGGTGTGAGTGGATCAAAGTTTACCAGTCTAGTCTGACGCAGCTTGTGACTAACTGTACAAAACTGGTTTGCGCCTAAGAACGGTTTACCGGTTACATGAAACAAATTTGCAAAAAAAAAGGGGGATAGAATATTTTACACCCAGAATTGTTGAGAGCGCTAGCTGTTCTTTCCCTGTCTGGCCGCATAATATAAGAACGACGGTGTTCTGTTATGGTTTTCGCTATGAGTTAAGACTGCAACGACACAGTAGTACTACACTACGTTACTAGACATACACATCATGATGATCATTAATTCTACGGGATTAAACGACACGTACCCTCCAGTAGCAGAGCGCCACAGCCGAGCCGAACAGCAGTCGGGCGAGGATCGTCCTTAGCGCCAAGGAACACGACATGATCACTCCGGTAAAGCTTAGCCTGCGCAACTGCAGGTTTGGCACACACCAAACTTTGCTGTTGTCAGACCCAGAGTCCCAGACGCAACTTTTTACACAGGCCCAGCCGTCCAAGCCAGCCGTAGAGCAGTGTTTTATCAACTAGCACGTTCCCAAGTGGCACACACACCTTTTATATAGAGTAAGCTATTCATTACATAAAAGAATGGGTTGCTTACTATATATCACTACCTTATAGCTGCGATGTTTTTCTCGGAAGGAAGGACTGATCATTTTTCGTGTACGTAAGTTGCTACGCAATTGCAAATGACGTAACAAATGTGGATGTTGTTGCGTAGCGACTACAAACGCTAAATATCACCTCCACTAAATTCAAAGGCTAGGTTTGCCAATAGCGATGATCTAGGAATAAAAGTCCAAGATTGGTTGCCTATAAACAACCAATCAAATCAATGCCGGGTTAGTCTGGTATTGGTTGTCCGGAACAACCATTAATGCGGGGTAAGTCTGGTATCAATCACCTAAAGCAACCTTACCAGACCCCCTCACACTTGTGCGTATATTCATGTGCGCATGAGTTGCGTATTAACATTTTTTTGCTTTAGGGAAAGTTTGCGGGGATGAAATTGTTTTCCACTTCAACGCACCGTTGTGCAGCCTGGTTATCGAACCAACGAAATTACTTTTTCGGCCGCAAACTTTACCTAAACCCAAAACATGTTCATACACAACCCAATTGGACAAGTCTGAGGGGGGCTTTACTTCGCGTTTATCACTATTCAGTGGTAAATCCAAAATTTAGTGAATTGATCGCTATGAGTTGAACCACTACAATTCATACCTAATAGACCAAGGAAAAGAAGAAAAACAATCATGTTTGCAATCGGTTCCCCTGAATAACAAATGACCGGTCCCTTCTGTCCTACTCCTGTCTTCACATTTACCCTTTTTCTATCCACAAAATAAATGGCAGACAAGCCCTTTCACTGATCCGTGGTATCGCGTCATACTGTCAACATTGACCGAGGTAACGTAATACATCCTTTGGTAAACGATACAGGTACCGGTATAGCCTTGTAACAGGCGTGTTTGGGTATGTTTCCTTGTGGTGTGTCTTTTGCTTGGTTTGAAACATTTATTTGTGTGGTGAGAGACGTAGCGCAAGGCACAGTGGACTACAATAAGTGTTTTGAACATGGTAGTTCTTATAATATAAAGATAGAATATATAGGTACCGTTACATTTGTACTTTTAAAAACAAAATACGAGTGACTTTTTAGAGTGAAGCTCACGACAAATATAAGAAATATTGATATGAAGAGAGGTGGGAAGGGAGAGCGACTTGTAGCGCTTGTAGCGTGGAAATCAAGTTTGTTCTCATAAAAGCGGTACATTTTCTTATACATTTGAAATGGCACATTTTCTCATAAACGTTAAACGTCACCAGATGAAAGGCGTTACCATTCACGTTTCAACCACACATGTAACAAAATACCTGCTGTAGATGAAATATGGGTTTTATAAACTTATATTATAGCACAGCAAACGCACTTGTAGGACCGTAAATGGACAGTATGCACATTGGTGAATAAGTAGGGATAGTTTCTATCTAATGTTGTCATCAGAAGAAACACATCTGCCCCTTTCCTTGCAAGAGCGCTCCAATCCGACGGTCTTGTGTGTTCTGTGTTCGTTTCCACACTAAGAAATAAACTAAGTATACCCTATAAAATACCATCTCAACCATAAGCGTTTTCCTGTAATGATAATAAAAATACCACGTACCGTCCAGTAGCAGAGCGCCACAGTGAAGCCGAAAAGCAGGCGGGCGAGTACCGTCCTAAGCGCCAAGGAACGCGACATGACCACCCCGGTAAAACTCCCAGGCTTGCAGGCCGCCTCGAACTTTACTAGACACAGCTTGTTCGTCCAACTCTATAACGAAGGCCAACCTTTTCAGACGTTGTCGTCCCACACGTAGATCAGATGTAGAACTGTTTTTCCAAGTTCACCGTTTCCTTGTGGCATACCTTACATTGTATTGCTAAATAAAGGCAATTGTAATATTTTTTCTTGGAAGGACCAATCACAATTAGTGCATATGCCTTTGACGTGCTAAAAGGCCATCAGGCGTACGTTTTCTTTAACTACATGTAGTATGAGCTGAAGATTTGATCGTATGTAATAACTTGACTCACTAGAATACTGTAACCAGACTTTTAACCATTTTGTGTTCATGCAATGGTTTTCTTGGATAAATAATGGGTAGGCCCTTCAATTCTACGTCTGTTTTTACGTGCATGGTTCACTGTTCACCAAGGCATTGCTGCTCACCTGTGGAAAAGCGTCACAATGTCAACATTGTCCGTGACGTCAGTTATTGAGCAGTCCTTTGTAGCAATGTTCATTGTACTGAGAATTTCTTTTGAGACTTTTCAACAAGGCTAACCATTTCCAGTTAACCTGCAAGTCAGGTGACCAAAATCAGATGGGATTGGAACTCCCAGCGTCTCTGTTCAGAGGCAGGGTCACTTACCACTGCACTGAACAACCCATACTACTACTGACAGTCTTGTATAGACTTAGGGCTTCTCAACTGAGCCTAACATAAAACTACCTATACTCTAATCCAAGAATCGATGTGGACTGATAAGATATTTTCCGATGATACCAAAGTTAAATAAACTTTGAGCGTTACGTCCTCTCTATATAAAAATAGCTTTAGTCTTAAATGAGTTTTAAAAAAACCCAGACAACAGATGAAAACATTGTGAGCTGTGTGTTACAAGTTGTGTTTTTATTTTCTCTCTGCACAATGTGTGTACATCAGGTAGCCCCCTGTTCAGGCGAGGTAGTACCCAGACTCCTCGATCTGCTTGTTGAGGGGCTCCAGCTTCTTAGACAGGTTCTGCATGGCCTGTGACCGCAATTTCTGTGGGTAGAAAAGAAACAAGAATTTAACTGGATGGTATTCAAACTGAGCTCATAAACAATGATTAATTAATTCATAATTTGCTCTCCATTCTAGACCTGGACCTAATCCTGTTAAGTCGTATCACAGGCTAGGCCCTTCTCCAGGCCTTGGTTGGAAGTTTGTGTTAAGCATGGTCATCTATGGTTGGCGAGGTTGCCTAGTAGTCTTTATAATAGACTTGGTTGGGGACTGGTCAGGAGCAAAGTCGTGGGAAGGTTATGAATATGTGACAGGCTTGGTAAGGTTTGGGCTCAGACCAAAACAAATTGTTATTGGCTAATTATTCGTAAATCCTAGCATGAAGTCAAGTGTCTTTTCAAGTGGTTTTTTTACGCTACTGCAGGTTAAATGCTTGTGTCTCAGATGGTGGTACATGTTAGATTTTCTCATAGTCGAGACTCAAACATGAGTGGGTGAATGAATCATCACAGACACAAGGGGAAGATTTTCTCTTCAATAAGGAGTCATCTTCACCACTAATAAAAAACGTTTTCGACAAAGTTTAGTTGGAGATGCAATAGTGATGAAACAGGGAAAGCTACCACAGAATCTGACTTCAAGTTGCCAAAATTGTAATCTTTAGACACAGGATTTACCAATCCAAAAAAACGGGACTTAACAGTCCACTTGTATCTTAGTCTGTTAAGTCAGGTTCAGACCTGTGACCTACCAGACTAACTATGCCGGCTATGGAGAGAATATTTGCCAGGGGAGTTTGGCCACCATAGGTTTTCATTGGCAGGTGAGATTTTAACCTTACCCCGGAGTCTCCTTGCCAATCATTCCTTTTTTGGCCGAATTCTACCAATCCATACCCCATAGGAAGGCCTGGTGGAGGCTAACAATATTACAGGTACACAGCCAGAGCACCTACCATGCTTTTCTTCTTGTTCTGCCAGTACAGCTTGGCGCGGGCGGTCCGTTTTGCCTCCAGAGTATCCACCACCTCCTTGTACTTCCAGCCCACCTCGTGGGACAGACGGCCAAGAGAACAGAACTGTGGACAAGTCAAAGTCAAACCATCGGTAAAGGAAAACACATTTCGTGACAAATTCCTATAAAACTTCAGCAAAGACTGCAACTTTGCAGTTTATACTAGGGAAAATTATCTTCAGATGGATCAATGTGTTAAATTGTGATGCATTCTTCCTCGACACTTTTTAGCATTTATGATTACCCACTTCTCATGTCAAATTTTTCACACATTTCCCCCTGCAAAACCTTCTAATCAATACTGTAAATCTTGAAACATTTGCAGTGGTTTTATTCTATTTTTGCGGTGACCAGGTCACCTCTCCAATGGAAATTTTTACACATACAGATACATGCTTTTCTAATGTATTACTACTGTATAACAGAATTGTTTCAGCCGGTTCAAATTACGTCCTCTCTCTCTCTCTATCCAATTTAACGTCTTTTGTTCCCCATCATATGGGGGTTGGACGTGCTTGCACATGGATGGGGAAGCCCCAGAACTCCTCATCAAGTGCAAGAATAAAGGAGTTTACAGTACTTACCCTACGGTTGGGCATGAGGCGGATGACCCTCAGAGCTGATGGACAAACCTGTCTTTTTTGCTGAAAAAAAGAATAAGAAATCTCCCATTTAGTCACTATGTGGACTCCAGGTACAAATATTGTCATATGATAGTACTGTAAATGCAGAGATGTTTGCGGTGGTTTTATGTCCGCAGTTTTCGCGGCAACCATTTCACCGCGAACTTAAGCCACCATGAACATTTTTGTCCAATACTGTAGCAGTGTGTGACTATAGCACTGCTGCAAAATTATAACCACAGCAAACACCCCATTTTCGCCTTAGTGCGAAATAAAATCCACAAGAACTTAAATGCATTTACAGTAATGGAGATCTCAATAAAGCATGACAACTGTGTATCATGCTTTTTATATACTTACATGCTAACAATGTAGAATACAGTTATCAAGTTATACTAATGAAAAGTGTCTTCAGGTTAAAGAGAGAGAGTTTGAAATCTCAAACAAATGTACTGAAAAATCTGCCTTAATATCCGTACCTTGTCATAAGGAGGTGGAATGCCTTCAAAGACCTTCAGACGTTCCAAGGCCAGGGCACCCCGGGACGTCTTGTGCGGCAGCATGCCTGGCAAAGAATGAATTTGCAGAAAACACTACATCATTTCTCTGGAAGCCATTTTTCTCTTTCCCAAGGGAAGGTACAATAGAATTGTGCAGCAGTAACAAAGGGGTGCAGATACAATGTAAAGACATCAGTGGGCTTGTTGTTTACACCATCACCTGGCACTCTTTAGTGATTCAAACAAACTTTAAGTCATCATTTGTCCCTCTTGACTGGTGAAAATGAAATCTCATCTCCAAGAGTTGTTCTTTGGTTTAATTTCATATGTCTTTAGAGGTGGTACTGTTCCGTGAAGTGGTCGAACCAAAAACATTGTAAAAGACATACAAAAAGAACCCCCAAAAAAGCAATCTTCTTGGAGATGAGTGTTTGAACTTCAAGGGAGCAAAGAACTTTGCAAAATTATATTCAAGGATCATTAGTGAAAAAATATCGAGCAATCATTCCAGAATGAACTGAACAATTTAGGAACAAGAAAACTTTCTGAGTGCAACCAAAGGAAACTTTGAGTGCAACCATATCAAGTGTGGGGAGAAATGATGACTTATCAAACATAAAAACAGCCAAATTGGTGATATGAACACAGACAAAAGTTATAAATTCACATGCAAGAATGGTGTTAGATAATACCAGAGGCAGATACCCAGGAAAAATGAACACACACTACTGATTGAAAATACTGACATTAACAAAATCAAAACTAGTACTTTCAAGAAAGCTACTAAGCAAACACAAAGATTACATGTGTTATGGTGCAAGGGGCATTCACTACTGAGAGTGTTGTCTTTACTCAAACTATTCTTGCTTTGTCCAAAACAGAGCCAAAGAGACGAGTTTACATTATGTTTGTGTGGTCGGAACTCCCTCACAGGAAAACCAAAGTTGTTCCCCAAAATTAAAATTCCCCCCTTATTGATAATATGCATTACATTAATTTGCACAATTTTCATCCATTTCCCAAAAACAGTTTGGACCATACTGTAAATCGAACAAAGAAGCTGCAGACATGCAAAAATGTCGGTATGGCCTAATTTGAGGAAAACTGAGAATGAGCAAGTGGTCTCAGTTGGTTTTTATCTCTCACTGTATTCAGACAATGTAGGTAAAAAAAGCATCACTGACCACAGAAACAACACTTATAAGTTTGTGTGTTGTTTTGTTGACACTAACACCACCATTGAAGGTAGTGAACTTGATCTTGAAACGCTACTTCAGAAGACAAAGCAAAGTGAATGCCCCTTTGTTGTGCAATGTGCTGAATAAAAACAGGCACTTGAATTTTCTTACCACGGACGGTCCTCCAGAAGATGCGGCTGGGGGCCCTGAGATGGAAGGGTCCGCGGGAAGGCTTGGTGTTCGTTCTCTTGCGAAGGAACTCCAAGTACTTCACTATTGTTTGGGAATGTGAACGATTTACCATAAGATCATGATATTCAAGTGTACAGGACTTAAACAATGATATCTTATGGAAAGGGAAGAACTGTAAAGAAACTGTGGTCTCAGTTGGTTCTCTCTCTCACTATATTCAGACAATGTAGGTAAAAAGGCATCACTGACCACAGAAACAAACCTGAAATGTATTGTGTGTTGTTCTGTTGTTATAACCATGCATCTTATTCTATACATGAAAGTAAATGTAAACTAGAAAGGCAACATTTGCACGAGCAAATGTAACATGTATCGCCCATTTCCCTCCCAATGCATGCAAAAAGCGACTGTTCTAATGCAAAAATGGAGCATTCCAAAATAACGTTTAACTATTATAGTAAGACCATTGTAAATATCAACGCGATCCAGGCTAACGTTTGTTGTATGTCTGCAATGTCGGTATTTGAATAAAGAATTGAATTGAGGACCAGTCATAAATGAATCTCTCCCAATTTGAAATCCTATGCATGGATGGGCTTTTCAAGGCACCCATGTTTGTTTGTTTGTTCATTCTCCCTCCCAATGCAAAATTTAACTCCCAAAATCATCCCATGGCAAAACAATCTGCGTAAAAGTGAACTATTGCAAAGTCGTATTCCAGGCCCGAAACGGACTTTGTGTCCCCTATGAAAGAATAGATTACAGGAACTACCATGCAGAATGGACCATTCAGAAAACATGTCTATTAAAAAAAAAAGAACTTTTGTGTAATCACCCCTGTCCGAAATCAAATTCAAAACGTCCCCCCGTTCAATAATTACGCGCCACCTGCAAGACAACTATCCTGTCAACCAGGTGCACGTGGGGCTTGGGGTCACTGACCTTTAGGTTGTGTTGTTTACGTTCGTATGTGAGACTGAGAGCTTCTACTCTGGAAATTACAGAGTCGAGCGCCGCCGCGTACCATAATTTTGAGTGTTGTACAGCCGCTGACGTATTGTTTCTTTTTACTTGTACGCCGCATAGGCCCTACTATTTTACGCATTCCCAATGGAAAATTTCATTAAGTACACTACGCCCGCCGCCAGCGTGTTGCACATATTTTTGACCATGTTTATACCGCCGTGGACGTAGCTTTACCGACTAATACCATAGAAACTTCGCCAGTTCAACAAAACACCTCAGTGTGCACTCGTTTAAACCTTACAGCAGTTGAACGCCATGCAAATCTACCAGTCGTTTTGGCTCAGGGACGACCGAGATGAATCGATTTGAAGATTTGACAGGAGAAGAAGAAAGAAACATGAGAGAAAACAATATGTACCGACAATACGGGCGATACATAATTACTTACACTTGTTTCTGTAGAAGCTACCAGAAATGTTGATCCCCTCACATCTCACAATGACGATTTTCTGGCCTGTAGGAAAAGGATAAAAATATCTTAACATTCTGACGCAGAAAAGTGTTTTTATTTTCCTAGTCACAGATCTATTCATGATTATACTCTTGGCTTAGACTATTAGACACTATAGATACAAGAATAATAGCATTTCCTCTTACTGATTATCTTTGCAGTGTCACTGAAACACCTGCAACATGTTGTTTTCGGCATCGAGCAAAAATATAACTAAAAACAAGGTACTCAGCACTATCGAGATATTCTATCATGAATCATTGTGTCTCAGATGGTGGTACATGTTAGATTTTCTCATAGTCGAGACTCAAACATGAGTGGGTGAATGAATCATCACTGACACAAGCAGAAACAAACTTTCGGGGAAAGTTTACATGGAGACCCACAGAATTTGACTTCAACTTCAAGCTTAAACTTCACCCCTCAGTTGGCGCAGATAGACAATGTCTTGCAAGTAAAAATGGTGTTCCTTTGTGTTGATCAAGACTAGACTAGATAAACACTGGGAAGGGCGCAAGTACGCTGTGTGAACGAGCGAAGACTAGGAAATAACAGGCAGATGCCTTCTATCCTGTATGCTGTATTAAGGGTATTATGAAAGCCTTGGTCTCACCTTGCAGGATGCTTTTGGCAACGATAGCTGCCAGCCGACCAAGCAGGTGGTTTTGAGCATCGATAATCAACACTTTCTGTAACGCAATAGGGTAAGAAACGGTTAGTTGATGCTCAAGACACAGCACCTCAGTTCAATCGTCTTCAACATGCTACATTAAGGCATAATTAAAGATTTGACAAGATGTTGATAATATGTACCTGCTGTTTTTTTGTAAAATGACTAACTTTGGCAATATCTGATAATTTGTGGTTTGAATTCCTGTGTCTCAGATGGTGGTACATGTTAGATTTTCTCAAAGTCGAGACTCAAACATGAGTGGGTGAAATGAATCATCACAGACACAAGCTCATCCTAATTAATAGGACTAGGAGCAGGGTGGATATTATGGCTGTTTTTAACTGCTTCCTCTTTCAAATCCCACAAGGTTATACGCAAAAAAAATATTCGTCTCCCATGGCTAGGTTTCAACCCCCCTCCCTCTTAGCAGCAAATTGATACGTATTTAGATATTCTTATAGTAGGAAGGTCCAACAGGGCTGTGCAAGTGCGGTGTCTATGACAACACCTTGAAGACCCAAATCCGTCTGTAAGTTTCCTCCTTCAATCTTGGGTAACTAGACCTCTAAGTTACACTTTCTTCCGCACTACCATCCACATGTGTAGAGCTGCATATGCACATGTGACACATACCGGTACCATTACGTTTCGTTTTAACAAGTCATTTCACTAATTCATAGGAAATTTAGAATCTGAAAGGCCATTTTAGTATTCTGTGTTGCTTGTGACAGTATATTTGGAGAGGATATAAGTAAAAGGACCGTCAAATTTCTGTGATATAGACGTGTGCTTCAGTTTTTCTACCTACCCCGACCGCCATCTTGGCCAAAGAGACAGAAACTTGGACGGGTTTCCTTAATGGCTTTCAGGGGCCCAACCGCACAAAAACGATGACGGTAATATTTCAGTTGATTATTAGTACATCAGCCTAAATCTCACAAATAAGACCTCAATTGTAGAAAAACTACATATATTATATAAATGATAATCGTTTTAAAGATGTGAGTTGGGCAAAAGTCTTAGCAAATCCGTGAAACGTATTAAATCCTACACCACATTACGATGCGTTGTCATATTGGCTACCCAACAATCTCTCTGCAGGTCTAAAAAATATCGCTAGAGAGCTGAATGCCATGTAGTTGGCTGTGGGTGAATTTCATGAAATCAAACAGTTATTTTAAGTAAAAGGATAGAAGAATCATCTATTTAACTGTAATGAGATGATCTGGTGTTCTTAGAATGTGCACTTGGAGGCGCATATCACGTATACTCTACTCATGAATAATGAGTTACTCTAAAATTTGTTTAAATACCTTTGAGTTCAAATGTTCATCAGCTGACTGACTCCGTGGCGCAACGGTAGCGCGTCTGACTCCAGATCAGAAGGTTGCGTGTTCGAATCACGTCGGGGTCAGGGCGATATTTTTGCCTTTTTAAACTTTTTATGACCGCAATTCTTGTAGATATAACGTTCTATGATTTTTGGTAGGAATTGCTTTCCTTAATAATCTTTTTTCATGTTCTCGATTTTCCTTCTTTTTCTACATATAATTTATTCAATATTAATGTAAGGATTAATGTAATCATGATGTGAATAGCTGTAACAACTTTTATGTAGTTTGTCAGTTGTATGTTGTTCTTGTGCTCAAGGTATATTAGCTACCGACTCATTGTATAATAGCTAATGGAGGAAATAAAGAATCCAAGTACCTGGCACATCTAACCTTAACAATCTTCAATTGTATATTACTGTACGTTACTGGTATTAAAGGAAGGTTCCAATCATTCCTATTACTTGAATTTTGAATTTTCCTATATACATCATGTACATAGGGTGATCTCAGTCTAACCAAGTAAAACACGACACAAATAGTAATATTGCAATTGGCGTAGTTTATTTCAGATGTAAGAAAAGCGTTCCAGCGGTTCCATACGAGCCACCCGTAAGTTACCTTGCTCCCAGCCCCGTTATAAATCATTGTGACAAAAACCACCGACTCATACATTTGTCACCAGTTCTCAGATTATTCCCATCGATGCACCGCTTATAACATGGAGTCGGAGTGTCAACAACTATACCATAATATCGAGTGAACAATTATAAAATGATTTTGCACAGGCTCAAGCTAGTGGTGGAACCATGTATAAGATCAAAGCAATACAGTGAAAGAAGAGCAAAATAGTTTGAAATGTAACTGGCCATTATATGATTACCAAATGCAACAATACAGTATAAAACACTTCCAATAAAACCACCGACATCGTACGTAGAAAATACCTTCACAATTGTTCAAAACTGCCAAATAAGGAACTATCATATCTAAAATCGAGTTCAAATCCATATTGTTGTGTGCAAAAAGACCCAACGCCACCTATTATATAATCAAATATATAGCAGTTACACTTCTTCACCTTGTTCATATAATGTAATTATTATGATACCATGATAATGTAATTTGCATAATATCGTGAGTAAATCTTATACGACCACTAATATTCCCAGTTTATTCATTCATTCATCAATCAAATTTCGTTATTGCAAAACCATCATTTATGATGCATAGCCTCTATCAAACGTTATCATACCAAGATAACATCGGAATCTATTTTTGTCATTTTGTCATTTTCCTTCCTTTATCTTCCACCAATCAAGGCAAACTTGACAATCGTCGAATAGAACATGATATAATAGAATAAATATGTTTTGTCGCGGTAACACAAAGGTTTCATAAAGTTCTACAACCACATGATTCATGATCATGGCAACTTATAATCGTGACTTTGAGTAAGCAGAGCGCATCTTGTACATATGAAACTTATCTTAGACTGCTAAGTGTTAGAACAATCCCCTTGTTATACATATATATATATATATATATATATATATATATATATATATCAAACGTAGCTCATCTCCCAACAAATAAATAGATTATGAGTCCGCCAATTGGAATGCATGTAATATAAGCTTTGGATAGCTTTATGTTACTCGATACATAGTAAACAACTTTCAAGTGTTCATAGCTAGCTCTTCTTTGAGCTTTAGAATATTGCCCCATAAGCACCACAATTAGTGACGTTAATCATCAAATCATGTTCTTAAAGTAACATGGAAGGACTTCTAGATGTCTAAAGACAATAACCGTGTCTGTCTTAAGAAGACCTGGACATTTCCATTATCATCTCCTCGGAGATCTTGAGCTCTCTGTTGAACTCGGCGGTGTCTCCGAGGATGACCAGGTCCCACTCCTGCATCTTGGCCTCGGCGGCGTTGGGAATCTTGGTCTTCAGAGTTAAGGTGCCGTCACTGTTGTCCAGGACAAGGCTGTCGTTCAGGGATGTTCGGATGAACCCGTCTCCATGGAGCTGAGCGGAATAAGGACGCATGGTTATTATAAAGCATAACAAGCTTAGTAATTTACAACACAAAATCCCAACTGTCCCACAAAGCAAGCAAACAACAAAACGCGCGCGCACACACACACACACACACACACACACACACACACACACACACACACACACACACACACACACACACACACACACCACACATACACACACACACACATATATATGGCACATATATGGTAACAATGTTCAAGAAGGAGTGCGTACAGCAAAAGTAAAACATCAGGCCAGTACCTACTCAAGTCAAGGACATTGTGTGGTCAAGTCAAGGATATTCTATATAATGTCCTTGCTCAAGTTTACTCTTATTTGATGCTTTTGGTGTATTAGTATTTATCATGTCCTTCAACCTTCGTTGAATAACATATTGTTAAATCATGTAACTACACATTTTTGTTACTGTTTACTTTTAATCCATTAAGTCTTAATCTTTGCCAACGATTCAAAGGCGTGCAGTCTTTGAGAGAACATATAAAGCACAACTTACCACCCATTGCTGGCTCTTCTTGCCTGGCACGGGCTGGGTGGCCACAACCTTGACGTCATCCTTGGCGTTCGCCCCCGGCACGTCCAAGGCCAAGTTGTTCAGCCGGTTGATGATCATGCCGTTTGTGAAGGACCATAGCTGCTCCTTCCTGCGGGGGAAGATCAACGAAAGATACGATAAGACAAATGCGTAAGAAGCTGACAAAGGCAATGAGACAAAAGAAGAGAAATCGACTCTTTTTTGGGGCGTCCCAAAGTCTTTGCCTCCGGCGGGAGTTTTAGCAGGTCTATGCTGCAATCCGATGAACAGTATGCGATCACGATTTATGATTAGATAACACTGTTTAATAACAAACACACACACACGCACACGCACTCAGGACTGATGATGCTGTTAGGAACAAAGTTGTTTTTGTTCTCATTAGTACCTAATCGCAAGACTATAATATAAATCAGCTAACTAATGACAACATTTGTCACTTGTCAGCGCAAAAGATGTGGTATCATTCCTGCAGAGATGTTTGCTACAGATGTAATTGTTATTCATTAGGCAATTGGTCATATGCTTGATTAAGCCTGTGGTTGATCTAAAAGCTGATTAAGGTGGTAAGCAGTTGTGCGACGAAAAGCTGTACTAGCGCGGTTGGCGGTGAGCGGAGGCGTCTTGCTGTTTCCCTGTAGGTCTACCTGGGTGGGTATGTCTTTCTCATCAGAATCACGTCTACGTGTTTTTCAGGGGTTGATGTGGCCCTTGGTGAGCCTACATCGAGGCCATTCATCCCCATGGACGTGTATCCCTGGGATGTTTGCCGTGCGGACAGGCCTCCAGTAGCCCGATCTGATGAACTCGAACTTGTCACCGTCCTCTGTGTGTAACGGCTGCTGGTCTGACTGGACGCTAATGACCGGTACGATGAAGAGTAAGCCGTTGAGGAAGACCGCTGGACAGCAGAGGCACCACCGGCGTACTGTCCCGTGTGAGCGCGGTCGAGGCTTCCGTATGCCTCGCTCATATTTTGGTCTAACCTCCTCTGCGATGTTCGCGGGAAGGTTCTGAGAGTCAAAGTGGTGAAGGGATGGCAAACGGAAAGTTTAACAGAGAACATAAGATCACCAATGCCACGATAACCATGTAAGTAAAAGTAAACAAGGCTGAAACATCCACATTAAAATAGAGTAGAGGGAAATTTTGGGGCACCGATCAAGAAATAAAGAAGAACTAGTGGAAGGGTTTTAGTTTGAATTATACACCAATGAGAGTCTAAGGGGATAGGTTCAATCAAAACCAAATAACCGAGATAAGTGAGGGGACAAGCTAAGGTTTCAAACGCACTGGCTTAGTCCACAACTTCTATAAGCCACGGAAAAGATATGTTTCATATAAGCTATGTAGCTTGGCATGAGCCACTCAATATAAGCTAATTGATTGATATTGGTCTAAGATTAAAGCGATGGCGTATACGTACCCGTCAGCCTTGGATCTGATAGCTATCTCTGACTCCGTGACTCCCTCCCCTGACACCACACCCAGCGCCTGCCCGTCTTGACGGTTGATAAGGTAGAAGATGAACTTCTCCAGGGTACTCCTGAAGACATCGGATCGCTCTGTAGCACAAGAAGAGAAGATAATTAATCACTTTCTTCTGCTTCACATGTGAAGGCCCTATGTGAAGACGGTGTAGAGTGGTCTTCGTAAAATGGAATGACAAAGGAAGTGATTTTTCTTTCAAAGTAAGATAGACAAAATGATAAGGCTGACATACCTTCCACTTCTATCATCTTGTAGCCAAGATATCCCGGCTCAGCTGTAGAAACAGTAAGATAGCATTATTTTCACAGACATTGAACCACCGAGTCTACTTTATATATATTGGTAAAACCGTTACTTCCATTGTACATCGAGTCGGAATAAAAAAATCAGCAATCAAACTTAAGTGGATATTTATGGACTATGTACACGTAGTTGTGTGTATCTATAATCATTAACACAAGAATCTAATCATCAAACAATGCCTTCATGAGAACAAGTGCAAGGTACGAAAGACATGAATGAATGGAACGCACTGTTTGCTTATTATTAGTAGTTTGGGCAATAAAATTCCAGTGTACTTACTCGTCTTCATGTGCAGTTCCTCTCTAATCTCCAGTGATATCGCTCCTCCTGCGTCGATAATCTGCGTTATCTTGACCTTCTCTCCTCCCTCTTCAATAACCTTGACCATCACCTTCTCTCCCTCTTTGATCTTGATGATTTCCTCTCCCTTCTTGACCTCCTTGATTTCCATCATCTCCACTGCCTCCTCTGAGATGATTGTGATCTCCTCTATCTGCATTTCGGGGATGACCGTCTGCATAAATGTCCAGGGAGAAATCGGCTCCAAAATCAGCCTGAAAAAAAATCGCATTTCATTAGAAAGAGCCCGTTGAATGAAATGAAACAAAACTATCATGAACGATGTATGTACGTAGCTCATGCAACTGATTCTAAAATAGGTCATAGAAGTGACGTTGGAGCTAGATGTATGTTAAACATATGAGCTACAAAACTGATAGAAGAATAACTTCATTGCAGGACAATTGTACACTGTACAAAGTATAGCAACAACTAACAAATCTCTCTGTAGCACTGAAACTCTTTAGATCGGTTGTATACACTTGAATTGAGAAATGTGAATAACATTATGGTCGGTACGAAACTTTCACATACTTTCCGTTCTCATCTGCCAAGAGATCTTTGTAGATCCAGTTGTCCCTGTCCGCGTCCATCTTCTCGTTCAGCAGCTCCATGTTCTTCAGGGCCAGCTCCATGATCTGGTCAGCAGCATCCTCCTCCACCTGGGGAACAATTTTTGTGGCTCGTCAACGATGGCAACCGTGTATGCATCTCTTGCGTAAACGATTGTTCGGATGAAGCAACCCGTAGCTTCCGTATGTACCTTCAAATCTTACTACAATGACAGTAAGGCACGAAAGGCAAAGAAAAACAACAACAAACGATTCTGTGTTTTTAGAGGCCCAGTAATGTGTAGGTGTGATGTAGTTCAAGGTAATAACAATGAAAGAAAAATGATAACCACCTGCATCAACTTGGTTTCCATCACTTCCAGTTCCTTATCAGCTTGATCAGCACCAGTTGCTGCCTCCTTTTCTTTGTCCGCCAGCTGGCCTTCAAGCTCCTTCAGCTGTAAGTATAAGGTATGGTTTAGAACCTACTAGATTTGCTAAAGTGAAAACTATTTCGTCACCCCTTTCCCATTAAAACAGCTTTTTGTGTGCTTAGTGTGCTATGTGTATACAACAGGTGATTCAGAACTAGAACAAGGCAGATAAAAATTTACTGCTGTGGCCTGCCAATTATCTACAAAGTCTTGTACATCTATTCTTGGGCAGTACAGGATGTCATTCTTGAGGAACATTATCATTGATGCCCCGGCCTAGCAGGATAAAAGTGGGTATAAGTGACCAAAGTGCAATGTAAAATATTGACTTACCAGCTTTCTAAGAGCTTCTACCTCATCATCAGAATCTCCAAGCTGTTTGTTCAGGTTCAAGATCTCTTCTTTAGCCTCCAGGAGTGCGTCGTTAGCCTTTTGCAGTTGCTTTGTGAGATCATCAAACTGCAAAGGAAATGATATTGTATACATAGACTTATCATTATGATAATAAAGACTTATGCACACTAGCTATAAAGGAGCTAAGTGCTTTTGATGTTAACAGCTGTCATTGGGTTGGATGCTTTGGTATATAAAAGACCAAATGTTGCAGATAACGAAGAATTCTCACCTTGTCTTTGTACCAATCGTCCTTGTCGTCGTCCTTCTTGTTTGCCAGGTCGGCATACTGCTTTTTCAGGTCGCCCAAGGCCGACAGCAGATCCGAGTTATCCTGTGGCTGTACTATCACAGTTTCCTTCATGGTTGTTATCATGGTGGTCATTTCCTAAGAAAACATCGGGAATGAACAACAAGCGGTGATGAAAAAGTTCAACACTTAAGCACCATAAAAGTGTACAGATATGTCATATAGGAATATTCCATAATGTGCATACCACCTTGACACGTTTCTATGAAAATATAAAAAACTGATAAAGGTTTGATTGAATGATGTTCAAATCAAAAGTCCATTAGCATAACATACCTGGGTCTTTCTCTCTAAATCGTCCTTTGCTGCACCCAGCTGGTATGAAATTTCCATGTTTTTATTGTTGGCGTCCGCCAGTTCCTGGAGAGGACAATGCATCATTAGAATGTTTTACATCAGCTCATTCAGCTGTGAAGTTAATATGTTTCATAAAAGGTGAGTAAACCAAACATTGGCCATAGCAATTGCGTTACCTTTTTCAGACGGTCAATCTCATTCTGTAGATCCTTCCTCTCCTTATCATCATCGTCACCTTTCCTGTTAGTGGGAAAAGTAACAATAGCATTTATCACTAGGTGTGACAAAGCAAGAATCTAACCATTGTAAGGAACTCTTATGTCTACAGTTTGCATTTGTACCTCAGTTTGCATACTCCATGTGCGAATGGTTCTATAGAAATGTTTGTCAATGCTACAGTTTCAATGTACTAACATGTAATGTGACATAACTGGGTAATAGTTAGAGTAGGCAAGAGCATGTAGGAATGTAAATGTGAGTTCCTTTACAATCACAACGACGCTGTCTATTATATCAAAATATATGTCAGCACTTACTGCTCCATTTGTTGGAGTTTCATCAGCAGATCGTTGTTCCTTCCGTCAACCTCGTCCTTCGCACTATCCAACTGGCTGCTCAGGTTCAGGACTGACGCATTCGCATCTTGTAGTTGCTAAGGGTAGTCAAAGTATAAGAGTTATGCTGTTGACTGATATGTATACATGGTATGATCCCAACAATTTACGATTTCAGAAAAGAGCTCATAGACCCCAGTTAAGCCCTAAAAAGAAATTTGCATAAGGTTTGAGGATTTTGATTAGCTTATTCCACGCTAATTGATTTTGTTCTTCACTAGTATTGCTTCGATGTTCATGTAACGTTACAAGTGCCGATGTATTCTCTTTACCTGTCTGAGGCGGTCCAACTCGTCCTGAAGGCCCTGTTGTTGCTGGCCTGTTGATGCCTGAGTCCTGGTGATAAATGATGCAAGGAACATGTTCAACATACGTTGGAATCCTAAATACCATTGGTGCAAAGACATTCAAGCCTTCTGAAATGATGTAAGACCTCCAAAGCAAAGCAAAGTAAGGAATATTTCTCTCCAAAGATCACACAAAAGTTGCATCTGGCTTACGTTTCGGCCGCTTGTATTTGTGTCACCTGCTGTTGAATAGTAGCATTCATTTGATCATTCTCCTTCTGTGCAGCTTGCAGTTGCTGCAGGTAGAAAAAACATGACGGGTTTAATCTATAGAAGAAGCCACTAGAACTTAGATATACGGTAGTACATTGGTATAGTGTTTAGTATTGTATTAGACGTTAACGTTACTACTATCATTTAATTCTTTCAATTACACCATGTATGGTCCCCTGTGCATTTATCCTTCTGGGGAATGAATATGTAATAAAGATTATTATCACATGGCCAGATGGTGTCGACCAATCAGAAGCCTCCATTGCCCACAATAAGTGGTCTGTTATCACGCCATAACACACCACTTATTGACGTCATGCCATAACAAAACCGTTGCATTTTGTAGATGGGGGTATCTTTTTGATGAATCTTTTTCTTAACCTTGTTTAAAATATCTTTATTGTCTTAAATTTCCCCCAAATGTCCTAAGAATACATGAAGAATTCATGAACAAAGGAATAAAATTCAAGTCAAGTAAAATTCAAACGGTAGGACTAAAAACAATATTTTTCACACCCCCGCCGTCAAAGTGGAACCGGCCCAGACGATTGTTCGCAGAACGCGTTCGAACGTCCGCCATAAGAGTACCACAGTTTTTCGTCGAGGAACTGTCAGACGCCGACTTAGAGTCAGTTTTCGGGTCATGGGAAGTTGGGGAAGACACCCAGGAACATACTTCAGCGGTTGAGGGGCAAGGAAGCTGACGAGTGTGACCAACAAGAAGCAGCGGGCACACAGAGTCCCCTCCCCACTCATCACATTGTATTTCCCGAAGTAGCAAATCATGGCAGACAAAGAAATCGCCCATGAAACCTCCTACGTTTCTACCCAAGAGGACCCCAGACCGGTATGTTCACGTTTCTGAGGGGTTTTACCTGACGAAAATTAAAAATGTTACTGGCAAAGTGATGTCGTCTTGTTAAAAACAAACGCCCCCCTCCCCATGGCCCAAGTCACGAACACGTAACTTCCCGAAACCGATGTGTTGGCATCGAAAGAATTACGGTCAAAATCGCCCAAATTCTTACAGGTTTGTACCTACAATTGATCTTGGCTCGATATGTGTACGCTTCTGTGGGATTTTTTTTTCCGGCTTGAGTAATAATTATCCGGGGAAACTACAACTTGCGGCAAAGGGGAGGTAAACATGTACGATTCTTACCACACCTAGGCGTCTAACAACCTGTCAATTTATAACCGTGTGGGCTCGAAGACAAGTCACCGCTTGTTTACATTGGATTATATGAAGATCATATGTACAATGGATTGATTTTACACGTATAGTATTAAATAAAGAATCTATGTATTATACAGAAATTTGTCTCTCTTATATGGGTCAGTTTGGATAGGCTATGTGATAATAACGTTAATGACCCGCCTGTTCCTCGGTGTATATGGTGTCATAACGCCTGGTCATGTGCTATAACCACCTCATAAAACCACCTCGTTCGCTTCGCTCACTTGGTGGTTTTATTCGGTGGTTATAGCACATGACCAGGCGTTATGACACCATATACACCTCGGGGCGGGTCATTAACCCTTAATTATCATATGTGACCATGCCTACATTTTGTGATTTAATCCACAATCTGTCTGAGACATGTAGTTTGATGTTTGTATGTAGCTAGTTTGTACTTTCGTGTTGAGTTGCATTAGCTTGCAGTGCAGCAGAATCGCTGTACTTCGATTTAGAGTGAAACACTCATATCTACCACTTTGTGCAAGTGTGTATGTGCTAGTAATACAGGTTAAGACTTACGTGCTTTGTTTTGCCCACAATCAGAGTGCATAGCCGGTTTGCTACCATAATTGCTTGTTGACACACAAAAGCTAATGGCACCAAAAATAGGGTCAAACCAACATAGTCATTGAAGCGAGGATGTCATTATTTCCGCTAGTGATTATTTCCGCCAGCATTGTGTTTTCTTACCATTCTCAGTTTGTTCAACTCGAGATCAATATCTCGCCTTGAAAGGTCAAGTTGCTCCTGGTGCCTGTGAGGAAGAGTGAACATTATAACAAACATCTGAATCATAGGATAATTTTACTTTTGCAGAAAATCTACCATATTTCTAAGAGGTACTGTCAACAAAACTGTGATAAGATCTACTGTACTAGCTGTCCATGTGTTCTGGCGTGTTATTAAGTTGCCTTTTGTCCTACTCAGCTATTGATAGATTGGTTTATTTCTGTAGGGCCTGTCATGTTGGTTAACTCAGATTGATTCGACCTTTTGTTCCTCATAATAGGTTCCTCATTAAGACGCACAGGTGTGCAACTCTTGGGAATTCTAATTTCCAAGAATGTGGTAAGATTCCTTAGCCTGTGTGGTACGCCGAAGCGCGGTTATACCGGCTATACAGATACAGAAGATATTAGTGTTAATTATATGTTACGAAAAAGGTTACTCTCGGTCATACCGATGCTCTAGTGTTAACTATACTTAGTCTACTTTGCTATAGTGCGCCAAAAGCTCAGTCACTTACTCTCTCTCGCATCTGAGTTTGTTTTCCAGTTCCTCCTTTAGTTGGATGATTCTGGACTCCAGTTCAATACGAACTTCCTGTAATTAGAAAATCGGAACACAGTTGAAGCAGGCAGTTTGCAACAGAAAACCATTATGAAATTGAGTTATACAAGTGATACGAAGTGCTGAATCTCTCTGAGTGCTTGTCTACCTTTTTCACTCGCACAACCTCTTCCTCCAACTCCAGGCATCTGTTGGATTCTAACTGGTACCTAGAAGAAAATGTATTCATGTAGTCAGAAAGCTGAAGTTTGTTGATGTTTTATAGCATGGAAGTATGAAGTGCATGAAATGTCACACTTCTCATAATGTTATCATCTAGCTGACGAAATGTACCAAACAAATCATGTATCTACCAAAGGAAATTTACATTCGAAGTATTCTTCACCTCTTGCTTATGGTCATAATCGGTTCAATGTCTCAAGCTCAGGTCCTATTTTCACAATATTTTGGTGTTAGCATTGTCTATGTCACTTGAAACTTATAACGCATCTGAGTAAGGTGTTTCGGTACATACTTCTTCATGGCTTCCTTTTCCTTCCTTCTGCTTTCGTCCAATTCCTCATTCAGGGACTGTATGCGCAACTCCAACTCGCTCGATTTCTGCTCCAGTTCGACCTTCAGAGTTAAGTTCAAGTGTAGATCCTACAAAGGTAGTTAAGATGTATATCACGGTTAAGTGCTACCCAACAGAGTAATGGCGCATGTGTCATCACATTTCTTATGCTAGCTACAAGAAGTTTTGTTCAACGTTTTACGATGGTACCAACCATTCGCTCTTCAGAGTTGAGTTTAAGTGCAGATCATATGTAGTCAAGATGTATAATAAGGTTACGTGCTACCCAGCAGAGTAATGGCGTAGAGTTCCTAAATATAAATACTTTAAAGCACATTTCTTATGCTAGCTACTAGTAGTTTTGTTTAAGTCTTTTTACGATGGTACCAGCAATCAAAACGACTTACTCGCTTCATTCGGTCTATTTCTGCCTCCAGTTGGTCAGCTCTCTCATTATTCCCTTCAGACCTGCAGGGAAAGAGGAAGGTTAATACCTCAAAAAGCCCTCAAAATACCTAAAACAACATCGTGGTACACAGAAAAGGTGTAGTCTATAGTAGTAGTAGTTTATTGAGATACTCTTTAGCCCCCAAGAGACTAATCTTCCAGGGTTCGTACATTCATATAAACATACATACATAAACACTGGTACACAGATATAAACAATTCCAAGGTCAAAATACTTACATACAAATTACACATCAACAGTATAAAATCATTCGTCTTTCACAATCTTGATAACCATGCCCACAAACTGTCTAACACTAGCATCAAGATATCCTCAAAACCAAAAGAGATATTTCTTCTAAATGCTCGCGTTTGTTTTGTGATCTGCATCATCAGAAATGTTAGAACAGGTAACTAACGTTTCCAGTTGCCCCTTCAGGTCGTCCAGCTCCTGGGCTCCATCAGACAGCTTTTGTTCGGCCTCCTCGCGTAGCCTGTTGGCATTTTCCAGTTCCTTGTAGGATACGAAACACGAATAAATTGTCACGCGACAATGCGAGAGACCGATTCTGATTCGTTTACATTGGATTGATAATGAAGACCTCTATTACAACAAAACAAAGCATGTTGAACAGATACAGTTAACAGATACAAAATAAAACTAACTATCATTAGATATTTTCTCGCTTGTCAGTTATAGTAGAGATAACTTTCAAGCGAGGAGTAATTGGTTGCAATCTAATCGACCACATACCACATGGCTAGTGCAATAGTCATGTCTATGTCTATTATTCAGTATTCGTGATAAAATAAGTACATGTATTTAATACCCTTCTCATTTTGTCCAGTTCGTCTCTCATCTGGTCTCCCTCCTGCCGCACTCTGTCGAGATCTGACTCCAGCCGGTCCTTATCTGCCGCCATCGACCTACCATCCAACAGCACCAAGATATCTTTACTACCAACAGTCATTACTTTACAACATGGCAAAATAGAATCTGAATCAAATTTAAATGAATTAATGAATGAATAGTTTGGATAACAAGTGTTACATGGCAGCTGAAAGCTGAATTGCGTACAGTGTCTTATACAGCACAAGGAAAATACAACTGACGTCTTTGACATACATTATAAAAACATTGATAATTATTTCATTTTACAACTTTTACATGCTATCTAGATAATCATCATCGATCATTGAAATACTTCAGTAGCAGCAACCCCAACTTTGGGTCGAAGGGATGGTTGAGTCAATTAAAAAAGACAATACAAATATAATTTGAAATATGAATCCATAATATATCCACAGAAATGACAAAGCACAAAGTGATTTACCTCCGCAATCTTGGATGATGGCATAATGTTTGCAGTTGAATGTAGCGCAAAGGAACACCGCAGTCAGAGAAGAAGCAGGTAAAGAAGGGTAAAAGAGATACAGTTGACACCTTATTGCAGCTTTAAAACGTGTTTACATGAATGCATGAAATGCGAAAATGGCGATAGGTATATGGAACTTCAAAAGCGGGAATTGGAATGCAAGTATGCAGTACCGTCCATTTTGATAACCATAATGTAATGCACTGATATCACTATACTATCATTGAAGTTGCCCGCGCCCATGCTTGAATTAGACGATAGCATAGTTAGCACCCAATTGCATAAATCATAGTCATCAATGAAATGTAATTACGTGTTGACAGCTTCTTCCTTCTGCGTGATTTCCATCTTGGTGATGTGGATTTCCTGTCGAGTAGCTTCCAGAGACACCTCCAGTTCCCTACGGATGGTGAGAGTTTCCTCCAAAGTCTAGAGAACAACATGGATGTAAAAGGTGTAAGTCTTCGTCTTTATATTCAGCAGAATCATCGCTCATTGGCTGATACAAGTATACTCTGTATTTCTTTATGCCGTCTGGATAGAATTGATAGGAAATGTAAACAGAAAGTTGCATTACCATCTATAGACTGCATAAACTTTATCTGGTTTATTATAACGCCGTGGAAATCAAATAAAGTAATTATCATCCCCACCATTCTAACAGTATGCAGCTCATCCTCCAGCTCCTTTAGCCTGTCTATTTCTGCCTCATATCTGGAATGATGAAGAGGTATCGTTATCATACGATAAGTATCATTCTCTAGTCTCAACACATAAAAGAAGGAAATGTGTGTACATACATAATACACATATGAAGTTACTGACATTGTCTTTGATTTCTACGCAACAAATACGTTGTATCAATGAACTCACTCTTTGTGTTTATTCCTGGCTGCATCAAGCTCCTCTTGCAGATCTTTGATCTTGCCCTCCTGTTCTTCACGAAGAGCATCCGCCGTCTTTAAGTCCTATAAAAAGAGGCATTATTATAAACTTTCCAGCCCCTTCTATTGTGATTTCAGTATAGCGTGGGACACATGATCATAATTTGTGATCGATCCGTTAATGTCAAGTGTGCAAAGGCTGTCAGGTCATTAAAGGCTAAAGCGGGAAGGGACTTACCCGTTTCATCCTTTCGATTTCAGCCATCAGGTTCTGCACTTTCATCTTCTCATCGTTCAGCCTGAAAATGGAGCAACAATCAAAATTGCGACACGAATAGGATAATCAGGATAACAAACTGCTCTTTGACCCATGTTTCTGTGACGCGGCAATTCAAAATGGCGCGCGAAATGACCGTGATCTTCACAGAAAATCGTAACTACATTCAAAAGGTACGTACTCCTTTGATGCCTCCCCTTGGCCCTCCAGCTGTGTAGTGGTGACTTGCAGCTTCTGTCTCAGCTCTGTCTGGCGGCGCTTCGCCTCCTCAAGATCCTACCAAACATAAGTTTTGATATAAGTCAAGTTCTGATGTACATTGCTGCTCTCAGGTAGCTAGCTAAACCGATACAATTATTCCAGACGTATCGGTGTAACATTACCCCGAGATCTGTCAATGTTACAAACAACAAAAAGAAATTAAAGTCAAGGTAAGTCATACTCATCGATACTGAATATCATGCAAAATGACATGAAAAATGATAATGTCAAACCTTTTTCAGCCTGTCAATTTCAGCCTGGAGATCCTTGTTCTTAGCTTGGTATTCTTCCATCCTATCGAAGGAAAAGGTGTTTACATATACATCAATCATGTTTTAATTCCGACAATAAATGAACAATTCATATGAACTACAACTGTGTTATCAACAGTTAGATGCGGTGTTAGTATTGGAGGGATTGCATGACATATATCAATTTTGATACATTTTTACAACTCTGTATGTTCGTCAATAGCTTGGATAATAAGATATTAGGTACACTCTATTCATATAAGTTTTTAACTCGATATTCTTACGCAATCTTGACTTGTAACTTGTCTTGAAGTTCATTGCGAAGCCCCTTGACTTTTCCTTCCAGTTCTTCTCGGTCTTTGTTTGCTCTCTCCAGATGCTGCAGCAAAGGAAGTCGAACAAGGTAAAGATGGCCATTTATACAATGTATATTTTACTCGTAGTTATAGACGTAGTTCGCAGTTCTGAATTACCAAATAACTGGTTTCAACCCACAGTTTAAAGGTCATAACATACGAATCAAGATGTGTTTGCAAAAGGGCAAGAAGAGATACACGCCCCTTTTCTTGAAGTGGACAATCGATTGTTTCATCTTGCACCTCGTCTATCAACTTTTCGTTGCTTCAGGGGCAGTTTAACAGCCCATTAGTTTGCCCTCACGCTTGCCATACATTACAAGAACGTGCTTATGTAGTCAGCTGGACATAAACGTTCTGCATATTGTTTACCAGACATTATACCCTCAACCACTTACTTTTTTGTTGATTATTGCGAGATTATTTGCGGTTATAGCAGCGTTAACGAGATGGTTACGGTATCTTTCAATACTATAGATGATTCAAGAATATGTCTCCCTCTGCGTTCTACGAAGTGGCCAATGCACGCATCGGTCTGTTTGATGTATTTACCCAAATAAAGGAAACAAACAAATGTTGTTTCACCCCCCCCCCCCCAATCCTAGTAAAAAACGCAGATGCAGCATTCGTTCTAGTCACATGGACTGACCTCTTTGACACGTGCCAGTTCATCCTCCAGCTCACGTCGCAGCCTGGCCTCTTTTTCAGCTCTGTAGATAAAAAATGATTTACATGATTCATCAATCATTTATAGGTTATCTGTTGTGTTGTGGCTCACTGTGAAGGACGAATAGGGTAGCTGTAGGTTAACAGTTCATAGCATGGAACCCAGGTGTGTCGTCACCGTCAAATAACGTGGCAGCAAGTAAGATTGACATTCTTGAATACCCACGGGAGCATGTTAACACAGCTGCGTGTAATATGTGCACACTTTCGTCGATATTTTACGTAATGGACCATAAAAAATTAATGTGCTGTAAATAATGTGTATGAAGACGATGAAACTATGACTATGATGTGACGAGCTCTTACTGGGAGCTATAAAATCTGGGTCTCTAGGTCAGTACAAATTTGACTCCACCCCATCCATTGTATCCTCATGCCGTCTTGCAAGGCTAAATCACTTCCCGTTGGCTGTACAGCCATCTTAATCCCAAAGGTGCAAAACTAAACCAGTCCACACACTCAACTTGTAATCTTTCCACCACGATAGATGTATTGAAAAAAACAACAACTATATTTTTCGTGTCGATGAATGTAATGAATGCTTCTTGTGTTGTTTAAGCCTCTCAATCAAGGCTTTGTAGCCAATTCGTCACACAGGAAGCTGAAATTGATCTTATCTTTGCCAGTTTGCAGAGAGGCCAAGTGCTGCAAAGGTTACAAAAATCACAAGCTGGCATCACAATCAACATGACCTTTACGGGGACTAAATCAGCATTCTACCCACGTCGACATCGTCTATGTTTACAGGTGACAACGTCATGTGAAGTACGCAAGTGATAGGCACGAAAGGACAAAAATAACTCATTACTAAGGTCAGTATCTAATTGACCTTCCAGTCAAATATGGTTGAACGCAAAGCAATCATTGTCATAACAAAGGCGCCTGACAGACAGCTATTTTAACTGGACAAACAGTTCAAGCCGTACAGAGTTTTTGCTTAAAGAGGCGCTGTGCTCAAGACTATCAAGAAGTCAAGAGCCCTTAAAGTTTGTACAGCGTTCACTGCTGTGCAAATATCCAAACCTCACCACCACAGTATTCCTATATTCCTACTATGTACCTTGTTGTATGACCTCCAGCTTGCTGTAAAACATGCACGCAATTACTACCATAAGTGAGGCAGAGATACAATTCTGCGAATTACAGTTTTTTAGTGGCAGTAGCCTCGAGGCCTGGGTAAGAAGTCGTCAAATTATATAAGCAGTAAAACGCCATTTGTTTGTCTTCAGAAGCTGGCATAACATTTGAGGAAAAAACCTGTACAGACGACCTAATCTCTTCCAAAGGAGTGCAACCAACCAACGCTTATAGAGTGAATACAAGCGTTCGAATGTCAGTATGTTAGAGCCTTGAAAGGAAAGTCCACAAAGGATGGTAAGATTAAGAAAAGACTATGATACCCTGATAAACGCCATAACTAAAATCTGACTAAATCTTATGAACATACATGAAAAACCTCCTTTTCGTAGATTTTTCACGTACACTAGAGGAATATGTTCACAACATGGCCAGGTTTGAAAAGTCATCTAGTATACCGCATATTTCCCTTTCGAGAGCTAGAAAGACTTTTCAAAACTTTGAAAGGGTCTGCCTGCAGGAAACGGAAATAGTTCTCACTCAAGCATTCCAAGTAACTGGCAGTTGGCCGTAAATAAACGTGAAGATATTTGAGGAATGCCCAAATGAGTAGTTGCCTAATCTAAAAATTGGTAATGATTTTTACTCGTTAACATACGTATACAAGGCAGAACCATCCAATGAGAACTATTAAGACAGATGACACAACTGTAAGCAATAAATGCTAAATGCAGGGTCAAAGTCACTCATATCATCCAGGCGTGATGTACTGTTGCGATCCTGCAAACAAACCAACCATCAAAGACAGATGTTTTGTAAAGACAGACAGCCAATGTCAGCAAACATACCATGACCTTTGACATTGTTTACATATCAATGTTTTCATAACAAAAGAAGTCATTACTCATCCAACTCAGCTCCTACATCCGCTTGAATTTTATCTATGTTAAAGCTTACCAACGTTGTATCTTAAGCCCAGAAAAGGTAGACCTAAATCCATACATTTATTGATTAACAACAGGCGCTTTACACATGTTCAAGGCATTGGGCCAACATTTGACTGTTGTGCAAGAAATAACTAAATCATAGACCGTAAAATTGCAGGTCTCTCGTTAAAGTTGCATTATTGGAAGTAATGTCCGCATTGGTAGGGGCACGCCAGTGTCAAAGTCTAGCCCAGTCTGAATTGTAGTTGATTGATGCCTAAAAGCAGACAATCCCTGTCATTATAGGGCGGAGCCAGCGTTGTTCACATTTGCACCTGTGAGGCATGAGATACAAATGGCGGCTTGTTCACCAGATGTCACATTTAGTTATCATTAGTTCAAGGTTTGAGGGTGAACATGTTGGACAGCATTACTGCACCAGACTACATGTATAATTGATATTCTTGAAGAACATGTTTCGGTGTTTATTGTTCCCTTTGACTGGAACAGATTTCATTACCTTTAACTTGTCAAAGCCAATGTCATGTAAATCTAGATCTATTATGTTCATAATGTCAGGGGTCTGTTCAAAGTCATGTTTTATTACATTGTGATAAATCATCAGTTAGTGATCGTGTGACAAGAAGCAGTCACTTAAATGTGGATTAAATGACTGATAGAGGAACTATACGTACTTTTCGAAGGCTTCACCTTGTTTCTGTGTCAGGACTGAAGACTGTTCCAGCGACACTGTCTCGACTCTTTGGTTGAGCTGTCCAATAGCGGATTCCTTTTCCTTTACTTCTGCACCCAGACTCTCTGTCTCAGCGATCAAAGCTTTATTCTTGTCGTTGAGCTGACCGATGGCCATGTCCTTGTCCTTTAGCTGTGTCCCAAGTTCGTTGACCTTTGCGCTCAATGCTCCATTGTTGTCACTAAGCTCTTTGTTCTTGGCCTCCAGGTCGCGCAGCTTTTTCATCAAGTCATCCAGCTGTTTTTGCAAATCGCTACCCTTTGATTGTTTAGCCGCAGCCTGACTAACTATGGTCTTGTTCTCCTCGGTGAGAACATTGTACTTCGATTGCAGTCCTTCGTTTGCCTTGGCCAGGTCGCCAGCCTTACTTTCAGCAGTGCTGCACCTCTGTTCCCAGACTGTGATGCTGGACTTCAGTTCTAGATTCTCATTTCGCAGCCTCTTTAGCTCCTCCAGTAGTTCATCAATACGCATCTGTGCGCTGTGTACTTCCTCCCTTTTTGTTTGCACCTCCCAGTCTCTTTCTTGCAGTACGACCTCTTTCCTTTCCATCTCCAGTCTCATCTTTTCGAGGTGACCTTTCAAATCTTTAGTAGTCGACTCGAACTTCAACCTCTGTGTTTCTATGAACTCCTTCTCACCTATGAGCAGTGCGATCTTCGCCTCTAGTTCTCGAACTCTCTTCGTGTAGCCTTCAAGCTCCAGGTCCCGTGCTTCGGTTTGTCCATATCTAGAATTCAGTTCGTCCTCACAGCTCCTGATTTTGGTCCGAGCCTCCTTCAGATCAGCCTCTAGGTTTCTGATCCGCTCAGTGTGCATGAGAATTGTGTGATTGAGGTGCGTTTTCTCATTCTTACATCCCATGTGCTCCAGATCAAGCGCCCGTTTTGCCTTACCTATTGCATCTATCTTCTCCCTCGACTCTCGCAGCTCGATCTGTACTCTTTCCAAGATTATCATCTGTTTCTCGAAGTAACTGTTCTTCTTCTCCAAGTGACGCACCTTCGCCATGAAGGACGCTAGTCTGTCGTTTAAACCATGCATCTCTTCTTTGGCCTCCATTCCCAAGTAGAGATTACTACTAGTCTGTCCTCGTATCGTCCTCCCTTTGACATGATGGTACGACAGCCCGCCGGATGTGGACTCCATGTGAAAACTTCCCGCACTGCTACTTCTGCTGTGACTGCTGATTCTGACGTGGCCCCGACCGCGACTTGTGTTCAGTAACCCGTCTTCTACAGATCCGTCCGAGTAGGAACTCGACTTGTCATCGGCGTCACCGGCAGAGTGGACCGAGATCGGAGAGGACAGACCGCCGCTTTCGCTAATCGCTGCTGCGACAGTACCATTCCCTGTCATAATGTCACCGTTCCCGGTAGCTTTCCCCTCCCCTTCGGCCCCTGCATTCAACAGACTCTCAGCAGACGAATCCGAAGTCGTCACAGACGTGCTACTAGTAGCCCCAGACGACCGCACCTCGGACGTGACAGCCGACACCGTGGTCTGAATGGAATAAGAATACTTGCCGCCTGATGGGGCATCTCTGTGGTAACTAACCTTCTCCGACATGGCGAGATATGTGACAAAAGTCTGGGGGCAAACACGGCAAGAAACGGGTTCCTTCTCAGCACGGCGCACCCTTCATCTTCCAACTGTGACGAAACAATACACAGGGCAGAGGTGAGCGTCTCCGCCGGCGATTGGTTAGAACGCGATCCCACAACAATTACCATAACGCGTTGCAACGCAACTCAGGTCTGAGGTGACCCATTATGAATACCAGGGCACGTCCGGTTCTCGCCCACGGCAAATCAAATTCTTCGCAAACACAAGACAAGTTTTAGGCTCCATGTTCTCTTCTGTACGGTCTGTAACTTGACTTGTTGGCTTTCGTCGTTGATGCGTAGGGTTTAAATTGGCCCGATGCGTGTGTTGCCTTCTGACTAATGTATATCGCGACCTTAAGGCATCTCATTATTTACCCATTTGTGCTATCTATTCGAGTGAAACGCGACATTGCGGCCTGTCAGCTATTTCATTTTGCCAAAGGCAACAGCCATATAACCTAGTGAACGTGTCGACACATCTTTTGTCGCATCCGTAATTTTGTGGACTGTTTTTCCATTGTCCTGTTAGGTAACGTATTTTGAATCTTTCATCCCAAAGTTTAAGACTTCTGCCAACACAGACGGTTATTGTTTACGGAACAAAGACCCACATTGTTCGCATTCTCATAAGTTTTGGTAGAGCTCTCGCCAAGGTGTACATTACAGGTGTTTAATGCCTCCAAAATGTATAGACAATTTGTAGTCAGAGTGCGCCTCACTGTGATGTGGGCTGTAACTCTTTTTTGGAATGTAAACTGCGTATCACCGGTGAATGTGCGTAAGAAGTGTGAAACGCCCATCAAATACTTGCCACACCCACCATGAGTCAACGGAAGAGCATCATGGGATGTGGTCGCCATGTTTAAAGCGCTGCGGTGTAAACAAGGTCAAATGTCATGCAGGATGCTAAAAACTGTAGGAAGCGAACAGATTCTATCATCAGCTGCTGTTGAGCTTTTTGAAATTGTTGTAGGCTAGCGTTATCCTCTGTGGTTATATTAAGATGAGGGGATTTTCAGTACAGCTGTACAAGGGGGCGGGGTAGAAACATCATGTATTGGAAAGGTGTACTTAACGCGCTGTCCACAATAAATTCTAAGTCGCGAAAACCAACAAAGTTGAACAAAACAACCAACAAAACAACGAGAGAACATACTAACCAACAAACCAGCAAACAAACAAACAAACAAACAAGCAAATAAGCAAACACTCCATGAGAACATTAAACTCATATATACTCACAACTCTTTCGTTCATATTTGTCATTATACAATCTGTAAGAATGTACCATCAGTGTTGTGGTCGCATTATAACTTGTGCGTCTAAACGCATAATAGCATTCAAATGTTTGTAAAGCGTATCATTCGCTTACGTTATTAAACATATAAAATATCTAGCAAGTATCTGAAGTGAACAGCCACGTGCATGGATACGTTCAGTACCACGCATGAATATGCAGCATGACCCTGATAGAATTAGGGCATGCCACTAAATCAAAATATCATTGTCCTTGATCAGCCTTAAACGGGAAAGTATTCGTGATAATTGTAGTAATAAAGTAGGCTGTTGTTTCACATACAATTTGTGTAAATAAACAATAAACAATAAATCATACAAAATCATTGTTGGAAAAGTTTCCGACTATGGTTTACACAGGTGGTCAAGTGTCTAGACAGTGTGTAACCGGTTTTATGTCAACCTAGATATTCATAAACTGGAACGAGGCTTCTTGGGAGGTGATATGAAATAACCAGCAAACTTACATGAATCGCCGGAGGTAGAAAACTGTCATATGTCTATCATTTTATCGATCAATCTCCAAGCACTTGTATGGGTACTAACATATGATACCAAAAAGATATGTTAAACCACTGACACGTAGTACACATGAAGTTAAGAGTTAGATTGCCTTCATTTTATGAATAAGAATAATTCAATACTTTCCCGACTTGATAGCCTTTATGTCAAGTAAGGTAGCCTTTGTGCTAATATAATATGGACCTGAAGCATTTCTATCATATGGCATTGTTTATAAGACGAACAAGATAACACAACCCTTTGTTGAGAAGAAAGGAATCATATGATTTTACCATAAGGCAAACTGTCTGTTCTACAGTTCCAATCAAGTACGGATTGGTGAAAGAACCCCTGTCTTCAACAACTTGGCACATAAATGTTTATAGTGAAACAGTACCCAAAAACGAGGACAAACGGTCGACAGACCTAAGCCACATCTCACAAAGAATGCAGACATTGTCTCCAGTGGCGTCTTAGTCCTCAGGCTATGCCATGCATGAAAAGAGTCTCACTATCAAAGGGAATCCTACTTACGACAATGTTGGTGAAATAGAAGTTTACCGTGAAAGAACGCCCCCATGCTTGTAATACCACTTCGATTTAAAAACATGGCACAGAGAGAATGTTTATGTACTGGGTGTAACCTTGGCGTTCCCAAACCCGTGGGAAATATTTGTGTCCCACACACTACCAACCGCAGTAAAAGGATTGGACGCCATGGGAGTGTGTCACGCCAGCAGACTGGATGTGCTTCCCATGATAATTAATCAGTAAAGAGATGGAATCAGCATCCCAGGAGAACGAACAGACTACTACCGGTAACATAACACCACAATGAAAACACTGATCGAAATGTAGAAAGAAGAAACCATGCATATCCATGCCTGTCTATTTGATATTTTTAGTTTTGCTTCCCGAACATTTTTTCTATGAATCCTTGACAACGTATGCTGAATAATAAGTGTTGATAAACATATGTTAAGCTAAAATATACGATCAGGAAATTCTAGGAACAGCCACAACCAGAGAGGTCATGATGCTGGGATTTTGCCATTCGTATGAGTTGCATGTTTAGGGAATGATAATGTGGTATGCAGGATGTATATTTCAGTGACTTTGTGTTATTCGGGGTGTTGACTTTAGTAATTACGGGATCATAAAGAACATGGTTCAAGGACGCCTTGACATATCACCAAGTATATACCTGTCAGAGGTCAATGTGACCTGGGGTCATACATTTCATTCTTTGTAAAAACAGGTAGAATATCAGGATCTCAAATACCTGTGGATCAACTAACTTAAAGGTAACGTTTACCCAACACAACTGGAATGTCCAAAACATGGAGGACGTTTTGAGGATCAGCTGTAAGTTGATGTTTTGAACATCATACGCCTAATTTGCGCCATGCTGCAAAAGCAAACAGAAAACAATGGCCTTGTGGGCATTAAGAATTCTGAATAAACCTACTCGTTTCCAGTGTTGCCTTGTCGTCTTGACAATTCCTCTTCAAGGGACGCGATCTTTCGTTTGGCATTTCGAAGGTCGTCGTCTTTTCCATCGCCACTTTTTATCACGACCTGCAGTCGGTTTACTTCGACCTTGTAGTGTTCTCTTTCTGAAGTTAGACTCTCGAGCTCTCTCTTGAGCTTCTGTAGTTCCATTTCCACCCTGCCATAGTCATCAGCGTACCTGTCACGCTCGGTGAAGGCAGCCTTTAGCTTGTGCTCCGATACGTCTAGTCTTGATGTGATTTCTCTGTTTTCAATCAACAGCTCTGCATTTCTCGCCCGCAGACGTTCAAGTTCGCTGTCACTTTCACCCTCGGAAGCAACACTGCGTTTGAACTCTAGTTTTATTTGAGATAACTCTATGCTTACAGTCTCAAGTTGAGTGCGTAAAAGTCCGTTTTCTTCCTCCTTTTGATCCAGGTCCTCTTGTAGTCGCTTTAGTCGGCGCTCTAAGTCCTCAATGAGATTATCCTTCTCTGAGAGCTTGTCGTTGAGTTGATGCAGCTTTCCTTCTACTTGTACCTTCGTCCCAGCCTCTGACGATAACTGTGAAATTTGGAAATCTTTTTCTGACATCTGCGACTGAAGCTGCTGTAACTGAGTTTCTAAACTCCCCTTCTCCAATAGTGAAGCTTTAAGTTTGGCTAGCTCAGCTTCTAGCTCGCCCGCCCTCCCCCTTTGTTGTTCGGCTGACTGATCATTCTTCTGTTTCAACCGTGCTAACTCCCCTTCCAACTTACCTTTCTCCCTCGACAGAGCTTCTTTTTCTCTATTACACTTGCCTAGATCGCCTTCCTTCTGCTTAACCTCACGCTGAAATTTATCCCTCTCAGCCTGCATATCTTTCAACTTCTTTTTGAACTCATCTAGCTCTTTCTTCAGCTTCTCTTTCGCTGTTGTTTCTCCCTTCAACTTATTCGCCTGTCTCTCTAACTCTGCTTTTGATCTATTCTGTTCGGAAAGTTGTTTACGTAGGTCTGCTATATCACCTTCTAGTTTCTTTTTAGCGCCCCCTGCATCACCTGCCTGTTTCTGAAAGTCAGACAGCTGCTTTTTCAGCTGTGACAGCTCAGCTTCTAGTTTCATTTTAGCGCTCCCTGCATTACCTGCCTGTTTCTGAAAGTCAGACAGCTGCTTTTTCAGCTGTGTCAGCTCAGCTTCTAGTTTTTTCTTAGCACCCCCAGCGTCACCTGCCTGTTTCTGAAAATCAGACAGCTGTTTTTTCAGCTGTACAAGCTCACCCTCTAACTTCTTTTTAGCTGTCCCGGCATCTCCTTGCTGTCGCTGATGTTCCGACAGCTGTTTACGTAATTGCGCAAGCTCCCCCTCTAGCTTCTTTTTCACCGCCCCTGTATCTCCTAGCTGTTTTTGTATAGTGCTAATCTCTCGATCCTTCCCAGACAATTGCCCACGCAAATTCTTTAACTCCACTTCCAGTGTACTAACCTGTTGTTTAGACGACGTCCTCAGACTTTCCAGTTCCTTCAACAGTTTGTCCCTTTCTAGCACCACGGATTCGTGAGAAATGACCAAACTCTCGTACTTTTCCCGAAAGCCACAGCAGCGCCCCTCCCCCTTAACCTCATTCTTAACGAGTGCCGCGCCGGTCTTAGTCGTCGCTCGACCTCCATTGGTCGCTAGCGAGGTCGTTTGGACGACATGTTTCTCTTCCTTCACCACATAGTGTACGATTTTACCCTCTACGGACTTTGCCGAGAGGTCGGTGATCATGTTGACACAGGTTTCTTCTCCCCGTCCTCAGTAAACGCGGTTCAGTTCCCAAGAAGTCTTGCCAAACGCGACAGCCGCCGACACACGATTAATTGCCAACCACCTATCTCATGCATCAAAATGCAGATGGCGAACTCTTTGACCCCCCGAGGCAGACTGCGTGATGCTAGTCCCTCCTACCAATTATCCTGAACAGCCTGAAGAAGCCAAAAATTAGTTTTTCTTTTTCTCAGGTCTATACCGACTGCAGGTCATCGCGTCCCTTTCCACTTGATTTTCCCCGGTCCGTCCGAAGCCTGGCCAAGCCGCGTCTGTCCCATTACATGAGCCTATTCAATAGAGGTCACGCGGCAATGACACGCAAAGGGGCGTATGGGTAAAGGTCTAAACGCTGGATAGTTTGCATAAACACCCCGAGGCTTCAATAGGATAATAAGTTCAGTCATCGAAACATAGACATGACTCCATATTAACACCTATTACTATAGAACTTGGAAACTTCGACGAAAGATACAAGAGATTGCACACCATCTCAGCATGAATAAGCCTTCAAGCTTATGCTAATATCGCCCAGGTATTATAAATATATTGAACAATGGTAGGTGTGGTCTTCCCAGAAGGGTAGGCTTCGTATTAAAGACGAAATCAAACCAGATGTCTGAAATAATGCGAGTTAGGAGAATGATCAACAACAGATCATGACCAGTCAAGTAGATTACGTGTAGTAAGGGAATGAATAATTACACGTTTTCGTCCAGGCGTTTAGAAGGCCGATCTAGTAGGTTGATCCCAAAATGCCAGGTGAACGTTGGTGCTCATTCATTCGTTAATAACCTATTTATCATACACTCAGTATTACATATCTGCAATACTAGTAACATGTGTCTTAAATATGCTCAATACATATGCTTTCTTCAGTTGCTACCTTTAGCCGTCTGAACAACAATGTCCGTAGTAAGTTAATATTGGGCCTAGATTCCGGGCAAGTTTGTATATCAACGTAAAGTAATGTTATATGTTGGGGTATGGAATGTCCACAATAACATGTGTCTTAAATATGCTCAATAGATATGCTTTCTTCAGTTGCTACCTTCAGCCGTCTGAACAACAATGTCCGTAGTTAGTTAATATTGGGCCTAGATTCCGGGCAAGTTTGCATATCAACGTAAAGTAATATTTCAAAAGGAAATGTCCAAGTGTTATTGGTGTTGTCACATTAGTTTCTCCTTTGGTTTGTTTTTGTGTGATACATTTACTTTCAAGCCTTTGAAGCTGGAAATGTCCTATAGAATTAGCCTATGGTGATACTCTATGCATTAATGTCAATGAAATGCATTCAGACCTGAAGTTTTGAATTACAAGATAGCCTTCACAATTCAGAGGTTTGCACCAAGACGTCCTTCTCTACATCCCCTGACAGGAAACAAGCAATCTATCACTCAAGAAGCAAAAAAAGTGTCGTTCTTATCAGACATTCTTTGCAGACATTCCAGACATATTCTTAGCTGTTGACCATAGTTCTAAGGAAGACCCCAGCCCCAGGGCTCAAACTAATCCGTGTAGATTGGCCCCGCGACAAAGCACAAAGCGTTTTGGAATGACTTCAAATTGGACAAACACAGGTGGTGTTGGAGAGGTAATCATCCTTTTATCACCCTGTTTATCACAGCTAAACGGATGAATCAACAGAAGTGAGGAAATGTAGTCTTTTGGGCGAGTATAATGACTGGTCTGTGCAGAAGGTGGGAACTCAGCAAATTGTCCTCCAATTTGCAACTATTAACCTCACCTGCACAGCAGCAACAGGCTTAAGTCTTGCAAGTGAACAGGTGTGGATATGGATCTTTTATACCACACAGCAGGGAAAAGATGTTTGCATGTCACCTCGAAGACTTTGATAGAAGCAAACCAAGCGTTGACCGACGCTTATGTATACTTAGTACATATCTATACCACACAAAAGAGGTGTCAGAATGATGCAATGTGCTTACTACATGGAGGATAATCACACAATCCATACCAATACACAAAGCGCGCTTGTAAACATGGTATGTTCGATTCAAGAAGATAGCAAGAAAGTGAAAAATGTTCAAAATCAACGGCGCAAACCAAGTTGTAACCTACTTGCGCAAACGCAGTAAATCCATGTATGTGAAGCCATCAGAAGGAAAAGGAAAATGTCTAGATTATGTAAATAATGCACAGATTGACAAACCCGTAGCCGTACCATCAAATAAATGTACCCTTTGTCAACACAGAAAAGAGCAACAACCACACTAACGCAAGTAATAGTGGCATGAACCTAAAAATCGAGATGTTGAAAGCCTGTCTTTCCAAGAGTTATAGTCAGCTATTTGTAAGTTAGCTATAGGGACCACTTTATAAATTAACTAGCACTTTGATGTGCATGATGTACACGCTTGCGCACCGCCATATGTGGGTGGATATTCCCGTTGATCAATCCATATACAGTACTGATAAAGATTGGTAACATTCTAGTACCGTGGTTCGTGAAATGCGGATTTAGTTGTTTCCACACCAAGGGAAACCTTTCAGTGACAAACAGGTTATTCTGTCACAGATATACATGAGATTAGTACTTACTGTGTGTCCAAGGTGCGCTGTAGTTGGTCATTTTCGTCCGTCATATCATCTATCTTCTGCAGCGCAGCCCTTAGCTCGTCATCTTTTGTCTTCCCCTCGTCTTGCACTGTCTTCAGCCTATCGATTTCAGACAGGTATCTTTCTATCTCTGAATTGAGCTGATCTAGCAGACGTTTCAGACGTTCAACTTCATCCTCCAACCTTTTTTGGTGCCCTACCAGTTCGTCTTTCTCTTGGATGGACTTAGTGAGCTCTTTCTCTGACACTTTGAGTCGTGAACTGATCTCTCGATTCTCGACGACCAGTCCGGCATTCTTTGCCCTAAGCTTTTCAAGCTCTGCCTGTAACCATGACTTTTCTTCACCAAGCCTTTCGATATCATTACCGGCCTCTTGGGATTCGTTTAGGTGGTCGTGCAACTGGTCTTCATACGTAGCGGTCTGAATAAGAAGCGTTTCATTTTCATCCCTTACTTCCTTCAACTGTACTTGCAATCGCTCTCTTTCGCCTTCCAGTTCGTTCATCTTCAGTGTGAGGTCCTCAAGTTGAGCCTTAAGTTGGTTTATCTCGTCTTTCAGAGTTTGCTCCATGTCCTCCTTTTCCATTTGCAGGTTCTCAAATTCCTCCTTTGATTGTTTAAGATTATCCTCAAGACCGTCTTTCTCTCCTTCGAGGTCGAAAATCCTGTTCTTCAAGCCAGCTATCTCCGCTTCAGTCTCTTCTTTGTGCGTCTTATAAGATGAATCCAGCTCTTCCTTTTCGATAGACAGGCTGTCGAATTTCCCCCTCAGATCTGCTAGCTCCTCTTCGAACTTGTTTCTTTCGGCCTCAAGATCGGAGATCTGTGTGTGGAGATCATCTACCTCTTTCTTGAACGTATCTTGTTCTGACGCAGTTGACGTTTCCAGGCTTTCTTTCTCGGTTCTCAAACTGCTGACATCTTCTCTAACCTCCGTCAGCTCACCCTCCAGACGCTCTCTCTCTGCTTCCAGGTCGGCAAACCTGGTGTCCAGACTGTCCTTCTCGTCTTTCAGCGTCTCAAACTCTCCTTGCAGAGTACTGAATTCAACTTGCAGACTGTTTCTCTCAGCTTCCAATTCAGCCAAACGCTTGGTCAGGTCGTCAATTTGAGAGTGCCCCGTGGACTGAGAATCCATCAGGTTCTCTTTCTCAGACTGGAGGCTTTCCATCTCCCCCTTGGTTTCAGACAGCTCTCCATCTAGTCGGATCTTTTCTCCTTCTAGGTCTGCATACTTTCCTTCCAAGTGTGCTTTGTCTGCCTCCAGGCTTGAATAACTGCCCTGTAGGTCAGTAAGCTCTCCTTGAAGTTTGCTGTTCTCAGACTCCAGCTCTGCGAGCTTCCTCCTTAGATCGTCCAAATCAGCTTGGCCAGAAGAGTGGGCCGTCTCAAGTGTACTTTTCTCTACCTTGAGACTTTCAAAGTCTCCTCTAACCATGGTTAGATCACTTTCTAGTCTGGTGCGAAGAGTTTCTAAATCAGCATACCTTCCTCGTAGACCTTCATTCTCCTTTGTTAGTTTGTCAAAGTCTCCACTCACCCTTCTCAATTCTTCCTGCAGTTTGCCTCTCTCCTCTTCTAATCCTGCCAACCGCTTTCTTAGTTCCTCGAGCTCTACCTGCCATTGGCCCTTCTCTGATGCCTGAGTGGATTGAAGAGTTGCTTGTTCAGACTTATATGTGGTGTATTCTGTTCTAAGCAGTGTGAGTTCTTCGGTTAGTTTGTTTCTTTCCATCTCAAGCTCTGACAACTGCACCGTCAGAGACGATACTTCTGCTTCCCATTTCTGTTTGTATGAAGCACTCAACTCCTCTAGATCTACGACTTGTACCCTCAATGTGTCAATGCTTACTATGTTCTGAGCTACATCTTCGGTCAGCGTTGTCTTTTCACCCTCCAATTCCTTTATCTTTTTGAGCAGCTCCTCTACATGGCTCTCTAGGCCACCCTTTTCCGTCGTAAGCGACATCTCAAGGTTCTGTCTTTCAGTTTTAAGACTGTCCATCTCCCTATTGGCCTCTTTCAGATTGGTAGTTAATGTCTGTTTCTCTTTTTCCAAGACTGAGAGTTTCGTCTCCAGAGTTTTCAGCTTTGCCTCCCATTCTTCCCTCTCGGAGACCAACGTCATCTCCAAAGTCGACTTCTCAGACCTGATGGATACCAGCTCAACCTCCATCACTTTTATGTTTGCTTCAACTTCACCCTTCTTTCCACGGAGGTCATTGAGCTCCAACTTCAACTTATCTCTTTCTGCCATTATCACTTCTTTTTCTGACTTCAGTGTCTGCGCCTCGCGCTCAGCTGACTTCACGTTATTCTCTAATCCTGTTATTTTCTTTTGAAGTGCCTCTAGCTGGGCCTGGAGATCTGTTACCTTGCGAGTCTCCTTTTCTTGCTTTTGAGAACTTGCCGATCTTAGACTGTTACTCTCATTTCTCTCCTCTGTGAGGTCTGCAGCTAACTTCTCGTTGTCTTCCTCTAGTTTGAGTCTTATAGCTAGAAGGTCATCAGCATGCTTCTGCCACTTGGTGAGCTCTGCCGTTAACTCAGAGATAGTTGTCTCCAGTTCCACCTTTATGGTGTAGCAGCTCTCGCGGTCGTTATTAGCCTTTGTTAGTTCTTCTGTTAGTTTGTTTCTCTCAGCTTCCGTCACCGCTAGTCTCTTCTTCATGCCGGCAAGCTCTTCCTCCCAAGTCTTCCTATTGGTGGCCTGGGAGGATTGAAGATTTGCTAGTTCAGTCCTAAGCCGGCCGTAATCTGCCATGCTTTCTGCGTTTTCGCTTTCAAGCGAGGTTAGTTTACTTTTCAGTTCTGATAGCTGATTTTGCAGACTTTCATTTAAGGACTTCAGATTTTCGTAGTCAGACTCAAGCCTTGTTAGTTCATTCTCTAGTCTAGTTCTCTCCCCATCTAGCCTATCTTTCTCATTACTCATGCTATCGTACTCAGACCTAAGCACTGTTAGATCTTCTACTAGGGTATTAGTTCTGGCTTCAAAGTTATTTCGGTCAGCTTTGACCTTGTCACTTTCTGCTATATTTTGAGCTAATTGTTCAGTTAGTTCTGATATTTTAGTGGTCATTTCATTTACCTTTTGGTTTAGTATTTCTACATCTGATTCTAAAGTTCCCTTTTCTGATCCAATTGCCTTCCTTTCTTCTTTTAGAGAGTCAATATCCTTCCTGGTATCACTCAGCTCTGCTGAAAGTCTACCTCTCTCTTCTTCCAGCTGAGATTTTTGTTCATCCAAAACAGCAAAGTCTCGCCGCACCCCGTCCAGTTCTTCTGTCAAGCCTTTGATCTGTGAATCAAGTTCAACCTTCTCTTGAGTTAGATTGCCAATTTCTTCCCTGGCTGTCCCTAAGTCTATTGTCAAACCGTCTCGTTCAGAGTCAAGTTCTGACATCATTGATTTCAGGGACGTTACCTTCTCACCCCACTCCTTCTGCTCGGATGAAAGCATTTTCTCTAAGTCGTACTTTTCCGTTTTAAAAGCCTCTGTATCAGTCTGAGACACAGATAGCTCATTCGTTAGCTCAGCTATTTTGTTGTTTAGCTCGTTCCTTTGTACGGTCCATTTTTGCTGACTGGTCGTATGAACCCTTTCTAGCTCAACATGCGACAATTTCAGATCCGAATGTTCTTTTCTTAGTGTTTTTAATTCTGATTCAAGATGGCTAATAGAATCCTTTAGCTTTGTAACTTGATCTTCGTTATGCTCTTTGAATCTGCCTAAGTTATTTTCCAGGTTCTGGATTGTCGTCTGGCTGTGTGTCTGTTCAATGGTCATTTTCTGTTTTTCCGATTCAAGCTGCTTTTTGTCAGATTGCAGTTGCTCACAGTCCTTTTTAAGCTTAGCAACTTCTTTTGTTAGCTTCTCATTCTTTAACGTTAGGTCTTGTGTTAAAGTGTCGGAACTAGCCCTGAGATCATCTCTCTGGACCCTGATCTGGTCACATTCAGTTATGGCCTGTGCTAATTGCTCAGTTAATTTACGTTTTTCAGTCTCTAACTGATCTAGCTTTTGTTTTAGTTCATTACGTTCAGATTGCAATGTCTCCTTTACTGATCCGAGTGCACCTTTCTCCTCTGTGAGAGAATTCATTGTTGTCTTTACATGTGTCAAATCGCTTGCTAGTTTGCATTTCTCTCCCTCTAGCTTGGATTTCTCTTCAGCCAACGTATCATGTATTTGTCTGAGACTACCTAAATCATCTTCTAGACGTTTAACCTGTTCGTTGAGGCTGATTTTTTCCTTCATGAGGTCGTCAAAGTTTTTCTTCATTTCCCCCAACTCTGTGTGTAATTTGTCACTGACAGAGGTAAGATCTGTCATCACTGATTTCATTGACTCTTTTTCCACCTCCCATTCCCGCCTCTCTGATGCAAGGGTTTCTTCCAAGTCACGTTTTTCTGTCTTAAGTGCGTCTCTCTCAGTTTGTGATACGCCAAGCTCATTGGATAGGTCGGCTACTTTATTGCTTAGCTCGCTTATCTGTACTGTCAACCTTTGCTGCTCAGTATTGTAAACTCTATCAAGTTCTGCCTTGGACGCCTTTAAGTCAGCATGCTCTTTTCTTTGTGATTTTAGTTCTGCTTGGAGTTGGTCAATTGTTTGTTTCAGTTTAGTTGTCTGTTTTTCACTTTGCTCTTTAAACCTTGCCAAGTTAGTTTGTAGGTTTTGGATGGTCGTCTGTGAGTGGGTCTGCTCCAAGTTCATTTTCTTAGTTTCAGATTCAAACTGAGTCAGGCCGGATTTCAGTTGAGTCTTTTCCTCCAACAACATATCTTTCTCCCCTTTTAGCATATCATATTCTGCCCTTAACATGGTTATGTCTTGTGTAAGAGTATTGATTCTAACTTCCAAACCATCTATTTCGGCTCTAATCTGGTCACATTCAGCTATGGATTTTGCTAGCTGTTCTGTCAATGAACCCCTTTCAGTTTCCAACTGATCTAGATTGTGTTTTAGTTGATCAAGTTCAGTGGTTAGAGATTTCTCTTTTGATACAAGTGCATCCCTCTCTTTTGTAAGAGAATCCAATGTGGTTTTATTATCGCTCAGTTCGCTTTTCAACTTTTCTCTCTCTCCCTCTATGTTAAATTTCTCCTCGGCTAACGTATCGTACTTTGTCTGTAAGTTTCCTAACTCTTTCCCTAGCTTTTCTACCTGGTCATCAAGGCTAGATTTCTCCTTTGTAAGGTCACTGAACTCTTTCTTCATTGTAGATAGATCTGTACGTAATTTGTCTCTTTCAGATGTGAGATCTGCTATCGTTGAGGTCATAGAGTCTACCTCCATTTCCCATTCCTTTCGTGCCGATGCAAAAATTTCTTCTAGCTCACCCTTTTCGTTTTTCAGAGTTTCAGCACCACTTTGTGATATGCAAAGCTCATTGGTTAGATCTGATACTTTATCATTCAGTTCTTTTGTTTGTATTGTCAATTTTTGCTGTTCGGTATTGTGGACCCTTTCCAGCTCACTTTTCGCCGCTTTGAGATCGGAATGGTCTTTTCTCAATGTTTTAAGTTCTAATTCAAGCTGAGTTATTCTGTCTTTTAGCTTGGTCACCTGCTCTTCGCTGTGGTTCTTATACCTCTCTAAGCTGGTTTGTAGGTTTTGAATGGTCTTCTGAGCGTGGGTCTGCTCTAGGGTCATTTTCGTTGTGTCGGACTTCATTTGGTTCTTTTCCTCCACCAACATATCCTTTTCCCCCTTCAGCATATCATACTCGCCCCTTAACATGGTTATGTCTTGTGTAAGAGTATTAGTTTGAACTTCAAAACCATCCTTTTCAGCTCTAATCTGATCACATTCAGCTATGGAGTGTGCTAGCTGCTCAGTCAATGAACCCTGTTCAGTTTCCAACTGATCTACATTTTGCTTGAGTCGGTCAAGTTCAGAGGACAGAGTTTTCTCTTTTGATACAAGCGCATCCCTCTCTTTTGTAAGAGAATCCAATGTGGTTTTATTATCGCTCAGTTCGCTTTTCAACTTTTCTCTCTCTCCCTCTATGTTAGATTTCTCCTCGGCTAACGTATCGTACTTTGTCTGCAAGTTTCCCAGTTCTTTCCCTAGCCTTTCTACCTGGTAATCAAGACTAGCTTTCTCCTTTGTAAGGTCACTGAACTCTGTCTCCATAGTAGATAGATCTGTACGTAATTTGTCTCTTTCAGATGTGAGATCTGCTATCGTTGAGGTCATAGAGTCTACCTCCATTTCCCATTCCTTTCGTGCCGATGCAAAAGTTTCTTCTACCTCACCTTTTTCATTTTTCAGAGTTTCAACGTCACTTTGTGACATGCCAATTTCATTGGTTAGATCTGTTACTTTGTCATTCAGCTCTTTTGTTTGTATTGTCAATTTTTGCTGCTCGGTGTTGTGAACCCTTTCCAGCTCACTTTTCGCCGCTTTGAGATCGGAATGGTCTTTTCTCAATGTTTTAAGTTCTGAGTCAAGCTGAGTTATTCTGTCTTTCAGCTTGGTTGCCTTCCCTTTACTGTGCTCCTTATACCTCTCCAAGCTGGTTTGTAGGTGCTGAATAGTATTCTGAGCGTGGGTCTGCTCTAGGGTCATTTTTGAATTGCTAGACTGCATTTGATTCTTTTCCTTCACTAACATGTCTTTTTCTCCTTTAAGCATGTCATACTCGGCCCTTACCATAGTCAAGTCTTCTGACAGAGTATTAGTTTTAACTTCAAAGTCATCTCTCTCAGCCTTGATATGGCCACGCTCCGCTACAGTCTGTGCTAATCGTTCGGTCAGCTTACTTATGTCAACTTCCATCTCCCCTATTGTTTGTTTAAGTGCTTTGGTTTTAGATTCCAGACTTGTGTTCTCTGAAACAAGTGCCTCATTTGCACTCGCCAATGAGTCTCTTTCTGCTTTCAAATTGGCTATTGTCTCATTCATCTCTTCAACTTGCATCATCATGGTCTCTGTCTCAGTCTGTATGCTTAACCGTACTGTCTGTAGTTCATCAAATTTAGCTTTCCATCTCTCTAGCTCCGTTTTCAAATCAGATTTCTGAATCTTTGTCTCTTCTAGTTCGAAAGCCTTCAGTCTTAACTGTTCTGCTTCTGTTTCCAACTGACCCTTTTCTGTCTCCATCTTCTGATATAGCTCGATCTGCTCATGGAGCTTCGCTACTTCATTCGTTAGATTGCCTTTGTCTCTAAGTGTTTCTTCATGAAGGCTAATCTTTGATTTTAGCTCTGCTTCGACTTCTGACAGCTTAGAATCAGCTGCTTGCTTTTGTTCTGAAAGGCTTTTATACGTATCTTTCAGTTTAGTGTGTTCTTCAACTGCAGTGCTGCTCTCTGTTTCTAGTTTAGTTACTTTCTCATTAAGTGCCAATATGTATCTTTGTAATTCTACCATTTCTGTATTCCTGTCCTCGTCAAGCGATTTGTGCAAGGCCTCTATTTGTTCCTTTTCTGCATTTAAGTTATCACGCGCCTTGATAGTTTCCGCTAACTCATCGCTAAGTCGTGCGTTGTCACTCTCTAAGGCTTTCAACTGTTGTTGAAGTGTTCTCAGCTCTGTTTCTAAGACACCCTTGGCCTCTTTGAGGCTCTCTATGTCCTCATTTAGGCAGTCAATGTTGCCCTTCGTTACACCCAAGTCTTCGCTTAAGTTGTCTATCCTTTCTATGAATTCTAGCTTTTCTGTTTCTAGTATGATGACTTTCTTATTCATCTGCTCCATCGTACTCTCCAGGTGTTGTTTTTCAGAGAAAATGCCTCGCTTTTCCTGCTCTAGAGCTCCATGCTCTGCCTTAGTCCTGTCTAGCTGTTGTTCGAGATTGTCTCTATCCTTTTCTAAATCCTGGATGGCACTTGCTAATCTATTCCTTTCCTTCTCCCATGCCAAGCTCTTAGAGGACAGTGTCTCCTGTAGATGTCTGTTCTCAGACCTCAAAGTTGTTCTTTCTGTGTTAACTTCACCAAGTTCTGACTGCAAATCCTCAATCTTAGTTTGCAGTTCCTCAGTTTGCCCTTTCCATTTTTGCTTGTCAGTCTTGTAAACTGTGTCTAACTGTGCCTTCGTTGCTTTTAGACTAGTATATTCGTGTCTCTGTTTTGAAAGGTCCGCCTCTATCTGAACAACTCTCTCTCTAAGTTTAGACATCTCTAGATCATAACGTTCTTTGTACTTTTCTCTGTTAGCGTCTTGCGTTCTTATACTAGCAAGAGCGTGAGTCAACTCCAGCTTTGTCCTCTTTACTTCATTCTCTAACTCAACAATGAGCTTCTTTAGTTCATCTCGATTAGACTCAAGTTTTGAGTGGGCAGTTTTGAGATTCTCATATTCTCTTTGTAACTTTCTCATCTCTACTATGAGACCATCACGATCTGCCTCTAATGCGGTTGCCTTCTCACTCAGCTGTTGCAACTCAAGAGTCTGCTTTTCGTTTTCAGTTTTCAGTTTCTGCCTGTGTGAGTCTGCTTCCCTAAAGCTCTGTTCGGTCTGCCTCAGTTTTGTTTCAATCGTATTTGCGTGCCTTTTCAAGGCATCGAACTCAGCTAGCTTTGCTGTAAGGTCCTTGACTTCGACCTCCAGTTTCAACTTAACTTCCTGCACCTCATACAATTCTTTCAGCGTCACATTGAGCTTTTCCATTTCCTTCATCATCTCATCCCTCTCACCCTTGATCTCTTCAAAGAGATTCATCTTTGTCCTTAGTTCGAAGATTACATTATCCTTCATCCCACTCTCCATACCAAGTTCCACTTTGGTTTGTTTTAAGGCATTGCACTCTGTCTCGAAAATGGCCTTCTGCTTTTTCATTGCATCGAAGTCTGACTTAAGCGCAGTCAATCTCTCAGAGAGGCTATTATTGTCAGTCTGAAAGGTGTTCACTTTTGCTTCAAGGCCAGACTTGTCCTTTTCAAGATTGCCAACAAGTGCTTCCGATTTTGCCAGTTCATCTCTCAGTTCACTGATTTGGTTACTGCTTTCGGTTTTATCTGAGGCCCAGGTTTCCCTCTCTGAAGCTAGTATAATTTCTAAGTCATCGTTTTGTTTTCCTAAACTGTCACATGCTACAATGCATTCTGATAGCTCTTCTGTTATTTTAACGTTTTGTCTTTCTAAGTCTGCAACACCTTGTTGAAACTTACCTATTTCAGTCTGTAGGCTTTGCTGCTGAAGCAAAAGATCATCCCTTTCCTTATTCAGACTGTCCACCCGATCTTTGGCATTTTGCAAACTCTCTGTTAGTTGGTCCTGTTCTGACACTAGCAACGTTCTTTCCTCCTCCAATGACGCTTTGCTTCCCTCTAACTGGATGTGGTCTGTCCTGAGTTGGTCTAGCTCAAACTTCACAGCTTCCCTCTCAGTACATAGTTGTGACTTTTCCTGTGTTAACACTTCAACGTTATTCTTCACTGAACCCAACTCTATTGTAAGACTATCTCTCTCTTCGTCAAGCTTTGCCATCATAGCCTTAAGCTTCTTCAGTTCTCCATCCCAACTCTTCCTTTCTGTTGACAAAGTTTGTTCTAAGTTGCTTCTTTCGGATCTTATCCTCTCTCTATCTGTTTGTGTCTCACCCAACTCATTTTGTAAGTCAGCAATCTTGTAATGCAGCTCATCCAACTGTCTTTTCCATTTTTGATCGTTTGATTTGATTGTCCTTTCCAAGTCTGTGCTTGTTCCTTTCAAATCCAAATGTTCACTTCTAATCTTATTGTTGTCTGCTTTAAGCTGAGTTATAGTGTCTCTGAGCTTTGTCATTTCTGTCTCACAGTATTGCTTGTATCTTTCTCTGTTTGTTTCCTGATTGCTGAGAGAAGATTTTACATGCGTCAGTTCTATAGACGCTCGCTTTTTCTCTCCTTCTAGTTCTGTTGTTAACTTCTTTAGACTAGAAATCTCAGATGCTGCCTTTTTGTTTGATTCCTTTAACCTATCACATTCGCCACGTGCTTTAGTTATCTCAGATATAAGCCCGTTTCGGTCAGATTCTAACTTTCTCACAGTTTCACTGAAGCTGTTGGCATCGACAGATAGTCTTTTAGTTTCCGTCTGCATGTTCTGATTTGCTCCTTTAAGCCTGTCAAGCTCTGTCTGTAAGTTTGCGTTGACTATCTGCATATCTGCCAGTTTTTTCTGAAGTTTGTTTCTGTCTACTTCCATCTTTTCCAATTCTCTTTTCATATCTGCCTGCCTTGCCTCTATAGTCTTTTTCTCTACCACCAGTTCATTGCGTTCTACCTGTATTGCTTCAAATAACGCCATCCTGTTTTCTAACTCGAATACTTCAGCGTTTCTGCTGGTTAATGAGACTTGCAGCTTCTCACTCATTTCTGTCATTACCTCTTCCTGTCTATCCATCTCCTTTTCTAAGTCTTTCTTTTCAGATATTATCGCCTTATGCGTATCATCTAACTGTTCTAGAGTCTCTACAAGCCTTGCTATCTCCGCTTTAGACTCACCTAGTTGTGAGTCTAGGTTATCCTTCTCTGTCTTTTCTTTGTTATAGTCATTACGAAGCATGGTTTGCTCCTCAGACAGCCTGCTGTACCTATCATCCATCTCCACCAACCTACCTTCCAACTCTCTTACCTGTTTCTCAAGTCTGTCTGCTGTGGCTGCTAGCTTGTCATTTATTTTGTCATTTTCTTCCCTAGCACTGGCCAGTTCGGTCATCAGCTTTTTGTTCTCTATCTCCATTCTAACAAGCCGCTCTCTTAAACTTTCGGTACCTTCCTGGAGGTTGATGCTCTCAGCACGACCTTGTGTCAGTTGATCAATAAGCTGACTGTTTTCCGATTGAAGGTGCTTGTGTTTGGCAACTAGGCTCTCATAGTCCAGTTGCAGTTGTGTTAGTGTGTCTGTTAGTGTGTTTCTCTGTTCTGCCGTTTCAGTTAGCCTGTTTGTCAACTCATCTAATTCTTTACTGAGACTCTCTTTCTCCTCTCTTAGAGAGGTGTTTTCTAAGGTGATCTCACTGATTGTTTGCTCGGCATTTTCATTCTCATTTCGCATATCCTCATGTTCTTCTCTAACCCGGACCAGCTCTTCTGTCAGTTTATTCTCTGCATCCTCGAGAACAGAAAGACTGTCCTGAAAGGTTTGCAGGGCGGATTCTAGTGTTTGCTTCTCTGCTGTTAAGCTGTCATAGTCTGACCTAGTTTGTGCCAATTCTCGGCTTAGGCCCATCGTTTCTGCCTCTAGCTGAGCCAGTCTGTTTCTCAGGTCCACGACCTCGGATTCCTTCTTAGCTTTGTCTGCTTGCAAGTTTTCATATTCCGTGGTGAGCTGGGAGAGTGATTTCATTACACCATTCATTTCAGAGTCAACTTCAATCTTTTTCTTCTTTAAGGTGTCATGATTAGACCGCAGCTTTTTTATCTCCTTGGTAAGTTCATTCATTTCCTTAACGTGGCTTGCCACTGTTGCTTGTGAGTTTGACAACTCTTTGGTTACTCTTTTGTGATCTGTTCTAAGTTTGGTCAGCTCAGTAGTAACTCTTTGTCCTTCAGTTTTCAGCTGGTTAAGCTGTTCAGAGAGTTGTTTAAGCTTGACCTGCATAGCTTCATTTTGAACCTTTAGACCATTTCTGTTTTCTTTTAGTTTTGCATTTTCTGTCTTAAGTTCCCTGTGAGATGCCTGCAATACCATCGCCTCCTCTGATAGTTTTACCTTCCCATCTTCAAGTTTAGTGACCTCTTCCTCCAATTCTTTCACCCTGTCATGTAACGCATCTATTTCTGAAGCTTGACTCTGAGTCTGACTTAGCAATGATTTGCGGTTCTTCTGGAGTTCTGTCTCAATGTTACTACTTTCCGACACCATCCTCTCATACGAGTTTGATAGCTTTGTGTAGTCCTCTGTTAGCCTGTCTAGCTTACCTTCAAGTTCATTCGCATTAGCTTGAGACTTTCGTAGTCTAACGTTTAGATTGCCTACCTCTTCTTTTAGACTCTCGTAGTCAATCCTGACCTGTGTTAGTTCGTATGTTACTTTCGTCTTCTCTGTTTCTAACTTCCTGTTCTCGTCGGTTAATCGCGTCAGCTCGACTCCGACATTATCATTTGTTTGATTCGAGTCCAACAGTCGTGATCGTAGCTGAGCCAACTCGTCAGCTAACTGGTTCTTTTCGGCCTCTACAGCAGCTTTGATATCCTTTAGGCTTTCATGCTCTGATCCGAGCTGTGCCATTTGGTACAGGAGATTATTGTTAGCAATTTCGCTTTCAGCTAACGTCCCTGAAATCATAGCTCTCTCGCCTGCCCACTGTTCTTTGTCAGAAGCATGAAAAATCTCAAGCTCGCTAATCTGTTCTTTTAGTGTGTCACACACGAGTATGTTTTGTGCTAGATCTTCTGTCAGCTTAGCATTCTCTGTTTGTAAACTTTCTATCAGACTTTCAGACTCCTCAATCTTTGTGGCTAGGTTTTCTGTTGTGGCAATGAGTGTGCTCTTCTCATTGTGATTGTTGGTGTTATCTTTTTTTAACTTCCCCAACTCTTCGGCTAGCCTGTTTCGTTCGACCTGCAGAGCTGTCACCCTGTTTTTCAGCTGATTCGACAAAGAATCATTTTCTACCCTTTCAGACGACAAGGCTATTTCTATATCCCTTTTCTCTAACTTGAGAGTATCTCTCTCGACCTGGGCGATTCTAAGCTCAGCTTTTAGCTCTTTGACCTTCTGATTCATTGTCCCTGATTGTCTAGCCCATTCTTCTTTGTCTGATTGTCTAGCCATCTCTAGATTGGTATTTTCCGCTTTAAGCTCTCTATAATCTTTCCTCAGCTGATTCATTTCACTTTCTATATCGGAAAGTCTACATTTAATCTTGTTTGCGTCAGTCTGTGTCGACAGACTTGCACTCTCTACAGACGCTTCTAAGGACTTATTAGCATTTTGTGTTTGTACAAGTGATAAAGACACGTCTTTCTTTTCATCCTCTAACTCTGACACCCTTGACCTAAGCCTCTCTAGCTCGACATGCCATTTCTGCCCATCAGATTGATATGCCTGCCCTAACATGGCTTGAGCTGACTGAAAATCGTCTCGTTCTCGCTTGACTCGCTCGAGTTCCAACATGAGTGCCTCCTTCTCGGCCTGCGTGTCAATCAAACCCTTCCTGAACATTTCTAACTCTGTATTCAGCTTCTGATTTTCCGCCTCTAGTTTGGCTGCCGCCGACCGAAGGTCGTCACACTGCTGCCGCCATCTTTTAATTTCATTGTGACAGTCGTGCCCTACCATTTCTTTCTTTACCGTCTGTAGCTCTATACTCTGTGCTCTTAGATTCTTTAGCTCAATTTGTAAGTCGTCGTCCCTTACCTCAGATTGGTGCGTCTCTGTCAGCTGCACGCGCATCTTCTCCAGCTCGACTCGCAGGTCGTCCCTCTCGGTCCTGATCTCCTCGAACAGAGTCACCCTACTGTTCAGTTCGAATATCTCGCTGTCCTTTGACATCACTGTTACCTCTAGTCTCTCGTATTTCTGCTTCCATGCCAGGACTTCGCGAGAGTAGTCGTCCAGTCTCATTGCCGTCTTCTCCTCGTCGGTAGAGACGCTGCTGATGTCGGTTTGCGTCCATTTGTTCTGGTCTTGGTTCTGCAACACCACGTAGTTCACCTTCGTTCCCGCGTCGAGGGTCGGGTCGCGAATCATGTTGCCAACGATTTTTCAGTCCCTTCAATGTCAGAAAATTATTCTTGCCGGCAGTTGAGTTATAGCCACAACGATCAGATCAAGACTGTTCCCCTAATCAGCGAAGAAAGCCTGTTTGTAGTCTGTTGACAAAGAATTTCTTACCGTAGGCTACCCTGGCTGGGTGCGCTGCTAAATGTGGCGTGTTGCACGAGAAAGACCGCTTACCTTTTCCCGAGAGGCCGGTAATATTCTCTAAGCTCGTAATAGTTGTAGCTGCAGGCTGCATGAGTGGACCAGGGCAAGACAAAAGCCTTCCGTTGTCTATCCCGAGCCATTACGATTACATGTACAAACTCACCAGTTCCTGTACCATAGGTATTCACCTTGAGTCCAAGTCAGGACTTCTGCATGGCTGACAAGCAACCACTTGTTAATGAGAAATACTAGACTAATCCAATTTTGTAAGGCGTCTCCCCCCGACGTTTTCCACCCCCACCAACTTCCTTTGCACGACGCGCCCTGCTTCCCTCTGCCAAAACAGACGCCCCACTACTTCACTGCCGAGTGCTTTGGTTGGGTCACGTCAGACCCCGATTTATCCCCACGTACCTTCTATAGAGTTTCCATGGGAAACCTTTCCGCGCCTATTAAAATGAACCGTCCCCCCTTTGTGTCACAGCCTCAAGTCGTTTCAGAAAAGGGGAGTGCTGTTAGGTTCCACTGGTCGTGTCAGAGACCCCGTAGCTCAGATTATGGGACAGTTTTGTATGGAAGGCTATGACTGGAATACTAACGACCTACCATTAGTGCGACTCGTACTTTCGTGCACCTCCTACTTTTGCTTAAAGAATATCGGTATCACAAAGACATACGGTGTCACAGTCTGAAATAAAGACTTCAATTTTCTCACTAAACGGACCGTGAAACTTCAGAACATGAAATTTCTAATTACGAAACGCCTCGCCGCTCATTAAGATAGGACAGCCACTGTAAATGTGTTTACAGGGTGATATTGCAGAGGGCGTGTTAACATGTTTATAAATGGTACGTCACAGAAAATTTTCCCGCCCTGTCCCACGCTATCCGGCGGGCGCAGACGACAGGGACCTATTTTCTGCTTGAGCGGAGTTCGTAGCCAGTAAATTAAGTTAATGGAGCGTTCTGGGCCGGTAAACAAGGCAGTCCGGCTGGTCTAACAAGTTAGAGAAAGGGTCATAGTGCAAAGGGCATCTCCTGCACAAATACGTGATTGTGGGAGAGTAATCTATTCAAATGTTTGAAAGAAAACCGTCATGGCGACCCTTGCTGCCCTCTGACGCCACCGCCGTGACACCAGAACAAGAGATGACATTCTGTATGACAACACATCATCAATCACCATCCTTTGTGGCGGATACGCCCAACACATCTGTCTGTAATCCGATCCACAAAAGTATCTTATCTCATGAATATTTTAAAACAAACTCGCAGATAAAGGGCATGTTTACCTAAAAGCAAATACGTGACCACATAACGAATATAGATAACGAGACACCTTGGAATTATAGGGGGCGCTTCTGTAACCTGTGCTATGTCCTTTACGTACCCAACCTTGTCTCTACCAGACTAACGACGCCGGCTATAGGGAGAATATTTGCCGGGGGACTTTTGCCATGGAGGGTTACATTCGCAGGACCCTCTCTCCGTAACCGACTCCCTTCATACAGTTGACTCTATTTGGCCAATTTCTACTATTTTCTCAGCGTCCCGCGGACGCTGGTAGAGCCTATATCCAACTTGAGATACCTCTTTTAGTACCCACAAGAACCAATTTCAGATACCCATTTAATATTTTGGATAAGGTAAACATTTTTTTCAGCTATTGTACTGTTATATTTCACCTCAAATTATTATACATTACATGGTCATTCAATATCAAAGTCGTTGGGCATGCGGGTCAATGACCTCTTACTGTACAATTGATTCGTATTTTCGTGACATATCAACAGAATGTACTTTCTTCTAAAGACAACGAGTATGAAAGTACATGTCGAGAGTGGGGAAATAGTAAAGTTTAAGTGGAAACAATATGGTGGATGTCATAATCATACAAATAGCGGATAAAGAAAAACGCATTTCCGGGGTGAAGTGTGTACTCGTACACGCCTTATTTCGAGGAAGGTGTTTTGTAGGATTTATATGTGACTTCTAGTAGATAAAACAGTATCTGTTTGGCAAATGTTTTACTAACTATTTATGAAAGCAATCAACATGCGCACAAGCTAATACATCAAGATGCGTTGCATTCATGGACTTACCCGTCTTTCAAATTCCTAGTAATGCAGCATTCCTGTGTGCCTTATCTTATCGCGATTTCAATATGTATAAAACATAGAATATGTTGTATCTTAACATGATAAAGTATGAAAACACGACAGCTTAATAATCAATTCATTGGATAGACCTCGGGCATGCAATTTGATACGGCAGGAATGGTAATTATTGGCGCAACAATTTCTTAATCCATAGATCGTTATCGATCCTCACGATCAACGAATAAAGCGGAGATAAGAAGATCTTGTTTTTATACAAGATACACTTTTAAGATCAGAAGGATCATCCTGCTTTATCTGTGTTAAAGACCCGGGATATGGCAAGTCAGCCAGATATGGCGAGACGAACTATCATGGGATGCGCATCACGGGTCACCGACTATTTTCACCAGCTCATAACGCACACACTGTGTATGGCAGCTTTGTTTTAGTGTCCTGTATCTAAGTGTCCTACTTTCTCCTAAGAATATGTGTTAAGCAATTAAAAAGCAGACAATTGACTTGTTCTGCATACTTGGATGGTGCCAATCAACTAACATTAAAGTGCAATGTCACCGAAAAGTATTGAAATATATATCAGTCATACTTTTGAATAAATGTTTTCATAATATTAACCGTCATAAGGTTTATAGGAAACATTCATACAATATATATTTATCTCAATATATATTTAGAGAAATTGAATCTGTCGCTACGCCTCCGTGAAAGGCAAGGGCCCAGTTTGACCTCATGGTTTACAGATATGTGTGCTTATCTGTTATCTCAACTTCATTTTGCTCACAATCGAGTACTAGTTATACTAAGGGGAGAAAAAACAGGTCATATATACTTGCTAATATGCTGTGTAAGGAACATACACAGACCAAGACCTTCACATGTAGCAGTTGTAGTAAGTTTGAAAAGAAATCCTGATCCCAAATACATATGTATAATTATACAGTTGTATTTAGAAGCTAGAGATAAGATATAGGTATCTGAGGAGAAGATCTTACAACCAATGTGAGAGAGAACTATTACAATTACCCTTACTGGAACTTTTGAATGGCAGTGACTTTGAACTTTGGCAAACATTCAACGTAACATGCTACAACCACCGACCTTTGTCTCTTTTGCCCTTTCCGTATCTATCTTTCGTTTGTCCGGAACGAATAAGGCTCCCTTTCACACCAGACAGAAGGACACTGTGTATGTGCTTATTTGATTTTGTTTATTCAGATCATTAAAAGCCAGCGCGGAGGCACAGTTTAGCTTAACTCTGAAGCACGTTTTGCGATTGTCTGCTCAAAACAACTAGATTACGATTTTCAGAAATAATGTTATCAACTAGATGAATCTGCGCTGTAAAGCTTCCTGGCTAGGGCATTGCCACCACACAAATCCTGATAACACATGTAGTAATTGCGCCCATCTGAATATAATCGCTAATTTCTGTATTGAAGCATCCTAGCCTGTTATTACACAGCATGTATGCCACATATTCCTTTATCACTACGTCTTCCTTTCCAAGTAATGTTTCAATACCCTTAGATCAGCGTGGTACTCTAATCTTTGCGCATTTTGATAAACACGTCAGCATGCCTTGCATCTGCTTTAAGCATAAATATATTAATATAGAATACAATGAAGTAAAAAAAATTAAGGATGCCTGTATATTATACAACGTTTTAAATGAACAAATAGATGGCCAATGTAGGCGACAGACTATATCTTTGGTCTTATAAGATGGGTTTTATGGACATGTTTCATATGGTGTTTATTTTACAAGTCCTGCTTGAGCAGCCAAAAGTTCAAAATTAGATGAAGGATAATATATTTGTATAATGCACTCCCGTCACCATGCTAATATTAACTACAATGCTTCTGTGACAATATGAAACAATCTAATGTTTGCCGAATACAGTGGCAGCCAATATCGCAATACACAAAATTATGAAACACCAAATGTCAGTTTTCGATTCCTTATTTCTTTCCATTTGCAGTGTTTTCTCAAGTGTCTGTTTTTCTGTTGTGAGTTGGTGTAGATTGACCTTCATTTTCTTGAGATCTTTCTCTGCGGCACTTAGGAAGTTTTGTAACAGATGTTTGTCCAGCTCAAGATCCTGTATGCGTGGATCCACCTGGATGCTTCTCCCTCTGGATACGTCGAAGCTGTATTCACTTCCGTCTTGCTTATCCTCATCTTCATCACTTGTGACGCTGTCTTGGTCAATGTTCCTAAGTGTTAATTCGGTTTTCTCTAACTTCTGCCCTAAAACCTCTATTTGGTCTTCTAAGGCTCTGACTATGGAGTCTCTGTGGTATTGCTGTGCTGGCCTAACGCGTAATTTATTACACGCATCAATGTACAGTACTTCAAGCTTCTCTAATCGTGTTTGTAGATCGGTTTCCTTTTGCTGCATGTCTTTGATTGTCTGCTTTTGTTGTGTGTTTTTATCCATTTGTTTTTGAAGCTCCTCCACAATGTCTTCTAACATGTTGTCATCTTCCATTACCCTTTTACGCAGCTTCTGCTGATTTTCGAAGTCTTTCGCCATTTTCTGCAGTTGTGACTTTAGAGTCTTGTTTTCTTCCTCGACTTCTTGTGAGTGTACCTTCATGGCCTGGTGGTCCGTCCAGAGCAGGAACGCTCGTCTCCAGTCCGGCGTGTCTACTTGGAGCTCGGGAACAGACGGCGTACGAAGGAGTCCCTCATCGACGTGCTGCGCTTCATTCCCTGTGGGCGGAGAGACACCAACATTCTTCTCAGTCATCAACTCACCCACGGACGAACATTCAGACTTACACTCTTCTGTCTGGTCACCGTGATCAGGCCCTGCGGTCTGCACGTTTATCATGTCACTGCCATTCACAGCAGACGAGGAGACAGACAGTTTTTGCATGGATTCGTTGGTAATGTTAGTCATGGAATGAATTGAGTAAAACGACTCACACGATGATGTAAGTTCTTTGTTAGAAATGTTCAACTCGTTGTCAGCAGATGAGGGCATGGGTGTTGAGTAAGAGGGTGTATTAGAATTGTTTACTTTAGTTGTAGATTGTGTATGTCCATTAAATGATGAGAGACAGATTTCGATGTTTGTGCTTACCTTCTCTTTTGTCTCCTTGTCTTCCTTCTCATCTTTTTCCGAGTCTGTACTCCCGGAAGGGCGTCGTTTCTTCGGCGGCTTTGTGGCTTCGTACTTCATCTTGAGTTTTTCCCGGTCTTCTCTGAGCTGTAGGTAGCTCTTTTCAAGCTCGTTGTTCTTGACTTGCACTTTCTGAAGGTTCTCCTTGAGTGAGGCGTTCTCTGTCTTAACGTAGGCCAAGGTCCGCTTGAGGTGGTCAACTTCAGGTACCAAACTTTGCCACTCGTCTCTCTCGCCAGAGATTCTTCTGATTTCCGTTTGAAGATACTCGACTGTAGACCCTGTTTCTGATTGCGGGTTCGTCCCCATCCTTGCCAGCTTAGACAGAAGCTCGGCGTTCTCTTTCTCGAGCTGCCGGATTCTCCCAACATCTGCCGATATTTTCGGAGAAGGGCTTTTAGCCGTCTTCACATCTTCCCTTAGATAATCGAGCGTTTTCTTCAGCTGTTTGTTTTCTACCTCCAATTTCCACAGCTTCTCCTCAACTTCTTCCTTTTCTGATTCTGGAATAGTTGTGGTGCCTTCACCGCTCCTCTGCCTGCCGTCGTCGCCTTCCGGGCTGCTGCGTACCCCTGAATCAATTTCTCTTCGGACAAAGGACATCTGCTCTCTCATGTCACGATTCTGTGATTCCAGCATCTGCATCTTCTCCTGCATATCCCTATTTACAATATCTATGCGCTCGATGTAGGCCCTTGCCTGTGCCTCGGCGAGTTTCGAAGACTCCACTAGTGATTTCAATGCTTCGTTTTCATCCTCTAGAGCTCGCATCTGTTCCACAATGTCCACACTCTGTCTCCACCGGTGTTCTCTCATGCGCTCATTTGGTGAGTCCAACTTTTCCGTATTTTTACTTCTCTTTTTCACCTGCCAGTCGATGTCTTCTTTTGCCCTCAGGGAGCCTTGCAATGATTTGTTCTCAGCCTGAAGTTGCGCAACTTGGAACCTAAGTTTACGTACGGATTCTGAATTTTCTGTCATTTCATCCATGTCCACCTTAGATCTTAGAGAATAGTTTTCCTCTTCCAACTTGTGCATGAAGTTTTCCTGTTTTGCCCTGTCTTCTTTCAACTTTAACATTTCGTCCCGCAGTGCATTGGCCTCCGTTCTCAGCTCGGCCACTACTGACTGCTCTTTCTCCAATGACTTGATGGTGAGGTATTTTGCCTTGCTTTGCTCCGTTATTTGGCTATTCTCCCGTCGAAGTTGTTCAACTTCAGTAGTCACCTCGTCCAGTTTCTTAGACATCTCTTGCAATTCGCTGTTTCCTTTTGCAGATGCGGATAAGTCCGCTTTCTCTTTTTCTATAACGACTCTTTCAAGTTGTTTAATGGTCTTAGATGACTCCTCTCCAAGGCGCCAGTTCTCCCTCTGTCTATCCTCCGCCAGCTTCTTCCAAGTCTTAATATCCTCTTCGAGCGACATCACTTTCGATCCCAACTGGTCTTTGTCTGTCTTTAATACCTCTAACTTGCTTTGTTTCTCCTGCAGGTCTTTCTCCAACATGGAATGTTTCTTTTCAAGGTTGTCTGTTGTCTGCTGAAAGGTTGTGAAGTCTTTATCTTTGGTTTCTTTGTCTTGAAGTGCAGATCTGAGCTGTCGCTTCACGTCAGTGAGCTCCTTCTCCACGTTTTCCTTCTCCTTCAGACGTCTTTCCTTCTCTTTTAGCTGCCATTGCAATGAAGACAGCTCGGACGACTTGCTTTCCAGGCCGGATTTCTCTCTATTAAGCTGTTCATTTCTTTTGTCAGACTCAGTCTTGTCTTTTTGTAACTCTTCTATACGTGTATGAAGCTGGCGTATTCTAAGATCACTTTCTTCCTTGCTCTTCTTCATTTCTGTTGAAGTCGTCTTAAGAGTGTCCATCTCTTCTTTTGTTCGCAGTAGTTCTTCTTCCATGCCTCTTAACTTTTGCTCGTGCGCAGCCCTGTTGGTCTGCATGAGAACCTCCGCATCGCTGACTCTCAGCTGCAGTTGTTCTTTCTCTTTCTCCACAAGTGCCTTTGCTTTTTCGACCTGTTTCACCTTTTCGCTCAAGTTTTCCTTTTCTTTCGTGATGTTGTCTTTCGCATTTTCCGCTTCCTTGGCCTTCCGTTCTGTGTTCTTTTTTGCATTCTCTACTTCCTTTACCTTCTGTTCTATGCTCTTTTTTGCATTCTCTGCTTCCTTTGCTTTCTGCTCTATCCTGTTTTTCGCCTTCTCTGCTTCCTTAACCTTCTGCTCTAAGGTCGTCCGGATGCTGTTGATTTCGTCCACCTTTTTTTTCATCACTTTCTCGAGGGAGGTTTTCTCAGTCTCGATCTCTGCGATATGTGATTCCTTCTCCTTTAACTGCACACTCAAACGAGTATTTTTCTCCACAAGTGATGCGTTCTCCGTTGATATCGCCTCAATCGTTTTGCAGCTCTCGTCATAATTATGTTTCAGGTGTAGCAATTCTTCTACCTGTTTCTTCAATGCATTGCTATGTTCGTCCACTGCTCTGGCTTTGTCTTCGTAATCCTTGATTCTCTTGTCCATTTCCTTTTTCTGTGTGTCACATTCCCTTTGTAAGTGAAGGTTTTCAGTGCGCATCTTTGTGTGAGTGTCCTTTAGTTCACGAACAAGAGATTTGAGCTTTTCATTCTCGGTGTTTGCCTCCCTTGTTTCATCTTTTGATAGGCTGAGCTTCTCTTTAAGCTGCATAATCTCGGAAGCCTCCTCTTCCACGTTTGAGATACTGTTCCGCAGCTGTCTTTGAAGGTGGTCTCTCTCGGCTGTAAGGGTCTTCTTTTCCACTTTTGACGTCTCAACTTCGTTCTTGAGGTCTTTTATTTTCTTCTGCATCGTTTCACCTTCTTTGTTCGTTTTTGCCAAGAGCTGATTGATTTGCTCTCCAACTTCTTCGGTTCGCTGCAGCTCAGTTTTCACTCGGTCCAATTCTAAGCTCACACCCGACAACTTGGATTGCATCTCATTCAGATCACTTTCCAAGGCCTCTATTAGCTCCTTCTGGGATTCCACATCCTTCTCCAGAACTTCTTTCTCCGCTTCCAATGTCTTGTTTGACTTTGTGATGTCCTCAATCAACTTCTGCATATCATCTATCTCTTTCTCGGAGCTCACTTTCTTTCTTTCTAGCTCTTGGAGTTTTGTCTCCGCTTCCTTTGAATGCCCTGCCATTCGCGATTTTGCATCCTCCAGCTCTTTCCTTGTTTTCTCTGCACTCTCTTCGAGTTCTTTTCGACTGGCCTTTTCATCCTTGAGTTGATTCTCAAGTGATGTCACAATGTCCTTTTGGCTTTGCACTTCCACATTAAGCTCCTGTATACTTCTCTTCTCACTTTCTATCTGTGTTGTAAGTGCCTCTACCGTCTGCTTTTCTTTCTGCAAGTGGTTTTCTGTTTCAGCCAATTTCTGTTCTTTTTCCTGAGCCAATGTTTGGGAGCTGTTGAGATCTGCCTTTTGGGATTCAAGCTCTTTTTTGAGACGGGTATTTTCCTTTTTGAGCTGGTCAATGGCTTGTTCCATCTCGCGTTTAGTCCTCTTTTGTTCCTTTGCTGCCTCTTCTAAACTCTTATTTTCTTGCTCCAATGTTGCTATTGCTTCCCGATAGCGCTGGCTTGCCTTCTTTGGTGTTGCAGTCACGGTTTCCTTGGTGAGATTGACCTTCTCTGTCTTAAGGCTTTTGTTTTCTTGTTTGAGTTTTTCTGTCATCTTCTCCATGTCAACAATGCGCATCTCCATGCCCTCATAAGCTATTTTCCGAGACAATGCGTCCTGCTGATGCTTCGTCGCTTGCTCGGACTGAAGGCCAAGGTCTTTCTTCAGTTGAAGATTCTCGTTGATTAGAGTTTTGTGGGCCGCTTCCTGATCTTCGATCTGTACTTTGAGTGTGTCTAGCTCTGCCGACACCATCTTTTTCTCCTCCTCTGCCCTGTTTACAGCCTCCTTATAGGGTTTGATTTCATCTTCTTTGGTATGAGATATCTCGAACTGCTGTAGAATGTATTCTTTTTCAGCCAATAGTCTGGCATTTTCCACTTTAAGCTCTTTCAATTCCTTTGCTAAGTCAGTCATTTTTTTCGTAGTCTCGTCTGTCTGCTGGTCTTTGTCCGCTTTTTCCTCTACCGGACTTGAAACTGTCTTCACAAGTTCTGACTCTGTCTTTGTTTCTTTCCACTCCACCATTGACAGATTTTCTTCTGGGCTTGTATGCTCTTTCACGAGTCCTAACTCTGTTTGGGTTTCTTTTCCCTCCATCTTTGACAATTTCTCTTCTGGGCTTGCATGCTCTTTCATGTGTCCTGACTCTGTCTGGGTTTCTTTCCCCTCCATCTTTGACAGATTGTCTTCTGGGCTTGCATGCGCTTTCATGTGTTCTGACTCTGTCTGGGTTTCTTTCCCCTCCATCTTTGACAGTTTCTCATCTGGGCTTGCATGTGCTTTCACGAGTTCTAACTCTGTTTGGGTTTCTTTCTCCTCCATCTTTGACAATTTCTCTTCTGGGCTTGCATCCTCTTTCATGTGTTCTGACTCTGTCTGGGTTTCTTTCCCCTCCATCTTTGACAGTTTCTCTTCTGGGCTTGCATGCGCTTTCATGTGCTCTGACTCTGTCTGGGTTTCTTTCCCCTCCATCTTTGACAGTTTCTCTTCTGGGCTTGCATGCGCTTTCATGTGTTCTGACTCTGTCTGGGTTTCTTTCCCCTCCATCTCTAACAGTTTCTCATCTGGGCTTGTATGCTCTTTCATGTGTTCTGACTCTGTTTGGGTTTCTTTCCCCTCCATCTTTGACAGTTTCTCATCTGGGCTTGTATGCTCTTTCATGTGTTCTGACTCTGTCTGGGTTTCTTGACACTCCGTCTCTGCCACTGCTTTCACGGACTTGTTACTTGATGTTTTGTTCCTGTCTTCCTGTTTGCCTTTCTTTCTGGCAGGTTCTTCCTTGTCTCTAGTCTGGCTACTGCCCTCCTCAGCAGCCTTCTGATCTGCGACCTGTCTTTCTGGCAGCATTTTCCGACACTCGTCAAGTGATGTCAATGCCTTTTGATACTCTTTCTTCAGATTCTCAGTCTCGTCTTTGTGCTTCTTCGATGTCTCTTTTAGTTTTGTTTCAAGTGCCTGTCTTTCCTTCCACACCGCATCGTTTTCGTTCCTCATCTTTGCAATCTGTTCCTTCAGTTCATCCGTAAGTTTACTCGTGGCTGTCTGCCTCTCTTTGTACTGTTTGGATATGGACTCTTTTTCGTATCTTATCTTATCCAGCTCGTTTGCGAGTTCGTTGTATTCTTTCCGCAGAGTTTCGAGTATGTGTTCACTTCCCTTTCCCCTCTCACTGACTTTGATGTGCTGTTCCATTTCTTTCGCCATTTCGTTGTTTGTCTTCCGTATGGCGTCAAGTTCTTTCATGATGTCGCTGATCTTGTCATCTCCCTCTTTTGCAATCTTCTCTTTCTCTTTGGCAAAAGAGTCTCTTTGGTTCTTGGTGTCCTCAAGAAGGCTTTCGAGGTTGGAATATTTCGTCTGCAGATTTTGGTGTTCCACCACCATGACTGTGTACTCTTCTGCCTTCTTCTTTGTCTCCTCTGCTTCCCTCTGCTCGGCTAGGCACTCTGTCAACTTTTCAAGATTCTCTGATTGTTTCTTCTCCAGGTCCGCAACTTTTTGTTCTAGAAGTTTCTTATCGGCGATCAAACTGTTCATCTTGTCGTTGTCTGATGTATCTTCCTGTAGAGCTTTCTCGAGACTGAAAATCTTCACTTGCAATTCTTGGTTTTCCTGCATCAAAGTTTGCAGTTGTTCATCTCCCTTTTCCTTAGCGGTGACCAGACCCTGTTTTGCAGTGTCATTGTCTGACATGGCTTCTTGTAGCCCATTGACCATATCCTTCAACTCTCCATGTTCTTTCTTAATCTTGTCCAGTTCTTCTTCCTTATTTGTTTTGGCTTCTGAGAGTTCTGTTTCTTTTGCAGTAGACTCTTCCAACAACTTTTCTAGATTTGAAACCTTAGATTTCATCGAATCCCTTTCTTGGATCGCAGACTGTAGACGCTCTTCCACATCCTTCATTGACTCAGAAACAGCGACGCTTTGTTTCTTGTTTTCATCCAAAGAACGCCTAATTTGTCCTGACGTTACTAAGACTTCGTGCATTTCCTTCTTAATGGATTTGTTTTGTTGTTCCAGACGCACATTCACCTCTTGTATTTGATTCATTTTTGCGTTGTTGTCATTTATCTGTTGTTCTGCTTGCTGGACGTAGGCGACCATTTCTTCATTATTTGCTTTCAGCCTGGCAATTTCATCCCCACTTTCTTTTCCTAACCTTTCCAGTTCTTGTCCTTGCTCTTGTGTTGTTCTTCGCAGCACTTGATTTTCTTCTTCCGCCCCTGATAGCTGCTCTAATCTGACACCCATCTCTGTTAACGTGTTCTCCATACCCGGGACTTTGTCAGTTTGAATCTTAAGTTCACTGTTTTCACCCTGCAGCTGTGTCAGCTGGTCAGTAGCTTGTTGGATGAGGTGGCTGTACCTCTCGCAATCCTTCACAAGGTTCTCCCTTTCCTCACTTAAAGCGTTTAATTGTTTTTGCCTGGCATTCATCTCCTGCTCCATCTGACCCATCTGATCTGTTCTTGCTTGGAGTGTGGCGATCTGCTGTGTCTGAACTTTTGACTCGTTTCTTAATGACTCCAATTCCCTAAGCTTTTTATCGGCTGACCTTTTCTCTTCCAATAGGTTTTTCTTTTCATTCTGAACGTCAAGTAGCTTAGCTCTGTATTCTTTCACAGTTGTCTGGCTTTTTTCCAACTTTTCTTCAAACCTCTGTGCCTCTATGTACTCCAAGTGCCTTCGCTTCTCAAGGTTGTCTTGCCTCATTTGTCTACACTCCTCTCTTGATTTCTCTAGGTTTTTCCTAGTTTCTTGGAGATTGAATTCTAGCTTCTTCAGCTTGCTGATCTGTAGGTTAAGCTCTCTGTTCTCCTGTACTATTCTCTGTACGGCTTCGTCTCCTTCCAGCTGCTTTCTGGCATTCTCTTGTAATTTAAGACATTGATCTTCAATACGCTTTCTCTCTCTCTCTCCTTGCTCTTTCTCTGCATAGAGGTCAGACACTCTTTGTCGTAGTTGCCTCATCTCTTCATCTGCCATTTCCCTACTTTTAGATTGCTTTTGGAGCACCAAGTTTTCTTCTTCTAGATACCTTGCCTTTTCACTGACCTTTTTCTGTCGCTCGAGATCAAACTCTGCTTTTGCCTTGTCCCGTTTTAGCTGTAAATTTTCAGTCAACATCGTCTGAAACTCATCTTGCGTCTTGCTGAATACATCCTCACTTCTTCTCATCTTGCTAACGAGAGATTTTAGTTCTCTATTCTCTGTCTCTACCTCTAAGAGCTTTTTCCGTAACTTGGTCATTTCTTCCATGTACCTCTGGCGCTCTGTTACAGGCCCACTGCTTGAGGGAGACAAGGGTGATGTCGGACTTGTCGGCGTTAGTGGTGATTGAGGGGTAGACGCAGCTGAAGCATCTGAAGTTACACCTGACGCCATTAAGGAATCTATATGTGCCTTCAGAGCCCGGTTTTCTCGGTCAAGTTCTCGAGATCGAACTACATAAACAGCAAAGGCTTTGTTTTGATCTTCAAGCTGCTTGATTTTCTCTTCATAAACGGCGTCAGATAGCGATGTTACGGACCAGGACCGTTGCAAATTTGAAACCGCAGAAGGTGTGATTGGCATACCTGACGTGCCTGGATAAGGTGGCGGTGGTATCCCCGGACCTGGGCCCTGTGTGAAGTCGAACCCGAGCGGTGGACCTCCTTCGAGTGTTCTTGGTCTTGGTCTCGGCGATCCACGGGGAGACCCGGTCGGCGTGTCGAAGTCCCCATCATCGTCGGGATCCAGTCTCGGTGGGGGCTCCGACGTGCTGCTTGACCAGGAACCTCGCCTTGAATGTGTCCTGGAAGTTGGCTGCGACTCCGCAACCCGATAATGCCTGCTTCCCGACTTGTCCCGGATCATTTTGGCGACTTGTGTCAGACTGTATTATACACTGATAACTCCAGCAAACTCGCGAAAATGACTTCTTTGTCGTGTCTGGTCCCATACATGATTTACAAAATGGCGGCAGGTAGACAACGGGCTTGGGTGATGCACTGGTTCTTCCACCTAATGCCCATATTCGGTCGAGACGTCGTCACGCTATTTTTATGCTAATCAGCTTGGCAAGCAGTGTGATAGACAACATATTTTCTTGCCAAGCGTCGCCACACATCCGGCTGAACAATGGAAAGTCGCTATGTGCATCAAACTCACGGCACAAAAATGTGACCGGACAGGTAAATGGTCAGGGTTGAACGAATTCTGCCTCAAAACTCCTCAGTCTCAAACTTCACATGGACCCTGGCACACAGTTGATACACATCGACATAAAGGAAGGTGCGGCTGGGTACGCTATCGTCGGTCGCCTTTCTTCTCCGTTCTGCTGCAACGAATCGTGCCTCGAGGCTACGACTCAACAATTACACAGGCATTGAAATCATCTCAATTATGGTGAAAACATATAAAGGAGTCTCTTGCCTTTAGCTGGTTCAAACCGGCATCGCTGTCCAATTGCATAGCCTTTGTCGGTTGGGCGTGAGTCGGTCCTGGGGCACGTGTGTCCGTGTGATATTACTTATTCATACACGTAGTGGACCAGAACAAATGAGAAACCATAGCACATTTGGAAATACATGTTATCAAAAACTCTCAAGCATCTGGGTGTTTGTTTATGGAGGCAGGTGTCGCCAAGAGGACATTTTCAAACTAATCGCAGTGGATCAGAGTGCAAGATCTGGTACAATCTGCCTCAGTTCTTGGAAGGGGTAAATCACAAACTGTTACTAACACATAACAGATATACAGACTACTGCCGTTTCGTCCTCCCACCCTCACATGTTTCCTGGTCGGCCCTCAGACAAACCTTACCGGATCCAGAGAGGTTCATTCGGGGTCACTGATCACGCAAGCCCAACTCATGTGACTTTCTCGGTTACAGACACAAACAAGAGAGCTGTGGCTGTGCCCTGAATCCAAATATTGTCCCATGTTAATAATAAATCATTCATGAGCCCAAATAATCCATCATGTGCTAGTCAGGAGGAAACCATAAGATATGTTGGGTATGCAAACGTAATTGTTCTCGGTTTGTATGAAGGATTTGAAGGGAGAAATAGAACGTGTTGCTGCATCCCTTATCAAGTCAACTGTATCTGTAACTTTCCGCCATTTTGTCGTGCATCATTCTCGAGTCAACTTTCTCACACCGATTGATAGTTTGTCATTTTTGTGACTCTCACACAACCTTGACCTTCACACAACCTTTCCATTAATCCCCATGAAGTATTTTGCCTACGGCAATTAACAGTCTATTAATGAAGGACGTTAGAAAATTTAAGTTTACATCCGATCATTGATGTGTTATTATCATAACATGACCATTCTGTATACGATATGCATAACTCGAAGGCTTTAGAACTTGGTGGAATGTCACCGTAAATCAACTGCATCAGGTTGATATTCACGTCGCAGCTAGTACTTATGAGGTATTCTAAGAATGGCAAAATTGCTGGCGTGCATGGTCACATGTGACTTATCACCCCCTCCCCTTAATTCTTGGAACTGGCCATTCCACCAAGAGGGGTGTTTCAAAGTCAGTCAGTCGGTGTTGCACAAGGGGCAAAGTAAAACGGAGGATTTTGTTAGAGAGAAAGAAGACATACACAACTACATTTTGTTGTTGGGGAAATATTTTGGAAACTATCAACCCGACAAGATGCACGAGCATTGCCATATCAGTTCAAGCAGATGTATATACACGTCCAGCAGTGTGATATTATGGATTTTTGGATGATAGAACCTTATCTATTGCGATATATAGTTCAGGGGTGGAACTTGTCTGTTTGTGCTTATTTCTAAAGTTGTGATAACGTTGTCTGGAAACCATTCCTCTCAGGAAAACCGGTTCTCTCCAGCAAGCCACCGACTACTTTACCGGAGTGAATAAGTTGAAATTAAAATTAAAAAAAGAATATATGGATCTAATTCATGATTCAAGATAGTAAAAATAAATTAGATAACGATCAGTTACAAAACGGTACACAACAAATGTATTTTGTATAACGATATATTGATAACCACAACCACAGAAGGCAGAATATTTCAAACACATGACAGGATGTTATATATAGCCACAACTGTTTGTTATGAAAACTTGCATTGTCCTTTGTGCTTGTAAACCTTTAAAATCCCCGGGAAAAATAACAACACACCATAGAAATGCATAGGGATGACTGTAACGGAAATAAATCTTCAGAAAGGAACTGGACATACGGCCAAACCGACCCCGTCTTACAAAAAGGTAAACAAGAGAACTGCTCACAAACAAACCGACACCATACTTACAAAAAAGTTTGTAAAAGGATGCAAGCATGTAAACAAACCAATCTCTGAAATATGTTCTAACAAACCCTTCTACATATCTTTAAAGAGTAATAAAAGAATTGTCTAACATTGCTCTTGTAAAATGTAAGAAAATATACATACACCGTCTCCCTCAATTCTACAACTTTCAGTATCTGTCTCGGCTCCTGAAAAAACTCACCATTTATAAATTTATCTTTTTGTTTGTATGACATTCCAACATTTTGATTTGAGGAAAGGGTGTGAATGTTTCTACTATTGTTGAGAAATGAAATCTAGAAGCTACAATGTTGACACGAAATTTTGCCACGAAATCGTGGATCTTCACACCTTACCGCAGTAAGTCACATGTCAATCATTGCTGAAGACTGGTTATTGTACAGCATGTTATCATGATGTTAAATGCCGGTGTTCTGAGTCCTAAGCTATAAAACGTTACACGTTTGCCACGAAATCGTTGGTCTTCACACCTTACATCAGTAAGTCCTATGTCAATCATTGATGAAGACTGGTTATTTTACAACATACTATTATGTTAAAAGCCGGTGTTCTGAGACCTAAGCTCTAAAACGTTCCAATCACCTCGCATCCTGGCATAAAAACCCATACATTAAACAACAAGAATGTCTTAAGGATTAGCAATCATTATCATAACAAATGCCCGAGCCAATACAATACACCGAATAAAACAGCTATATCTATGAAGGCTGAAAAATACTTCGAATATCTCTATGGCATTAGGTTCTCATTTCTCTAATACAGTCTGAGCTGACCCATTGCTTCAAAGTCATTTGAAAAATTCTTATTTTTAAGTCATTGTTGATAACTGTGTGCCTCTTGAAGTTGACGTATAGCTGAACAATCCCTAAAGAAAGGTGTAGAACGCGTAGGCCTTAGGAATAGATAAAGTCCACTGACAGTTTTGAGACCTTATGGGTTCATGATCTCTGTACTGGGGTTTGTGTAAGTTCATTCTTGTCATTCCTCTCTGGAACTCTCCTCTCTGCTGCTTCGACTTGTCTAGTTTGAGTCCCCATTTTGATAAGATCTGACAGTTCTTGTTTCGCCTTGAGCACTGTGTCCTCGATCTTCTCTTTCTCGTCCAGCATCAGTGTCAGCTGCCATACCTTTTCTGACACGATATCCTTCAGCTCCTCCTTTTCCCTTTCCGACTCGTAGCTATCTTTTTGCATTTTCGCGACCTGTAATTGGAATTGTTTTGCTTTTCTTTCCGCCTGATCCTTGGTGTTTTCAAGGAACTTCACCTGTCGGGATAGATGGCGCTTTTCCTTACTAACACCAGCCAATTCATCCTCTGCTAGTGCTAGTTTCAGCTGAGTTGCTTGTAGACATTGCTCGACTTGGCTTCTCTCGGATTCCGCTAGCGCCCTTTCATTCTCCGCCTCCGCAAGTTTTTCCGTGAGGTCGCTAACTTCTCCCATCTTTTCTGTCAAGGATATCTGCAAGCTGTCCACTTTGTTTTCAAGCTTGGTAATACATTTTGCCCTGGTGCTGTCGCCTTCTGCAAGCTTTTTTTCCATTATGTGTTGCTGCTCCTTTTTGACATCGCTGACGGTTTTTGCGTAGTCCACTTCCCATGACCTTCGCCTGAGTTGTTCTTCCATATCCTTGCATCTTGTAGTGTATTCGTTCAGTTCCTCTGTAAGATTCTTTATCTCCAGCTCTTTGTCATTGATCTTTTTCTCTAACGTCAGGGTTTGGCTTTCTATTTCACTGATCTTTTCTTCTAGCTTTAGGTTTTGAGCCTTTATTTCCATCTCTTTTTTCTCCATTGCTACCAGCTGTGCTGTTGCTTCTTGGTATTTGTTCTCAATGACGACTTTCTCCTGCACCGTGTCACAAAGCTCGCTGTGCTTGTCCCTCATGCAATGTAGTTCTTCCACTTCTTTCTCCAATTCTGCGTTCCTCTTGACCAAATGGCGCTCTCTGTCTTCACATGCCTTTACTGTTGTCTCTAGCTCACTGCCGTAGTTGTTACATTGCCTTTCCAGTCGGAGGTTGTCGGTGCGGATGGATATGTTAGTGTCTTTCAATTCTTTCACCAACATTTTCAGCTTTTCCAATTCTAAAGGATTGTTGCCGACACTTTCCTTCAGCTGCTCTAATTCCCGTTTGAATCTACACCTGTCTTCTTCTGCATTTTGCTTAGACTTTTCCGCCTCTTTCAGTTTTCGTACAATATCATCTCTCTCGCCTTTCAATTCCTTTACCATCATTTCCTGCTCTGCTAATCTTGAAGTGGATCCGCTGACCCTACCTTGCATATCTTTTAATTCCAACTCCAACTTACACTTGTCCTTCTCTGCGTTTTGCTTCATCTTCTCTGTCTCTTTTAGCTTTTGAAGAAGATCATTCTTCTCACTCTTCAATTCTTTCACAAATGTTTCTTGCTCAGCCAATCTTGAAGTGGATCCGCTGACTCTACCTTGCATTTCTTTCAATTCCAACTCCAACTTACACTTGTCCCTCTCTGCGTTTTGCTTTATCTTCTCTGCCTCTTTTAGCGTTTGAAGAAGATCATCTTTCTCGCCCTTCAGTTCTTTCACAAATGTTTCTTGCTCAGCCAATCTTGAAGTGGATGTACTGACCCTTTCTTGCAGCTCCTCCAATTTCGACTTAACAGTGCTGTACGCGGTACATTGCCTTTCCAATCGAAGGTTGTCGGTGCGGATGGAAATGTTGGTGTCTTCCAATTCTTTAACGAACAACTTTAGCCTTTCCAATTCCGAAGCAGAGCCACTGACCCTGTCTTGTAACTCCTTCAATTCCGATCTCAACTTACACTTGTCATCCTCTGCATCTTGTTTTGACCTCTCTGACCTTCGTAGTTTCCCTTCGAGCTCTTCTCTCATGCTCTTCATGGACGCTTCTGTTGCCACGAGTGCTTGTTTGTCTTTCTCCTTCTCTGTCTTCATCTCGTCGACTAACTTGAGATTGTGATGAAACTTGTCTTGTAGCTCCTTCAATTCTGATCTCAACTTACACTTGTCATTCTCTGCATCTTGTTTCGACTTCTCTGACCCTTTCAGTTTTTGAGCAATCTCATTCTTCTCGTTCTTCAATTCTTTTACCAATATTTCTTGCTCAGTCAATCTTGAAGCGGATTTGCTGACCCTTTCTTTCAATTCCTTCAATTCCTGTTCTAACTTACATTTGTCATTCTCGGCATTTTTGTTGGACTCTTCGACTTCTTTCAATTTTTGGACAACGTCACTTTTTGAACATTGTGTTTGAGTGAGCCTTGTTTCGATCATATGTAGTTTCCCTTCGAGCTCTTCTCTCATGCTCTTCATCGATGCTTCTGCTTGTTCCAATCGTATTTTGTCTTCCTGCTTCTCTGTCTTCATCTCCTCGACCAACTTAAGATTCTGATTGAGCTTGTCTTCAACACTTTTGTACCTTGTATCAGCTTCCTCTGCCTCTCTGGCATTATCTTCCAGCTCCTGTTTGACTTTGCTGATGGTACTTTCTCTCTCCTTGATTCTCTGCTCTAACTTAGAATTCTTGGTCTTGAACGCGTTCAGAGTTGCCTCAACTTTCCTTAGTCTCTGCACCTCTATTTCTAGGGTTAACCTCTCCTGATATATGTTATCAGAGATGGCTGACATCTTCTTGTACTTTTCCACCGCCTTTTGGGCGTTTTCTCTCAGCTCCTCTTTGAGTTTGGTGATGGTGCTTTCTCTTTCTTTGATCCTCTTCTCTAACATGTAGTTCTTGGTCTCCATATCTTTCAGTTGTCTCTCCTTTTCCTTTAGTTCTTGAACTTCTGTTTCCAGGGCTGCCTTTTCTTGGTATACATTATCTAAGGTGGCTGATATCTTCTCGTACCTTTCCTCTGCCTTTCTGGCATTAACTTCCATTTCCTGTCTGACTTCGGTGATGGTACTTTCTCTGTCCTGGATCGTTTGCTCTAACATGGAATTTGTGGTCTCCAACCTGGCGATGGTTGTCTCTACTTCCTTCAGTCTCCGGACCTCTAGTTCCCAGGTTAACTTCTCCTGGTAAATGTTATCCAAGAGGGCTGACATCTTCCTGTACCTTTCCTCCGCTTTTTGAGCATTTTCTTTCAGCTCCTGATTGAGTTTCGTGATGGTTCCTTCCCTGCCATCCTGCTCGGATGCAAGTTTGTGTTTGACTTCTTGCACCTGCGACTCTGAAAGCTGTAGTTCAAGGCGCGTCTGATTGAGTGCACTTTCCAAAGTCCTGTACTGTTCAGATAACGTTTCTGTTTCTTCTTCCTTCTTTGTGAGCTCCTCTGTGATCTTTGTAATGTCGCTGTCCTTCTCCTTAATTTCCTGATGGAGCTTGAGGTTTTCACTTTGGATTTCGGCAATGTTTGTATCTCTTTCCGTCAGTTGTATTTGCAATTGCTGCACTTTTGATACGCTCTCTTCTTTTTCTTTGGTCACACTCTCGACAATTGCACAGATGCTTTCGTGCTTTTCTTTCAAGAGAGTGTGGGCTTCTATCCCGAGTTGCAGTTTGTCACTCTCTTTCTGCCAGGCTTGCTCCTTCTGTTCACAGCTCTTCACCGCTAATTCTCGTTCATTTGTTTGCTTCTCGCATTCACGGTGAAGACGAAGGTTTTCTGAGCGCGATTTTATGAGCGTTTCTTTGAGCTCCTCTATCATTCTTTTGAGCCTGTCGGATTCCAACTCCGATTCAGCATTTTCCTGCTGGTTGATTATTTTGGTTCCCTTCTCCCTGCTTTCTTGTTGTTTCCCGAGCTTGATGTTATCTCGTTTGATGGCAGCAAAACTGCTTTCCATTTCTTTAAGTTGAGTTTGTAATTGTTCAACTTTCATCTTGCTGTGCTCGTTTTCTTGGGCAAGGACTACTGCACACATGTTTGCCAGCATTCTCTTATGCTCAAAATTATTTTCAACGAAGTTCTCTACATTCTGACTCGGTTTCTTCCGTTCGTGTTGACTGTCTTCCCCGCTCTTAACTACTGAGGCCAGCTCCTTAGTCAGTTTCTCGCACTTGCTCTGGAGGTGTAGGTTCTCGGAACGCATTTCTATGTGACGGTCCTTGAGGTCTTGTACCATTCGTCTAAGCTTATCGGTCTCCAACTCGCATTCTGACACTTTTTCCTGCGATTGTTTTAAACTGCGTTTAAATGACGTCTCCACATTGACAGTATCCACCAAGGTTTCTGCATCTTGTATTGTTGTATTCATCGCCGTCTCATGTGTCTTCGACTTCAGGATTTCTGTGGATTTCTCTTCCGTCATCGTTGGTACAATTTCACGCCCCTTGTCAGGCCGGTTCTTCAGGAGAGGATGTTCTTTTGTTAGTTTCTGTAGCCTGTCCCTCTCCTCCTTCAAATCTCGTACGCTGCTCTCGTGGCTCTGAATGGTTGAGACGAGCTTCTGGCATTCTCTTTGCAGACGGAGGTTTTCTGACCGGATTGCAAGATGGCTTTCCTTGAGCTCTTGAACAAACTTTGATCCTTTTCCTGTCTCAAAGTCAGATGTATGCAGTTCTTCTTTCAACTTATGGAGATTAAGCTTGAGCTGACTTATCTCCTCGTTTGCATTTTCATGCTTCTGACGGAGGTCTTCATTATCGGCGATTGCTCGTGCGAGATTCTGTTTAGTCACCTGTAGCTCTAGTTCTGTCTGCATGGATTCAGTTGTAAGTATCGACATGTGTGGCGCTTTTTCTGCTACATCTACTGACTGCGTGGAGTCGAGAATTAATTCCAAACGGCAGATCTCCTTCTTTAACACATCTACTCGTCTTTCAGCCTCCTGACGCAACATCTTCTGCCTAGTGACTTCCAGCTCGACTCTTTTCTTCCCCTGATCCAAGTCAGTAATCGCCCCCCATAGGTTCTCCTTTATTGTCTTTAGATCTGTTGTCCCGATCTCTTTTGTTATCATGGCACCCTTGCCGTTGTCTCGTTGAAGACGCTGTGCTATGCTCACTACATCTTCTTTTAAGCTCCTGTTTTCGGCCTGCAACAAACTCATGTGGTCGGTACTCTGCTGTAACTGTTGCGAGTGCATGTCACATTGCAGCTGAAGATTTCTCCTTTCCTCGTCCAGCTTTTTGATGTGATCGGAGTGTAGGTCAGCATAGGTGCCCTTGTGGTGTCGTACCGTCGGTTCTGAATTCTGTAGTTCAATACGCGTCTGACTGAATGCATTCTCTGAAGATTTGTACACCATCTCTTCTTTTGTCTTCTCCGTTAGTTCTTCTGTAGTCTTGACAATTGCTCTATCTTTCTCCCCTATTTGCTGATGTAGATCAAGGTTGATGCTTTCCATATTTGCTTCCATCTCCTTCTGCTGTATTTTTGTTTTGCTTTGCTCTCTCTTCTTGTCCATATTCTCTGCGATTATCTTGTCATACTTTTCCCCAGAAGGGGCCTGCTCCGCCACTTGTAGCCTTAGTTGCTCGATCTCTTTCTTCCAGATTTGTTCCTTCTCTTTGTAGGTCTTAAGAACTCCAGCAATCTCTTTGGTCTGCTTCTCGCATTTACTCTGGAGGCTAAGGTTCTCTGAGCGCATTTTGATGTGACTATCCTTCAGTTCCTGTACGATTCTTCTAAGCTTGTCGGTCTCTAGCTCGGATGTAAATGCTTTGTCTTGCATCTCGTGTAGACTACGAAGTTCTTCCATAGCAACGTCCTTGGTTTTCATGTCTTGAATTACCAGGCCTCCTGTTGCAGGGACGCTTGCCGCTTTCTTTACTTCTTCTTTTAGGCCGCTATTTTCATCTTGCAGCTGTCTCAGTTTATCTTCACTTTGTTGTAGCAGTTGGGATTGCATTTTACATTCAAGTAGTAAATTTCTTCGTTCTTCGTCCAACTTTTCCACTTGCTCATTGGCACCTTTAAGAAGCCTGTTTGCCTCACGTAACTTTGACTCCAGGGCATTTGTATAGTCTAACGTACCACGTCCGGTCTCCTGGCTCTCTGTTTCCGGATCCTCTTTACACTTCATCAGTTCATCACTGACAATCATCTCAGACAGGTGACCTAATTCTTTATGAGAGTTGTCGCTATTGCGAGCGTTGTTCTGGAGTTCGGCATTTTTTCTGTACTGGGTCAGTTCAAGTTCAAATCTCGCGTGGGCCTGTTGTAGTTGCTTCTTTTCGGTAAGTACTTTCTGAAGCTCTTCCTTCGTCTTCTGTAGCAATCCATCTTCCCGTTTCATCTTATTTGTGAGGGTTTGTAGTGATCTATTTTCGTCTTGCGTTTCTGTTAGCTGTGCTTTAAGCTTGTTGATTTCCTCTTTGTAGCGTTGGGCGGCCTTGGCATGTTCTTCCTCCACCTCAGATATGTTCCACCTGTTTTGATTTACGTCTGTCCTCTGGTTATTTCTGACATGGAGGTTCGACTCCTCCTTGTTCTCCATGTTGTTGTTCTGTTCATCGTCCGATGCAGCTAGAGATGAAGAAGACCTGGAGCGCATCAGTGTTCGGTTGTGCTGTATGCGCTCGCGAGAGCGGCTGATGTGTCGAGTAACGCGCGGGCTACTTTCGCCAAGCTGCTCTTTATGTGAGCAGTCTGCTTCAGACAGAGACATCAATGATTGGGCTCGATGTATTGGTCCATTTTGATTCACGTCTGTACTACGACTGCGTCTGGTATTGAGGTATATCCCGTCTTCTGATTTGTCGATGTTTTGTTCATCGTCGGATTCTGCAAGAGACGAGGCAGATCTAGCGCGCATCAGCCTCCGACTGTGCTCTATCACACGCTCCCGAGAGCGACTCAAACGGTGAACGACAGGTGAGTTACAGATACCCTGCTGCTCACCGTTCTGATTGTATGTGGCTTCCGCTCTGTTACCTCTCTGTTCGTGTAGGTAGCCTTCTTCGGAAAGGGACGCCAATGATCGTGCTCGCTGTATTGGTCGATTGTGATTTTCACCTGTGCCATAATTACGACTGGGATGGATATACATCAGTTCCTCTGATTGATCAATATTCTGTTCGCCCTCTACTTGAGCGAGGGACGAGGCAGAACTAGTACGCATCAAACCTCGGCTGCGTTTTATGCGCTCTCGAGCACGGCTTATGTGACGGCCGAGTCGCGAGTTACAGTCACCCATTTGTTCTTCCTGAGTCTCGTTACACCAGTCTTCTGGAAGAGGGGTCAACGACTGGCCATGACCAGGTGACTGAGACACCTGATTTGCACGGTGACTATGCTTGGCTTCTTTTGACCACCCTATATTCAGGCGTCGTCTGATCATTGAAGCTACAGAAGAGGGGGAAAGTGACACACCTGATTTGCCAGGATATGGCGGTGGTGGTACCCCAGGGCCAGTACCCTCGAGGTCGTTAAAGTCCAGTTGACGTCCATCGTGTTCCCCATTTCTCATTGGAGACTGTGTTCTTTCTGGAGAGCGCGCTGCCTGTTTGAGATCTCCGTTTTCGCTGGATTTTGTGTTAGGCTTTGACCCCGATGGACCAGCTAAGGATGAATCTGGCGTCTTGATTCTCTTGTCCGCCACATTGGTGGATTTCTTTCGCTTACTGCGAATCATGCCGTTATTTCGTATTACGACGCATGATCGCAAAACCTACGCAATGATTTCACCGGTTGGCTGAAATGTCCCGTCCCGAGAGAGTCAAGTAGATTTCCTGAAACAGCCCTTCAGAGAGAAACAGAGAGAAAGTGGCATTTGTCACCTCACTCCTGTTGACACTTTGCAGCGCGTCTTACGCAGGTGGCGTCCTCTGGCATATAACGCGTCCACAGCTCCTTAGGCTAGAACTGGCCTCCTTTCCCCTTGTAAAACAGGTTCCTTATTTTGCATAAATACCGATTTATGTCTGCTTCAAGATGTTCAGAGCCTTCTTGGAAGGCTTCCAAACCTCAAAACAAAAGACGAAGTCATCCTTGTATAAGCTCAAGAAATCCTTGTATCAGCTCAAGAAATATCGCATGAAAGCATACAGCTTACAAGGCCGGAAACATCTGTCTTATTGAGTAAAAGTGCCGTTTGACATTTTATGGACAGACATAACCAGGCAAAATGACAAATATTAAATTGAATGCAGTTAACTGTTTTCGCAAGTCATAGCTTTTGGTCAACGCAAGCCGAGTCGTACCCGCACTCTTATTTTATGGATCTGGTGGGATCATTCATGTACTCATAATTTGTACCTCTTGAAGTAAGTGGCCGATGAGCCGGGGTTTAATGCCCTTTCAAAATGACAGCAACCTTGGCAAATTGAGGTTTAGAGTGCCAACAGGTAGACCCAGATTCGAACCCCCGACCTTGTTACCTAGCAACGATACAGGTGGCGGAAACACAGCAGAGCACGATGACAGCGATATACATACTCGTACTTGATGAATGTGTATCATTAACACAAATGTCGGAACAGCATTTCTAAATGTCTAGAATGAGCAGTCTCTCGGATATGGATATAACTTGAGTCTCTAAATCTGATATAATTACCCCAAAAACAAAAGAAAAAAAACCTTTAACCTTTGAAGCCCAAAGGAGTGCACTGATGAGTCTGCTCGAAAGCATGTAGCCAATATGCACTGACGTTTAAAGCAAGACAGCATCATTGACAAGTCAAGTCATCAAAATATACTAGTTTACAGAAATCGTTCCAACTATTTTCTTTCAGCACATGAGAGACGCATATGTAATCGCGTTAATGATTGCAACCAAAAAGGGGGTTTCAAAGCTACAAGACCTCAAAGTACGAAACTACAAGTACCATTGTGAAGCTCCGATTAGAGTAAACGGGCTAATAACCATGCCAGTGATGCGTGTCGTAAACGCTTTAGCAACCATGTGTCTATGTTCTTCCTATCACGTACAAGAAAGGTGGTATTACTGTCTTTCCGATGGCACCGAGGTCTTCTAAAGAGGGTGAAATATAGCTAACCCGGGTGCATAACCTTTATCAACATTAGGAGGGTCCAATTTGAGCTGAAACGACCTAACAGGATCCTTTTTAAGAAGGTGCATTAACGTTAATTACACTAGAGTTAAGAGCCAATCAATAGAAAAGCCCTGGTCTCACAAGTACTAATTAGTTTTAGTACGATCACTGGGTGTGTGATCTTTATCTGCGACAAATAGGTATCTTCTAAGCAACCTTTAGTACTCATTGCGTATACATGTAGATTTCTTACAAACATATGGTAATCCCGACCCCATCTGTTAAACAACAAGTTTATGACGTAATGATGAATATCGCAATTTATTACATGCGTTTTAGATAAATTGTGATTATGCATATCTTTTGAGGACGGTCTATTCTGAACTAGTACAGGTATCTGTCGTTGTTCTTGTTGTTGGAGGGCCATTATTACAGCAATGATGACCTCAAAATTTCTGTATGAAATCAGTGTCATTTATTAATCCATATGCCATGCGCTGTGTTCTTGTCCTTACTATATATATATAAACACTGCAGGCCGTATATTGTATGTGTATCAGTCCTGCTTGTAAAATACTAGATATAGTGATCTTTGTGACAAGATGGTGCAAACTATATCTACACACTAAAGGTTAGGCACATGCACGCTCTACGTTTGACGCCTACCTCCACACTTACTGAGGGCTAGAATAGTAGGCCTCCGCCCTAATAATATATCCCATAAGGCCATAACAATGCATGGGGTACGTTGATGAAGGTTAGACATCCAGGTAATAAGATACGCCAAAAATAATTACTCAAGCAACTGGATAAGATTTTGAAACAGTCAGACGTTTCAGACAGTATCCACTGTCTTTCGTCAGTGACTAACGATAGGACTGAGAACACCAGGTTTTATACCAAAACTCTGAATAGATATGTTAATTAGGTAAAGACAATTTAGGATGTCTTGAAGTAGTCTTTAAAAAGAAGATTAATTCAAGACAAAGTTTATGCCAATAGTTCAATTAGCCACTGTTGTTCTAGTACAGTAACTAAATGTTGCCACCACTCTGAAAGTCTCTAAACCCCCTTCTAGCAACATCACCCGGGAAGAACAAACTGCGCTCAAGGATTTGGCCACTAATCAAGACATAGTGATCCTTCCCGCGGACAAGGGCAGATGCACAGTAGTCTTAGACAGAGAACAGTATGACAGAAAAGTTCAAGACCTATTAGGGGACAAAGACACGTACAGGCCCTTGAAAAAGAACCCCACAAACAAGTTCAAAAAGGAAATCCATAAAGCTCTCGAGAAATTGAAAGATGACGAGTTTCTGGACCAGGCCACCTATTTCAAGCTCAATCCCAATACAGAACAACCCCCAGCATTCTACGGCCTTCCCAAAATCCACAAACCCGGTGTCCCTCTACGACCCATAGTATCCGGTATAGGATCTGTCACTTATAACCTAGCAGGCTATCTGGCTAAGATCTTGGGACCGTTGGTGGGAAAGTCTCAACACCATGTACAGAATAGTGCAGACTTCGTCCAAAAAATCAAAGACATCACTGTAGCAGAAGATGAAATCATCACTTCATATGATGTGTGCTCGCTTTTCACTTGCATACCCCCTAAGGAGGCAGTATCAGTAGTTAGGGAAGCCTTGGAGGCCGACGACACACTTGCAGATAGAACCAAACTCTCCGTGGACCACATATGTGAACTGCTAGACCTCTGCCTAGGGTGCACTTATTTCACTTACAAACAACAATTTTTCCAGCAAGTGCACGGCTGTGCTATGGGATCACCGGTATCGCCCATTGTTGTGAACCTGTATATGGAGAAGTTTGAGAACAAAGCCCTCAGTACTTTCAATGGCCCTCCCCCAGCAAACTGGTTTCGCTATGTAGACGACACTTGGTGTAGGCTAAAGAAGAGAGTAGCTGATGACTTCTTTGACCATATTAACCAGGTAGATGACAACATCAAGTTCACACAGGAGTCGTGTCAAAACAACATGCTCCCCTTCTTAGACACCAAAACCATCATAGAGAAGGATGGCAACCTTCAGTTCGAAGTGTACAGGAAACCGACCCACACTGATCAATATCTGGCCTTTGATTCCCATCACCCTTTGGAACACAAACTAGCAGTGATTAAAACTCTCTTCCATCGAGCAGACAATGTCATTACCTCAGACGAAGCAAAAACAGAAGAACACAGACATCTCCGTGTGGCTTTAGCCAAGTGTGGCTACCAAAATTGGACCTTCAACAAGGCCCTCAAACCTTCTGACCAGTCTAAGAAAACACTCAAGTGCAGACCATTGACCAACAAAAACAAGGTCAACATTACCATTCCCTACGTCCAAGGAGTATCGGAAAAACTCAGACGTATCTTCCAAAACTTCAACATTGCCATTAACTTCAAACCTCACTCAACTCTCAGACAGAAACTAGTCCATCCAAAAGACAGGCCTGAAAAAGGCATCAAAGCCAATGTCATCTACAAACTGAAATGTGAGGAACCGAACTGCAATAACATGTACATTGGGGAGACAAGTCGACCACTAAAAGAAAGGTACAAGGAACATTGCAGAAAGAGCGCTAACCGCTACTCCTCTGCCATTTACCACCATCTAAAACACAACCAGGGACACTCATTCAATTTCGAATCCACGGACATCCTAGATCGTGAAGAACGCTGGTTCGAACGGGGAATTAGAGAAGCAATATATGAGAGGATGTACAACCCCGCCCTCAACAGGAAAGGGGGTCTACGCGTTCAACTTTCAGGCACCTGGGATAATGCACTGCCCCCCACCCCCCAGCCCCGGACAAGCAACATTTAGTTACTGTACTAGAACAACAGTGGCTAATTGAACTATTGGCATAAACTTTGTCTTGAATTAATCTTCTTTTTAAAGACTACTTCAAGACATCCTAAATTGTCTTTACCTAATTAACATATCTATTCAGAGTTTTGGTATAAAACCTGGTGTTCTCAGTCCTATCGTTAGTCACTGACGAAAGACAGTGGATACTGTCTGAAACGTCTGACTGTTTCAAAATCTTATCCAGTTGCTTGAGTAATTATTTTTGGCGTAATGCATGGGGTGTTGAAACAAACCCCAAAGGTGAGCTATATACAACCAAACAACCAGTCCAATGACCTAACAAGCAAGCAAATCACCACCAAATGCACCTTTTCTGGTTCTCAATACAACAATTCATGTAAATATGATCACATTTACCATCATAGCGTTGTGTAAGATCATATGTTAAACGACATGTGTGAACTTTGATAGTCTCTCCAAATCCTTTACAAAGGGTGCAATAAACATTGTAATCTCTATGAATAACCTACTCCGTACAGCCTTGAGAAAAGCCAATACCAGATGATCTAATTCATCCAGCTAGCGCCAATTTTATCATTTCTCCCCTGAGAATTGTTATTTTCTAACGTTATGGACAGGTGATTGCTGCCATGCGCCAACTCTTGCCAGCCGTAACTGCAGTCCTAATTGCAACAGGTGTCATGCCGAGTTGCATGGGTCGGTGACCTAACACCTGTTTTTCAAGGTCCCCATTTTATCCATTCTCCTTAGTCCGTACCATTATGACCTTTGTAATCGTCAAACGATTTAATCAAATTGCTGTATTTCATTTGTAGACTTTGAAGCTTATCTAAGGCGACCTGGCTACCAGATTCCTGTTTCGTGTAGTCTTTCTTGTCTTTGGGTATCCCAACTAGCACTTCGACACTTTCCACTACTTGCTGTTGCTCGTCGTGACTTCGCACCAGTTGATCAGGATTGTTATAGGTGTCAATGTCTTTGGTGGGACATTCTTGGCCAGAGTCCAATGTTGACGGTATGCTACCTGCATCTCTTATGCTGCTTTCATCTATATGCTCCAGATGAAGACGTGTCTGACTGAGTTTACTTTCTGAATCACTGTATTGTCCACGCGTCTTTCTTGTAACTTCTGCATTGTCCTTTAGTTGTTCTGTGATTGTTTGATTGACCTTGACAATTTCAATGTCCTTCACCTTTGTTTGCTCATGTAGCTGCAAATTTTTGCTCTCCATTTCCTTCAGCTGTCTGCACAATTGTAGCACGTCTGACTGGCTTTGCTCTTTCTCCTTGACCGTAGTCTCCATAACTGCACTCATTTTCTCATACTTTTTCTTCAGGAGATTATGGTCCTCTACTAGGAGCTTCCAGTCTCGTTCCATCTCTTCGCGGGTCTTACCTGTGGCATTTTTTTGCTCGTGAAGCTTCATATTCTTGCTTTCCATCTCCTTTAGTTGTCTGCACAACTGTAGCACGTCTGACTTGCTTTGCTCTTTCTCCTTGACCGTAGTCTCCATAACAGCACTCATCCTTTCATACTTTTTCTTCAGGAGATTATGGTCCTCTGTCAGGAGCTCCCAGGCCCGTTCCCTCTCTTCGTGGGTCTTACCTGCTGCCTTTGTTTGCTCATGTCGCTTTAGATTCTTGCTCTCCACTTCCTCCAGTCTACCCAACTGTTGCACCTTTGATTCGATTTGCTCTTTCTCCTTGACTGTAGTCTCCATAACTGCACTCATCTTCTCGTATTCTTTCTTCAGAAGGTTGTGATCCTCAACCAGGAGCTTCCAGGCTTGTTCCATCTCTTCGTGGGTCTTACCTGCCGCCTTTGTTTGCTCATTAAGCAGCAGATTCTTGCTCTCAATTTCCTTCAGCTGTCTGCACAACTCCTGTATATTTGACTCGCTTTGCTCTTTCTCTTTGACCATAGTCTCCACATCTACCCTCATCTTCTCATACTTTTTCTTCAAGATATCATGGTCCTCTACTAGGAGCTTCCAGTCTCGTTCCATCTGATCGTTGGTCTTTCCTGCTGCATTTATTTTCTCATTAAGCTTCATTTCCATTTCCTTCAGCTGTCTGTACAACTGTTGCACCTTTGATTCGCTTTGCTCTCTCTCCTTGACCGTAGTCTCCATATCTGCACTCATCCTCTCATACTTTTCCTTCAAGAGATTATGGCCCTCTGTCAGGAGCTCCCAGGCCCGTTCCTTCTCTTCGTTTGTCTTACATGCCGCCGTTATATCTCTTGTCTGTTTTTCGCATTGGCTCCGCAAGCGAAGGTTCTCGGAGCGCACTTCGATGAGAATGCCCTTGAGCTCTGCAACTATTCGTTTGAGCTCGTCGTTTTCCAGCTTTACTGCAGATGCTTCATTTTGCATTCGTTGTAAGTTGCATAGCTCCTCAGTGGCTATATCCTTGTTTTGCGTCTCTTGAATGACCAAGTCCGCAGAACACGCCTTGTCCACCATGCTAGTTGCTGCTGCTGTTGTAACCTCCACTTCTTTTGATCTGCTATTTTTGGGTTGCAACAGATTCATGCCATCTTTACACTGTTGTAATGTACGGACTTGCTGAAGTAGATTTCTCTTCTCTTCGTACAACTTCTTGACCTGCTCATTTGCGTCTTGAAGATGTTTGTTTGCCTCACGTAACTGTGACTCCAGAACACCTGTGTAATCTAACTGACCTTTGACCGTGCTCGACAAAGTGCCCAATTCCAACATCTTCTGCTTTATTGCTGATGTGTACGCCACCGTATCCAACAGCTGACTCCCCCCACTTGTCAACTTGGCTTCGTAGTCACTGAGGGGTGTCTTAATTTCATTAACCTTCTGCTCTAAATCATTTGTGTTTCCATGACGTTGTGTATGGGACTGGCCAATTTCTCTGGCTATAGCTCTGTGCAATGGAACATGTTGTTCTTGGATGTCATGTTTGATCGTCTCCTTGTCCAGGTTACTGCTTCTAAGCTTTCCTGGGTCTGTTGGGTTTACGATCACTTTTGTTTCTTGGATCTCTGCTTTAAGATGTTTCATGGCTTTCTCTGATTCTTGATGTGATTTAGTCTTTAGTTTGACATCTTGGTCCTGGTTTTGTTGTCTTGGAGACGAGGCAGACCCAGTTACCAGCTTCCGACCTTGTTTTAGTTTTTCACGAAAGCTAAGTGTATGATGGGCTACAGGAGAGCTCCCTCGTTTCTCTCTATTTTTAGTGCGTGTTGTTGCAGCTTTGTTGTTCTTGCTATGTTGCCGGTCTTTTTGTATGTGACCTGCTTGGTATAGATTAGTCAATGATCCCGCTCGTTGTATTGGTCTATTTTGTTGTATGTCTACCTGATGAATAGTCCTTGGTTGGGAATATGACTTGGTCTTAGTCTCTGAATTATCGTTATTGCGTTCATTCTCTTCAACGTTTGTGTACGATTCAGCTCGAGACGAGGCAGAACTAGGGCGAAACAATTGTCTGCCATGTTTTAAGCGTTCCCTCAAGCGACTTATATGCTGAGTGACCTGCGGTTTACTCTCACCCACCTGTGCTTTATTCTTGACTTCCCCAAGTGTCTGCGTGCGTGTCATTGCCGAGGGAACTGGTTGAGACAGACGACTTGCGTGTTGACTATACCTGGTCTCTGTAGATGACCCAAGAGACAGGCGTCGTCCACTCATAGGCACAGACATGGTGGAAAGTTGCGCACCTGGTACACCGGGGTAAGGTGGTGGTGGCGCCGCCGGCCTAGTACCCTGGAACTCATTAAAGCTCCATTCCATCATTTTACTGGGTGACTGACAATCATATGTCTGCCGTACCTGTGACATGAGTTACTCGTTGTTCCTCGCACTCAAAACAAAATCTCTAGCTTGGCACAGCAGGGATACAATTTGCCAGCTCCAGTTGATTCTTGGTTCAGTGTAGCGTCTTAAGTTATGGAAGAGGCTACCTCTTATTATACAGAGCTTGGTTTACTTAGTAAATTCCTTAGACACAAAGGCTGGGTGTACACCTTGCTGAACAGGTTTCATGTTTTCCATAAAAGGGCATCGTAGGTCCACTGAGTGGTTAAAGTTTTTTTTGGGGAAGACTCTTAGATGTAATCATTCCTGTTGTGTGGATGTAATTGCACATTTTGTTTAAGCCGCTCACAGCTCATTTGGACAAAAGTCTCCATACAATGGCTGATGTTTCTGTGCTTGATGTAATAGTGGAATGTGGAGGGTTAAGCAATGATTTCAAAACAGTGCACTTTAAACTTAAAGAAAAAGAGGAAAATCCTCCTGGGGTCATTAACCTTACAAATGTTACAGTCCCTAAATTAAGTATGCTGGACCAAACCATTTACCAAGAAAGTTGTGTTTTTTAAAACTATTTTTATCACTTTTTACACCGTGCTTTGTACTCAATACTACAATCATTATGTCAAAGGAATCATAGTGTTCCAAACTATTAAGCTGGCATAAAGTGTTGACCCCCAAAAGAAACATTGGTAAGAATCCAAGCCCAGTGTTTGATCTAATATTTTTCTTGGCATATGGCAGATACCAACTGTTTTTGAAATAATGGCAGCTGGAAGCGTTACGGACATTTGAAATGCGACAAAGAAATGCGACAAAGTAGTTGGCTACAAGTACCGCCATCGTCGTACGTGTCTGCATGATGAGAAGATATGGAAATGTGTTAAAGAGGCAATCCATATCATATCGCATATCAAGTATTATATTTGACATTCTGCATACACCCATGTTCATGTCAATCAAGTTTTTGATTTCCACCTTACTTAGATATGTTCTTGGTACCATCCTTAATAAGGGATAAGAGTGTATGCAATTTCTTCAAAGTATGATATACTTTAGGTGTGTACATTTATGCGAGGACATGGTCTAATATCAACAAGAAATATCAATAGATAAAGATCTTCTTTTTTAGGTTTGTCAACCTTATCTTTGCAATACTACAATGCTTATCCAAATGCCCAAGGTATCTGTCCCGGTACAAAAGCTATAACTAGTATAAGTAACTTTCCAATGCGTTGATATACCAAATTAAAGCAGTCAATCGTTTTGTCCTTGCCGACCACTGGCATGCAATACTTGTCACGTTTGAAACAACCACAACGAGTGCAAGCTATGCAATGACTGGTGAACCACAAACATGCACTTAATGTAGCAAATCAAAGGAACAGCTGGTTACACTTCCTGTGCTTTCACCACAACAATGTAGATGTGGATTCGAGCAAGGGAATCTGCTCTCTCAATGTATGGGCTTACGAATCATTATACCACTAGAATTAAGCATTGAATTTCTTTCTATCTAAATGATACTTCATCACATACATTTCGTATCCATCCCCATCATTGTAAATAGTCATGTGGGGGCATCTCCTGTTCCAAAAAATCTATTACAAGGTTTCAAGAAAATGCGAAGGATGTAAAAAATACTCCGGCTCTCATCGTAACTAGACTTGAAAGGGGATTAACTTCAACAATGACTTGACAGGACGAAACCACAGGAAACACAACCTTCAAGTTGGTACCCCTAACCTTAGTAGCCGAAGATTTCGATATCGTATAAAACTTGCACAGTGAAAGGGCTTTACGATGAATGCTAATCAAGAAGCTAAAATCGTGACTACAGAGATCACTTTGGCCTGTTGACTTTGTGACTTGTTTGTACAGCCAAGCATATCGGTTACCCTCTGGAGAATCTATGAAATGCGTGCCTTCAAAGCAACAGATTTCGCCGCCGTCCGTAGAAATGCGGTGGCCAGAAGGTAAGAATGCTACCAGCAATAACAAAGCCAACTATTCCAGAAACGCACCCCCTGCGCGAGGCTTTGTTTACGTTTTGCACGGCCTGACACGCTCATCCCATTTATCAGCCATTTTGACCTCTGAAGTTCCCGGCATTCCAAGCGCTCAGGGTGACCCAGGATCACATACTGTTCGTGAGGTGTTATGGGACGATGCATAGTGTAGTGTTATGTTCGTTGCTGCTGCTCGCAACGCTAACACATGGTACAACTCAAATTTAAGGCTTCATGACTTAACTGCTACAAGATACGTAACCACGACCTGTTGTCTTAAAGCCCAAAGACAAGGTCTGCATACAGGACTGATTATGAAGATATCATAACAGTCCAGTCTACATGCACCAAATATTGACCACTATTGCTATGAATCTACGAAATTAGACGATAAGATGAAAAGCTATTATATATTGTTGGTGAAAACAATGTGTGATTGCACAAAACGTTGAGATAATAACAGAATCTCAACATATAATGTCACAATAACAACAAACAATCACGTGAGGCATCTAGTATAATGGAGGATCATAGGCAAGAGAAGGCAAAGAATCGATGCTGATAATCAGCACAACAAAGACTTACATACATAACACCTAAATGATCAAATAGCTTTAGATCTGAAAGACAAGAACATCTCTCACCTTTGTATGGTCTCGCGATTCTTCTTCTGCACTTCGTTTAGCTCCAGCTCCAGCTCTCCCTTCTCCTTCATCACCTTGTCACACTGCTCCTTGGCGTGCCTCAGTCGAGGAGCCACTGTCTTCTCCACTTGGTCAATGGCCATCTTCAGCTTCATGTACTCTTCTTCCATCGTCTTTATCTTATTCTGTGTTTCTTCCTCCTTTGCTTTCTCTAACTCGCTTTCCTCCACATCGGTCTTCACCTTCTGCTGCTCGTCCTTTAAGTGTTCTTGCTGACTCCTGAATTTGTCCTGTTCTGCTCTGCTGTTTTCCTGCTCTGCTTTCATATTTTGGTTGTCTGCCGACAATCGGTCAATTTGTACATTTCGTTCGCCCAGTTCACTCTTTAACCTACTAATCTCTTCCTCCAGTAGGGTGATCTTTGTAGAGGATTCTTTGTTTTCTTTCAAAAGTCTGTCTTCCTCAATGGACCATTCGTACTTCATCCTTTTCAAATCTTTTATTTCATCCTCGAGCTTTGCTATTTTTCTTCCCGACTCCTCTCTCTCCAACTCAATGGCCTTGGCGAAGTTCTTTGTCTTGGCGGCCAGCTCTCTGTTTTGTTGCTGAACGGCTCGAAGCTTATCGATGTGAATAGCCACGTTTTCTTTATTCTTCTCAATATCGTTCTTCTGAGCTGCATGTTGATCTTCCAGTTTCTTCTTCTCTGCAATCAGCTTCTCCATCTGCCTCCTGGCCTCACCAAGTGCAGAGTCTGAATGTGTCAAGACGTCGATCTGTTTTCTTAAGAAACTGTTTTCCTCTTCCAAGATTTTCATCCTGTCCATATGCGCAGCAAGTTTGTTGTTCAATCCTCTAAGGGCAAAAGCTGGCTTTACCAGGTTAATCTCCTCTGGTTGAGGTGACCCGTCGAATACCCCGTCCTCTCCTGTGATGATTTCATCAATCATTTCTCCGTCAGCGGTTGTTTTCGTGCGGGACCTACTCTTACTTCGGCTTCGCCTTTTCTCGTAGGCCGAAGACCCTGCCGACAGGCCTTCCCCAAACCTCCTCCCGGTGCCATCAGAATCCCCGCCAAACCCTTTATCAGCAAAACTGTTTGCCTTGTCGTAGAATTTCGTGTAGCTGAAGGTTCGCTCCCTCGTCCCGTTCCCGTAAGTGGGAGGGCTGGCGTATCCATTGTGATAAGCCCTCGGCGGAGACTGAGACTGTGCCCGGTAGTTTTTCGAACCCGTGCCGGGTGTGCCCTTATTCCTGAAGGAGGAATACGTCCGTCGCGACCGTCTTTGGTATGATGAGGATTCCTCAGACCTCAGCCTGGAACGGGAGGACTCCGAACTCTCGTACTTTTCGTAGTACTGCATGATGTCGTCCCCTGCAGCCTATCGCTCCACTGGTGGCCAACGGTCCTCTGCTACACAACTGAAAGGAAAAGCGGCATGAGGCGAGGGTCTCTTAGCATGAGAAAACACATGTAGGGCTGCCGACAGTCACAATTCAGCCTTGTTGGCGGCCGATGATGTCAGACTACATAGAAACAGATTGTAGGATGTAGGTCAGGAAAAGGTCTCAGATGGGATGTTTCAGGCAGTAATTTTGTGATTACCTAGTGATAGATCCCTGTATCGCTCTCAGTTTTTTGTACGGGCTTTTGTGTACTGTTGTCGCCAAACCAATAATGATGGATCTCTCGGATCTTTGTAAGGGGGCGGGTCATCATTTTGTGACCTTAAGTCACGTAGTGTTAAACCTGACAGTGTCCTTAAAGAGAATGTCCCCTGGCGGTAACTCACGTATAGCGCAACGATAATGATAGACTTACTTAGTAATACGTATACTGATATATTATGTAAGGTGCAAGACTCTGGCATAACACAAACATCTGTGATTTCTTTCTAAAATATTGACATTTCCATTCAGAAAAGTCTACTTTAGTGACAACATATAGGCTACTACGTTCTTTAACTTACTGATTCTTCTAGATAATCACGGTTTACTATTACGAGTTTTGAAGTCTCCGTACTCTACAATTAGACTTGTTACGTGTTTCTAATTTCAGGTTTGATATCGTTGACATTTGCAGCACAATGAAATCATTGGAAAGGACAAATGCCAAATAAAGGAGAGTCTACTAGTAAATCAAAACACTTTCCCCAAGTCCACACCACATGTAGAACTGCAGATACTTTCGTTTTTCGTTTGTCATATTTACAATCCCATTATTTATTTCCTGCGTGGTATCATCACACGCACGTTTTTAGGGTAAGAACGCCACAGCTATTTGCATGTATGTCATGTGTAAGATATAAATTGTAAAGACAGAAGACATGATGAATGAGGACGACTCACGGAGAGTAATGTACGAATCTGTTACGCACGTTGCCCCTTTGTACAACACGTTGTTTTCAAACTGTAGCCTTCTATACATCGGTATTCGTCCTTTGCTGAGGGCTTTGTCAAAGCTGAACCCGTTTACTGTAAATAACCCGAAATAGTTTAACGTAAAGCTGGTTGAATGTCAGGGGTTGACTTCTAACGGAGTTTATGTAACAGACGTGCTAAAGTGTTGCCATTGCACAATCTTATCTTTGCGTTGTATGATCGATTAATTGTAGATGTCTTAATTTTTTACTGCTCTCACCTTCCTTAAAAATTCTACGTCTTTCGTCATTCGGTCTTGAAGTCACATCTGAGAATGTGGTATAACAATACCTGCAGAGCAGAGTGAACGTACAGCAATTTACGTGTAGTTTTGTATTTGCTTCCATAATGTTCTCTGGTGTTTCTATAATATTCTATGGTGTTTCTATAATCTTCTATATGTGAGCGTCCCTTCTTAGAAACCCTAAAATTCTTAATTACCCACTTCATCCTTTAACACACTTCTAATGCCACTTACACTTCTAGTGCCCTACGGCGGAACATGTACACCAGCTACACAGCGTGCTGTGTATCAAAACAGATGATCCATCTACAGTACATAATATATAGATTATGTAAGGGTTATTTTCTACGAGTTGTCTCGGGAGATCTATGTCATTGTCCGCCTGTCTTGGGTTAGCGCGTGAGCTGACTTCTAGCAAAAGAAGGAACCTGAGAAAACAGGACCCTAAGATCTCGAAAATGACCCTTTGTCATTGACAATATATATCATCAAAAACCAACGACAAATTCCTGTTAAAAACTTTACAACGGTGAGGATCATAGGAAACTTTCTTTTTATAAACATGTGAATATACTACAACAATGACGATCTGAAATCTAACTCGTCCAAACTTAAGCTAGATAGCTTCTGGCCTTTTCATGTTGACCTTTGACATCTACATGTTACAGTCTATGCGGACTGTTTAATAATAGGCTCTTTTATCTGACATTTAGCCAAGCGAAGAACCCCCAAGTAAATCATTCTTCATAAAGTTACGGATATTTAGAGGCACGTAAATTCGTGTGTCCCCAATACAAATGGCCAGTACTTTAGTATTAGTAGAAATAGATACTTGTATCGTCTTCGTCGTCGTTGATACGAACAGCAGGACAATATTGAGAGTGACATTGAGCTGTAGGTCATGTCCTTGAGAGGATAAACGTATCCATGACGCATGTACGTTTAGGTGATTGAATGATATCTTGTACATGAAAAAAAAGATTGAAAACTAATAGCAATGCCTAATACATACATGAATTGATGAGTAATGAGCTGTTAATAAAAGGAGCCTTGTATGCAGGTCATGTATATTTTAGATGATCGACATCATAGGTTACGATTTCTTTACATGTCAGTACATCATGTTGGAATCTTGGAGCAGAAGAGTTTTCTTCTTTTAGGTAAATGCATTCCTACAAATAATGAATTAGCATTCAGTTTATTAGGGCTAGGGATTTGTTTGTTTGCTCACACAGTCAAATTATGACCCTCAATGTTTGCATATTCTTTCATATTTTGATATTGTGAACTCAATATCTGTTCATCCAGAAGAATATCTGTTTATCTTCGTCAATATTCACGTTACCATCAAACTGCAAAATGTAGTTGATCTAATCCTTGGAATCATGCATCAGGCAATAGGTATCTTATCCCAGAATGTCCTGATATACACTGTCAATTTCATATTCACGATAATACTCAACTTATAAGCATCATATTTACTTATGGCAAGTAGTAGTGGACAACCTCAAGTCAACCGTACACGTACTATTTACTTTTGATATGTTAGATGTCTGTACATCGATCGCAGATACGTAGTGTGTATTACACAACATACACGGGTTCCAATAATGGATATTGAGTGTTGCCTAAAGCAGCGCATTATTATGGAGATCTTATCAAGGACGTTATAACAGTTTCACAAACACCTTGGGTTGGGCCAAATAATGACAGTGGGAGTGGTGGGTTCTTCCCATCGACATACCTCACGTACAAGGGAATGACCGCTATTGTTATGCCACATGTCATCCCTAGCGTCTCGTGTGGGATATGTATATATAAATATATATACATGTTTACCTTACATTGTTTGTGTGATGATTATCTGTTGACAGCTATTTGATGGAAGCAAAAATAATGCTTTGGGCAATGTTGCCTTCAGCTGTACCAACGACTGATCGAGGGTGTAAATACCTCACACATGTGAGTAATAGTGTTCATAAATCGATTACATGTAACTATTGTAAGGTATTCTTGACAATGCCGGTCTTCACTGTTCGCTATGTGTTCTTCTGATGGCCAATGAACGGACACTGGTGACGACATGCCCTGATACATGTACACATGCGTCATGACTTGTGACTGCACCAGTGTAGACCTTGATATCAATAACAACATTGAGAATGTACTCACACACGGCCATCACAACTTTCCTTATTCAGAAGTTACTTCTCAATTGTCCGATCTTGTGTTAAGTATTTTTGACTGCCCTCTCAGGGACTTGTCAATGTTTATGTGTTTATGCCAGCACCCCCCACCCCCACTTTTACTCGAATGACCTCGACAGCAACTACCAACAAACGTTCCCTTCTACAGATGCATTTCAATACGGACATGGTTCGTGGACATTAGGGTGCAACTTCTATTGAACGTGACTGACAGAGTTTATACAGTAGACGGGCGTGTGTCCTACGGATCTTTCGTACTGTGTCTTTCTTTCGCTGTTAAAGCTCTTTGCGCATGGTTGACACAGATGAATGGGACACAGATTTAACCTAACGTATACCTACGGATGGGCAACACACACACGTACCTAGGACACTTACCTTGTTAATACCTCCAGCTACATATCAGGAAAGGGCAAACCTGCCTGCCGTGTGCGTGATCATGACGATCTGTGATTATGGGTACGTGCACAGAAATGGGCTTGGTACGGGCTCACCCACGGTAAGCCAGTTTGACCCCTGGTTTTGTGAGTGTCCGCCCGCAGGGTACGGTGATGGAACACGAAATTAGACAGCTCCATTCGTGCCGCTACCTGGCCAGCGATATTTACATGTTGGTGTTCCCAACAACAAAAACAAGACACTTGCTCACCGTGGCAGTGAATATATCTGGGGGGGGGGTGTTTACGCTGGGTTGTGACGACACAAAAAAAGGAAAAAGTTTCTTTCAAGGCCTTTTTATGACAAAATCCTTCGGCTAAATCAATGGAGTCAATACCTCACATGTAGTCACAGGTCAGTTCAACTTATTATTGGGACTGCAAATAAAACAAACACAACGACAGCAATTACTAGTACTACATGTAAACATCAATGACAGCACACCGCGCAGGGCACGTCTTTGATCAGTCTCACTATCTCAGAGATATCTCGATTTGTTCAGGTTTAATTTGGCGTTGACAGGCTTATTAATATCAATAAGCCTGTTTAGGTAAACGCCCCCTACACCCACTACACTGTACTTGGCCCTTAAGTCCACAGCGGATAAAGATTACACCATTTACAGTTTTCTTGTTATGCTGTCAATCTGATGATAAAGTACTGGATATATTTCTGATCTAATTATAGGTTTACCTTCTTCACCCTGAGCACAGCTTCAGATGGGATGTTGCAGCCACTGGTCAGGTCGGCGCTTTGCAAACGTGACCAAGTCCACTGTGGTCTCTACAGATTTGTCTCTAGACGTCCAGTGTGAGCTATCTACTGGACATTGCCGGTGGGCATCATCTTCAGGTTGCGGCGTTACTAACGCTTGTAACCTCACGTGTGAACTTGGAAGCCAGCCAGGAAAAACCGTCCTTGTGACGTCACAACTGTCACCAAGTAACAAACACGCCTTTCATCATTTGCAATGTCACGTGGTGCGAAAGGTCAGGCTCTCCCCATGTATGGTTAATCAGTGCGGTAAACAGACTTTGAGAGAAAGTCATTTTGTATTCGTACCGCGAAGATGACTTTTACAAAGCGTCAGTTTGTCATGAGTGAAGTTCTCATGATACACTTATACTTACTTTCCTACATTAAAAACTGTTGAGAGATGAATAACACCCGATCATATGTCATTAGCTTACTTTGAATGATTTCATTAGAAAACTAATCATCACAATTTTCAGTCAGTTTTACTACTTCTTTTTTATTTGATTTGATTTCGTTCTGAATCAAAAAAAGATTTCCTTTTTTCCTAGAATCTGTCTTGGAAACCGAATAGACGATGGCATAGTCACTTTTTATCTTATAATACTTTTGTTGCTCTTCTTTCTTCATGGCGTCTTTTTGTTCTTGTGCGGGTCTTGTTATTTGGTATATGGGTTTTTCCATACCTCCGTCGCTCGTTAATCACATGCAGATTGCTGTTCTCGGAGCCCTTTCACATGTACAACATGTCTATTGGTAATAGAGTTAAAATCATCTTCATTGTATTAAAAAAGCACAAGATGAATCACTAAAAATTCCTAGGTCAGTCCCTTTTCTGGATTAGGTCACCGAGGGGGCGCAAGGTAAAGGTAATGAAATATACATAAACCTTGTGCATCGAACAGTTCAGTCAACAGAAATGCTAAAACTTCTAAAGACATATATGATCGAGACAGATGATAACATACTAGAATGTTTACATATATCATAGGCGCCGGGTCTTGAGGTCCCTGGAGCAACATCCTTCTGTGGACAAAGACGCCATCACAAGTGGAACAAAACACTTAAGTACCGTCTTTGTTCGACAACAAGGTTGGTTTATCATCTCCATCAAGGAGGTTATGTTTTAGCCATTCTTGAGCGTGTGGAGTCTAACTGTATTTAAAGAGTATAGCTGAATATGTGATGAAGACATTTGCGGGTCTTGACCTTGGAAAGAAGGGATGAAACCTTGCCACATGCCTGGATCATATTTTAGAGGTAAAATAAATATAAGAGTATTTTTTCTATATTTTTGAAATATTTTGAGTAATTCATTTTAAGTGTCATATTTATCATCTTCTATACCGGGAATCTCTCTCAATGGGTTCTAATAGCACATGCATAGTGCATATTGACATATTGAAGTACATAGGATAATGTATACAAACAATTTTACCAACTTTAAACTTACTATAGAAATAAAGAGTGGTGTGACGGCCCTGTTTGATTGGTTATAAAATCAAGAGAAGATGACTTTTTTCCATGATGAGTGATTTGTTTGTGGGGAAGAGAAGAAGTTGGACTAACAGTAAGAACAATGCTACATTTATACAAACATGATACATAATACATAACATCATAAATATTACAATAACTAACCTAGATATAAATTCCCAGGAGGTATTTTCACATAAAAGTGGACTTTCAAACCGGTTCTAATAATGCCTGCATACATTCTTTATGTCACGAGGTCCCTTTTTACACTGTACAGCTGGTTTTGTAAACATAGCTTTTTCGAGTGATGAAATATTTATGACATGAACATACATAAGGGCAAAATGCCATGTGAACTTGTGTCATATTTCTTTTTTTAAATCTTTTGATCATCTGTTTGCTGAACAATTTCACGTTGCTATGGCAATAAGTGTCAATCATGTACAGATTGTATGCTCCACCTTTATAGCAGGAATAGCCAATGTCATGATCTATATATCTATATAGTTGTGAGCAGACCGGGTTTTAAGTTGTGGTACGTTGTTTTGAGGAAAGGGAAGGGGGAGAAAGTACACCAGAAAGTTCCCACCTCACTATAAATTATATCCACACCGTTTAGCGGGATAAGTACTTTGTTATTTCTATTTTTCACACAATTAGACATTATCGTCTGTGATACATAAGATTGTCAGCTGCAGTGTACGTCAGTACTACGTAACGTGCCCATATGTAGCATGGGCTACAACCAACATCTGTTTTTTTAACCTCCTTGCTTCAAGTCAACGGTGCGAGTGAACGTCCTTGTAGAGTGGTACTGAACAGTGTATGCCTGATACAATCGCCACAGACATAAATCGTCCTTACAAGTTACAGGAGGCGCGAATTTCTCACGCAAACACGAGGGAGAGCCGCGTCGTCTGACATTTTGGACAAAGAAAAAGGCGGGAAAACACCGCCCAAGGGGCGTCGACTTCGCCGAAGTCATTAGATACTGTGTCATTTTGCTGTAACCTTTGTGTGTTGACCGGTCTACTGAGTTCTTGCGTACATTCTTCGGGAAGTTGCCAAATAAACAGAGCAGAGACTAGGTCGAGAGCTTTCGAGAAAATAACCCTGAATTATCAATTTGCCTGTCTCGCTTCGGCGAAAGCCTAAACAAGGTTTGCACCTGGCTTCGTCAAAAGAATGAAGATTACCCCCTTCTACATCCCGCGTGACTAAGTCCTGTAATTACGAGCTAAGTGGGTCCGGGGATCCCGCATCTGTGTTGCATGGGTTGGCTAAGCGAGGTTTTGTGTGTACGCGTTGGGTTGAAAACGCTGGAGGGACAAGCTGATATGCTGGCTATTAAAGTCAGGCCTGTGGCTTGTCAAGTATTTTGAAGGATTTGAGGAGGGGTGAAGTATCGTAAAAAACTACAAAGGTGTACTTAGGGTAGACAGTGAAAAGGGAAGATTGCTCAGCAAGCTGATAAGTGGAATAGGTATCTAGATAATATGAAAAGGATAATTTTCTGGAGCTGGATTTTTCACCCCCAAGAGAAATTGGCTTCTGCGTCTGAACTACGAATTCTGCATTGGAACTGTTTTAACTTCACCGATGAATGTTATAAAGTTATTTCTAAATCATTATCATTGACCTTTAATCATCTAAAACTAAGTGGATAGTTCGTGCCGCTATGACGAGTAGAGATGACTCATAATACATTCTCGAGCCAGGTGTTAGCTAGCGACCATCCCTCTCTCACAAAGAGCTTCAAAAGCGCCGCCTGTAGGAGTGGCCTTGAAGGTGCCTACGTCACCGGCACGTCACTGCCCAACCCCATGTGCGACTCTGACGTTTGAATTCTTCACATTGTTGAGAGGGTTGGTTCCATTTCCAAGGCAAAGTACGTCTTCAACAACGATGTCGTGTTATATCCATATATGGCAAATTAGAAGCCCGTTTTGCGGTTGCAATTGCTAAGCCCACTGTTAAAAAAAATGGCGTCCAACACTGATTGGAATCAATTTTATTAATGTTGTCCTTCAAATTGTTCATGTAGATTTTATATGGATTTTACATAAGAGATATCTTGTCTTAACAGAACTGATAGCATTTGTTTCCCACAGAAATGTGTGGTACATTGTGTGTAGATATTGTTTTATTTTTTTAAATTTTCTTTATATGCAAACATTGAATTGAACACATTCATGCTTCAGGCTTATTTTATTTTATATGGATAGGCAATTGGTTACGTCTGTAACGAGTTGTTTTGAAATTGGCCTGAAGGATGTTTATCAGTGAAAGGCGTGGCAAAATGCCATTGTTGGCATCGTGAAAAATGTGACAGAGAAGTCTTGCTTCTCTTCCCATGGGAACGTTTGGATATAAGTCAGTCAACAAAGAGAGGACGGGATATGTCATTAAGTTCCACTTAAGTGGGTGAATTTTATATACAAAGGGACACCTGGATTACCTGGATCTGTGCTTTTTTTGTCATCGTCGTTCTTTCATTATGTCCGGAGGGCCTTCTCATAGGACAGCATAACATTTATTACCAAACTCGTTTCAGCTTATGTACGTGAATATGCAAAGACTTTGATAATATTATTTGGATGGTTGACAAAATATATCGTGTGATGACGTCCTAATAGTTTCATAGATATGGACGACTATGTTTTTGTTGGGCTACAAGCGGCCTCTGACCTCAGTCCAAACGTTAAAACACCATTTTAGAATGGTCTTAGAGAAACCTAAATATATATTTTAGGCAAAGCCACGACGGCAATGCCTTCTTGTGCGTAAGTACCCCTAACATATTTGGATCTGATATAGATCCTTAGAGACTAGGTCTAAATGTTTCTTTGTTCTTGTGTCAAAAGTCGTTAGTCCCCTGTTATCAGACGGATTAACAGATGGGTGGACTACTGGCAGAACTGGTTTCAGTCGCCCACAGACAGTAAAGGTCGCAGGGTCGAGCCTCCTTTCCAAGCCCTCCTGGCGGCGCCGGCGTTCATTTGTTTGTTTTTTTTTTGGGGGGGGGGGGCGATTCGCAATTTTCAACACATCGAGGCCAGGTTATTTTATTCTGGAGAAATCATATTGCCGCCCGTAGAGGAGGGACAATATGATTTCGCAATTTTCAACACATCGAGGCCAGGTTATTTTATTCTGGAGAAATCATATTGCCGCCCGTAGAGGAGGGACAATATGATTTCTCCAGCAAAAGAACCTGGCCTCGATGTGTTCAAAATCGCGAATCAGCGCCCCTCACCCCAGAAAGAAACGCCACCGCCGCCCCGGAAGCCTACAAAGGAGGACAGCAGGGTCGAGCAGTCCTCCTCTCGTGAATTGGCCACAGCAGATATCAAAAACGATCCGGGACATTCATTTTGATTGGCGTGTGTCATCTGGGTTACACTTTTAAAGGTCACACCAAACATATTTTGGTCATCAATATTTTATCAGCTGAATATTTAGTTCAGTGAACAAAGAATAAAGCCTAAAGAGCTTATGTGTATTAAAAGAAAATAAAGAAAAATCCCTGTAACTTACTTTCCCTTAATGACAGATAGACAGACAGACAAATAGACAACAGTTCAATAAATACACAATAGTTTGTATTCGTTGATACTGGGAAAACAACTTAAAACAGTCACTGTTCTAGACAGTCGTGTCGGCATTAACAAAACTAGGTGGTTCTTAAGCTTATAGGTGTAAGCTTTGCCAGTGGTCACCTTATTATGTGAACAGATAATGCGTGTAATACTGAATATTTATTGCAGTTCAGAAGAGATTTCCTTATGTGAATATTGACTATTGTGAAATAAACTCCTACAAACCACCATCCTACAACACAACCGCAGATAACAATACGGACCGTCCAACACCCTCTATGATATTTCCATCAGTACAAATTTTCAAATTTATCTCCAGTATGTCTCCAGCAGATTACACATAGTCTATGGAATTTTTTTATATACGCAGTAAGGAATAGGTGCTCTTACAGAAAAAACTGATACATGGCAATGGTAGTGGCAATGGCAACGATCTATGACACATTTCAGACTGCTCATATCTGGGTATCAATGGCCAAATCGAGATATCAACTTTGTATGATATGGAATAGATATAATGGGATGGGTTAGTATTTTATTCCTTAATACTTTAACACTATTGTCCTTTACCCATTGGAGTCATCTCGTCCTGTAGGCACAAGTTACTTTCCATATCCCCTCCTGCACTGCACTCTTAACGAATCTTCTTATTTCAAACTACCTTAATGCCTACAACATACAATTGTTAAAGCATAAACCTTTCTCTTTATGACAGGCTAATTAAAGGATAAGCCCCACAAAATAAGCACCCATTGCTCACTTGGCTAATTGCAGCTAGGTTATGTCGTAAATTTGTCGGTAAAAAGGCCATATCGGATTTATTTTGAAACAGGCTCTGAAACAAGCTCAAGATATCACATTTTGATCGGACCTGACCGAAGCCACCATGGCACCATAATAGGGCAAGATTAAGGCATGTCATCCTGCTTTTTTTCTTCTTCTTTTTCTGTTTGCTTTCATATCTGCTTTCTAGTCTTTTCTTCAACTTACACCTCGCTCCGAATAGTGTCTTAAATAGGCTAACTCCATGCAATTGCTTTATATTCGATATCACCAACTCACTAGCTATAGGGGTCTATTTTTCATCAGCTTTTGGTGACAGGAACATTAACTGTAACTGTCGGTGACACCGTTACGGTCTGGGGGACTGGTACGTTGACCATGATCTTCTGTGCGCCGCTGGCCTCGGTGTTTATCGCTGATGTAGGTACGTTGACCATGATTTTCTCATTGGTTGCCTGGCTTGCTCCTCCATGTACTGTAACGGTTTGTGATTCCGATCCTCCTGGCATTGGCACGTTGACCATGATCTTCTCCGCTGCTCCTGTGACCATGTGTCCTCCCTGGACGGTGACGCTTTGCCCTGTTGATCCTGACGCGCGACCTCCAGCCATCGCCATGTGCGCGCCGCCTGTTGTGGTCTGGGTCCCTCCTCCAGAAGCGTTCATCTTCACGTGGAACTCCTGAGTCGTGACGGTTGGCATAGGAACGTTTACCATGATCTTCTCACTTGACGTGGTGTGAGTCGTGTGCGATGTTGCCATAGGAACGTTCACCATGATGTTCTGATCAGAACCTGTGTGAGTCGTAACGGTCTGGGTAGTTGCCATGGGGACGTTCACGTGGAACTCCTGAGTCGTGACGGTTGGCATGGGAACGTTCACCATGATCTTCTCGCTTGACGTGGTGTGAGTCGTGTGCGTTGTTGCCATGGGAACGTTCACCATGATCTTCTCGCTTGACGAGGTGTGAGTCGTGTGCGTTGTTGCCATGGGAACGTTCACCATGATCTTCTGTGCCTCGAGAGTCGTGGCGGTTTGATTAGTGGCCATGGGTACGTTGACATTGATGGTTTGACCACCGCCAGACGTATTGGGGACCGCCACGCTTTGTGCATGTGGCACATTGACTTTGATCTTCTTCCCAGCTGCCAGGGCCCCTGCTCCGTGTACCACGACGCTCTTGCTGGTCGGCACGTTGACCACGATTTTTTCAGCGGTTCTTGATGATGTCGCTGTTCCATCCATAACAGTGGTGGTGTGCATCTGACCAGCTGTCACCGTCTGCGCGTTGGTAACGAAGTCGTTAATAACAATGTTCTGTGACGATCCTGATGAGCCCTCTACCGCTTCAGCCGAAGAAGAGATTGATGCCACCGCTTTAGAAAGCATTGCTGTCCCCGACACCATAGAAGCTTGCATAGAATCTGTCACTTCTGAAGATGACGCAACCTCATGGGTGCTTGATACTGCTGTTACCACAGTAGAATTTTCTATTTGTGTTTCTGACACCGCTACAGTTTGCGAAACTACGGCCACCGATGCTTCTGTTGCCACACCAACCTGTTCTGAGATGGTCATACCTTCTGCTACCTTTGCTGTCATTTCTACCCCACCAGTCACTGACACTGTGTCTGACGACAAAACAACTGACTCTGACTTAGACTCAACGACTGACTCTGACTTAGACTCAACGACTGACTCTGACTTAGACTCAACGACTGACTCTGACTTAGACTCAACGACTGACTCTGTCTTAGACTCAACGACTGACTCTGACTTGGACCCTGAGCCAACTGAAGTTACCGAGTTCAACCCTGCGGTGACTTGGTCATCATTGCCTACACTTGATTCAGTCACCACAACTACCTTCTGCGTCACTATACTTGATTCGTCAGACAACACGGTACTACCTCCAATTTCCACTGATTTGGACAAAGTTAGGGTACCAGACGACACTTGTGATCCCAGGACGCTTCCTGTGTTAACGGCTGATGAAATACCAACCTGCTCACTTCCTACTACTGATGATTTGGATACCGTGACAACATTACCAGCAACTATCTCTGACTTTTCTGACAACGTAGTTGCTTGCTCTGACTCTACTACTGACGTCACCGATGTTCCTGTCATCACGTTGACCTGATTTGTGGTGGATTCTGAAACATGAGCTTCCATTGTGACCTCTTTTGTAACTACATTTGAGGACAAAACACTAGACTTCTTTGAATCTTCTGTGCCTTTATCAACGTTCGTGGAGGTTGTGCCTGACTCCACAGTAACTAGGCGCATGCCACCTACATCTGTTTCATTTAGAACAACGGTTACATTTTCTGTCAGGACACCTGATGCTTTCAATGCCTCGTCAGTAGTTTCTGAAGACTTTGTAACTATGGTGACGGATTCTGTACTTGAACCTGACTCTGATTGCTTAATATTGTCTACCGATGTTGTAACTGCGGAAGTGATATTTTCGCCTGATGTAGACATAATGTTACTTTCAGAAGACGCTTCAGATTTGGAAATGTTGGTGACTGTGGCAACTCCTTCTATATTAGATTCCGTTGAAGCTGATGTGCCTGTCACAGAAGTTATGTTCTCTGTTATTGTAGCGCCATGCTTTGTGTTTACTGTAGAGCTAAAGCTATGCTCAACTGCTTCCTGTGATGCACCTACGCTTTCAGACGACTCAGAAGACTTGGTGACTGTAGTAACGTATTCTGTAGCAGTGCCTGTCACTATATTGACGGAAGATGTGTCAACCTTTAAATGAGATACTTTTGCATCATGCGACAGAGAGGCCATACCGACGTTGCCATCGGCACTCTCAACATCCTTGGATAGAGTAACAGTGGAAGTTGTTGTTTTATGAGAATTGTCAAGGACAGTTTCTGCGGCAAAAGTGCTTCCTGACACCATGCTTGCTTGCGTTTTACTTTGCATTTCTCCTGCAGCTGACACCGTTACACTATGCAGCCCCGCTTGCTCAAAGGCCCCTGAAACCACTGTTGCATGCTTTTCAGCCTTATCAAACGCTTCTGACCGTACTGAGGTAAATCCCACCTGTCCTGCCATGGTGGAGCTTGACACTGCTTTCCCCTGTTGTAGATGTGTCACGTGATGTCCATGCGTCACCACTCCACCGTGCATCTCATTGGTCGATTGCTTCTGATGAGACGTCACGCTGTGCTGACTCATTGATCCGCCATGTTGTGAAAATGTCGTCGATCCACCATGCTGTTGTGTCGTGAAGTTCATGGTCCCCCCTGAAATGGCAGTGTTCCCCCCTGACCACTTCCCAACGCTAGACTCTTGGGAAGACATACCACCGTTCTGAAGGATGGTGGTGGTTGTATGTGTGGTGGTGTTCGCGGTGATTAAAGCTGTCTCTAGCCGAGAGTTCTCCTCCATGAGCACCTTGATCTGCTCCCCGAGCTGCCTCACCTACGCGACAGGCCGACAAGCAGAAGGTTAGCATGCAGGTGCAGCAAAATCACTACAAATTAAAAAAGACAGGCTCAGCCCCTGAGGCGTCGCCAAAATACTAGTAGACACTAGTAGTGCATTATTAGCCAAACACAAATTCCTGTTCCTTGCCTACAGCATAGAAGAGCGTAAAAAATGAAATCTAATCTATGCGGTGATTTTTCAATCAAACTTAAAAAGAAACGATATGGGACACAAATGTTTTCAAAATGTTATGCTGTGGAATGGTGATCTATTCTATGGACTCTACAACAGAAAAGAATTCGTGGTGGTTACAGATAAAGCAGATGGTCTAGTCTACTCTGCCTGCATCTACTGAAAGGAAAGGAACAGAGCGTAGCTTAGAAGAGAAGAGCTAAGAATCAAGGTCAAGCAGGGATGGACTTGACGGCCCGTTTTGTGTTGTTGAGCCAGGAGGAGTGCTAGAACCGTCACGGAAGGATAGAACCGAAGCCTCAAGACGTCTGTTTTCTTCCATTAAAACTTCGATCTGGGCAGTGAGAGCCTTCACCTGGGAGTATAAAGAGGTACATAGATGTAGTCAGGGGTTGACGTATTCTCCTACACAGAGCCTCGCCAGCGGCGTATATAATACAGCATGGAATGAGGGAGAGGCTCTGCTTAACCGGGACAAGATTTCCACTTTTGTGTGCGTGGCCTGTGTCCGGCTGTCAGCCAATCGGCAATTCTCTGATTGGCTGACAGCTGGTTAGAGGCCACAGAATTAGACATCTCGGTCCGGTTAGCAGGGGTATATTGTGTAGGCCGCGGGCGAGGCTCCGTGTAGGAGAATGGGCTGGAGGATGGGGCAACATTGACCAGAAATTGGGGGGGGGGGGTGATCTCATGAGAGGTAACGAAGACTAACGTGCCAGAACCGGTTTTGTTGGTAGTGTATTTGTTGCAGCAAAGAAGCCAATAAAAATATCTACCACTGGCCATATATGGTAATGCAGGCATTCGCTACGATAACTACATATTATTATTCATAAGAGCTCTCTTGCTTTTTTTCCGTAGCATGATGATGATTCATTACATTACAAGCGTATGTACTTGTGGCTAAACAGCGTCATACAACGAGCATTTAAGTACATCTTCTGGATTGGTATTAAGATTAGAACATATGCCGTTGTTCTGCATGTCGTGATGTGAACAAAGATATTAGGTATCCATTAAATACATGCAGACGATTCTGTATACCATATCTATATCATGCCAACGGAATCTTGATGCACTGGAGGTCAGATGTCATACCTGCATGTCTTTTGATGCCACCATCTTTCTGACGTCATCAATTTGCTGGTTGTCGATTCGGCCGGACAGGTCGTCAATTTGCCTTATAGCCTGTAGACGACAACGGAATAGTTATCAAAGACTCATGATGTAACCAAGGACATGATGCAATGTCCTTTATGTAACTATGTGCAGTGTACATTTGTGCATCCCATGGTTTCGTCGACATAGTGCCATAGACCTGAATCTTATATATTTCTGACATTCATAAAACCACATTTCTACAACTTTCTCAATTATGAGATGGGCGGAGTAGTGTTTGCAACAATACCGTGTGTATATCTTGAGGGTATAATTTAGAGCTTTCCCAAATAGGTAACGTTAAATATAGATATAAACAGAAAAGTCCATTTGTGTTTTGGTATTGTAAGAAGCTCCAAACTAGCCTCTTATGCAAGGAAAAGTAAAGGAACTGGCGGATATGTTTGTACAAAATTTAATGCTAAACATGTCTGTATGTGGTGTAGGTTTGTACACACCCAATGTTTAAGATTGGTTTATCTTGATTTATCGTTGCATCATTAAGGTATTTGTACAATGGTGGAACCTCTTTTGTCAGCTTTCCGTGGAATCCACAATTTCATTTACACAAAGAAGAAGAGCTGCAGTCAAATGGAGAAGATTGCTGTAGTTATGTGAGAAAGTGGGCCTGCAGGCGGGTTAACACTACACATGTCAATCAAATTTAAGGTACGCCTAATGGCCATAATGAGCAAGGGTTGGATCACAATGGTGGTATTGACAACGTCTCGGTAATGTGATTATGTACAGGTCTTTACCCAAAACGTTGTTTTCGTGTCATTCCCTAACAACCCTAATACCCTTGCCGGTTCAAACTGGTCCTTATAATCATGTGCGTGCCTAGATTTCACTTCTGTCCCTCTAGATGTTTGATTTGAATTACGTTTCTACTATACTACTTTCGTGCACGGAGGAACTGAAATCTATGTGTTCAATAGAAAATAGTCATCATTAGCAATAAGTTTAGCCTTTTCATAAGGTTGAATTGAAAAATATCAGTACCGTCGTTGTTGTTTGTTGCTGGACCCCACCCCGCCCCCTTTGTGTTTTTATTTGTCCTGGGGCCAAAATAGTCAACCCTTCGAACGTTTCTAAAGTAGTCTGCTCAGTGTTCTTGATGCCCTTGCTTGTTTGTCATGCTTGGTTTACTGCTAGGTCGACCTGACATTCCTACGGACTCAAGCGTTTTAATCCGCGTGGCGGTTGGACCGTCTGCTTCATATACCATCATAACGAGTCAACAAAAGCATCCAGAAAATGTCCAAATCAAGCCAAAGCGTCACTATACTTGTAGATACACAACCGATTGGGGTCCTTTATCTACTATACTGATTGAATCTCAATTCCCCACCTCACCATCTCCTTTATAAGCTGCGCAGTGCTTCAAAACTTACTTGTTCGAGGTTGTATTGGTCCTGATCGCCCAGACGGATGATGGTCCTCTTCATCTCCCTGTTCTCCTCCATCAACCTCTCGATCTCGTTCTCCAGTTCCTTTATCTGCGAAATATCGCGAGAAACAACGAGATGAAACTCGATTCTCAACAGACATCAATGTGAAACATAATACCCCTTATGCTACACATCTCAGTGTCATGTTTCCTGCACGAATGAGGTTCTTGTCTGTGTCAGTTTAAATTGTGTTTATGTAAGAGCACATTTAAAGAATATTAACCATACTCTCAAATATATATCTTAACAATTCACAATGAAATGAAAGAAGTGAGAAGCTTCGTCTTCCAAGTCAAACCCAAAAAGCTTACATTAAAATAACCACTTGTTCCATTTGTCACCATTGTTAACTTGCACTTTATGTATACTTTTGCTATAAATTGTCTCCTGTTGCAATTAGCTCTCGGACATGAACTTGCAAATAAACTTTACATTAATGATGCGATTGTGAAATGAAAGTGGCAGTTGTACCACTCACCTCCTTTGAAGATCCTTCTAGCTTGACCCTGCACATCTCGACTTGTTTCTCCAGGTGTGATGTCTTTAAGGTGAAGCTCTGCACCCTAACAATGGCCTCCTCTCCTTCGTTTACTTTTACCTGTGATATGGAAGGAAACGCCAGGTAAGCAAATCACATATTTTGACGGAACAAATCTTCATATATTTCAAAGTTCCGAATAGTTTATAGCCGGTGCTATTACTGCACATGTGTGTATTCCTCTAAGTTGATAAATATCATCATGAACAAATATAACGTTGTTTCAAAAGAAAGGGAATGTTTATACACATCGATCGGTACAAAAACTAATACATTGTTATTTGGGAATTAAGTGCGACTTTGTTCAGTCACTGTTGCAAATGTACAGTGGGGTAGAGCTTGTTCAGTGGGCGTTTTCAAAGTCTGATTGTTATTGCTTGACTAAACTGGTATGTTGTGACATTCTGTTCCGACCAGAAAACGAATATTTTGCATGCCTGAAATACCGGATATGACGATGCCCCCCTCCACCTTAGACTTGGCCCACGCATACCGGAAGTAAGCTTTTGCGAATAATACTACATTATCAACGTTGCATGCAATGTATATTCATACAAAAATGTCATATTCTGATTTACTCCAACGAAAACGGGATGGTACGAAAAGACACGAGCACATATTATGTGGGGGTAGGGCACAGATTGACAGAAGAATATAATGGAAGAGTCTTCTTTAGGGTGCAACAGACACCAGCATTTTCTGCACTCAACAAGTGAATTATTCTAAGGTCACTCAAGTTTCTAATGGACTCCGAACATAAAAATCCTGTTATATGAAAACCCGCCCCCTCCTCAGGCTTCATTTAGACTAAAAGTCATTCACGAATGTAACACTAAATTGTTGCTGGCATAATTCAAGCACGCATTTGGATCTTTCTTCTCATGAAAATTGCATCTCCGGCCATTTCCCGATTTATAAGCAGTTAAATGATAAAATGATACCGCTTGTAAAGACGTTGATTACTGTTGCGCTATTCGTACAGGGTACAATATTGACATGCATTTTTTTGCCAAACTTTAGGAGCACGTCGTGTATTTAGTTACATTCAAGCTGTACTGCACATGTTCGCACAAATAGTTTGTTAACTTTTTCCGACATGGACAGCATGTATAAACACATCTACCTGTACAGAATAAGTAAACGTAGTGCATTATTATTTTTTACACCATTTACCATGCCTTGAAAGAGAGAGAAAGGTTTGTGAACCTACCTCCAGCTGCTTAATGGTGATCTCTAATTTCTCCACCTTGACCGTCAGCTGCTTCCGGGTCCTCTCCAGGGTGTCCCTTGTCTTGGTCAGCTCCTTGACCGTCTTCTTCAACTCTGTGACCTCTGACCTCAGTTCTTTCTCCGAGGTGACCTTGACGGAGAGGTCCCGCTCGATGATGGTGATCTTCCTCTCGTATTCTGTGACTTTTACTGACGATTCTTTCAGAACTATGATCTGTTCCTGTAGAACCGTGATCTGTTTTTCCAGGGTTGTGATTTTTGTCGTCATGGAAACGATCTGGTTTTCTTGCTCCTTGGTCTTCTTCTCCAATCCCCTCAGCTGGGTTCGGAGCTCGTCTCGTTCTTTTCCGAGCTTGTCCATCTTGTTCTTCATGTCTTGTAGGGCCTTGGTCTTTCCAGCCAGCTGGTCTTTGAGTTTGCCATTTTCGGTCTCCAAGGTGACGATCTTCTTCTGGAGCTGGACGTTTTTCTGCTCGACTTTGCTGAGTGATGACTGCTGTTCCTGCATTGGTCCTGACAACTGCTCCACTTGCCCCCTAGCGCTGTCTAGGTCAACCTTAATCTTCTTCATTTCTCCTTCCATTCCGTGCATCCTATTCTCTATGTCCCCTTTCTCTATCTCTAGTCTCGCCCTTTCGTCCTCTGCTTCCTTGAGAGCGTCGTCTTTGTCTTGAAGCTGCTTCCTGAGTGCATCTAGCTCAGCCTGTAAGGAGGTGCACCTGCTCTCTAGTGTGAAGCACTTGTCTTCCATACCTTTTCCTGCGTCTTTTATACTGTCTGAGTCGCTCTCTAGTCTCTTCTTCTCCTCCATTACAATGGTCATTTTGCGTTCAGCACTCTCAAGATCCATCTGTGTTTCTCTCAGCTCCCTGTCCTTGGCTTCGTTGTCTGCCTGAGCGTCTTTCAGCCTCCTCTGAAGAGTGGCCAGCTGATCTTCCAAGTCTTGTACCTTGCCTTGAAACGTGACCTCTGTATGGCTGACTTCCTTCGTCATCGTCTCAAACTCCAGCCTCTCCTTTCGTAGCCTCGCCAACTCATCTAGAGCGTCGTCCAGCTCGCTTTCCTTGTCACCTAGGCGATTCTTCAGCAGATCTCTCTCTGACTTCAGGTTTGCATTGTCGGCGTCCAGTGTTTCGTTCTCTCGAGCCAATTCTTCAATCTTCCTCAGGGCGATATCCAGCTCAGACTGGAGTTCCCCTATCCGTGACTCAAACCTGCTCATCTTCAGTGACAGCTCCCTGTTCTCTTGCTTCATCTTCTCTCCTTCTGCACTTTGGCTTGCACTTCTCTCCTTCTGTCTCTTCAAATCATCCATCTGTTTCCTCTGCTTTCCTGCCTCTCTCTCCGTGTCCTCCAGCTTGTGTTGAAGATTTCTCTTTTCGTTATTGAGGCCGTCTACCTTATCCTTTAAGGCCTTAGCCTCCCTATCCTTTGCCTCCAGTTGGGCACGTAGCCGATCCAGCTCCCCTTGGAGTCTCTTAGCTTCCCCTCCTTCTTTCTGGGCTGCTGATCTGGCATCTTGTTGGGCATGCTGCATCTCCTTCTGTGTGGAATCCAGCTGCATCTTCAGCTTCCCCATGTCTCCTTGTATCCTCATGTTGTCTGTGTTAGCCTTGTCCAACTCTGCCTTCAACCTTGCTAGTTCGTCTCTGGCGTTGTCCAGATCCCTGTCCTTCCTCTGGACGTCTTCAATGGACACTCCTCCCTGTCCCTGATCAACTCCAAATCCACCAGCGTCTCTGCTCCCTGCTTCTTCCATCTTCAGCTCCATGGTTGTCATGTCCTTCTTCAAGCTGTCATTCATGTCCCTCATCCTCTGCAACTCGTTCATCAGGTCTTCTATCTCTCTGTCCTTCAGGTCAGTTGATGGCGATGCGGAGAAACTTTCTGAACTTTGATGTATGGTGATGCTGGCGTTCATAGATTCCTCTCTCAGTTTGATGATCTCTAGCTCGAGCAGACGTTTGCTCTCCGTCAGGGAGGTGATCTGCTCAAGTAGGCGCCTCTTGTCTGACGCCCATTGACTAAGCTCGTGTTCTAGACGTACCTTGTCAGCGGTTAGCAGTTGTATATCATTATTCTTCTTTCCGACTGCTTTCTCCAGGTCTTTGTTGTCGACTTTCATAATCCTTATTGAACTTTCCAGATCATTGATGGTCTGGTGAAGGATGGTTATCTTCTGATTGTACTCCTCGTACTTAAAAGAGGTGGTTGTTGTTTCCTGACTCCTCTCGTGTTCTCTGGCGAGGAGCTCCTTCTCGTGAAAAATCGTCTCCATCTGCCTCATCAGCTCGTTGATCCTCGCCTTTGCCCGCTCGCCGGCCTCTATGGCCTCGTTCACCTGCGACTGTAAGCCGGAATTCCTCAGCTCCAGCGTTTCGATGACGTTTGCGAGCTTCCCGTTCTCGCCACGATAGAACTCCAGCTCGGTGGACATGATGCCGTTTAAATGGCTGAGTTCGGTCAGCTTCGTCCTCAGCTCCTTGATAAGTATCTCCAGTTCCTCGTTGCGGATCCCGATCCTCCTGTTGTCGTCCTCCAGGAGACGCACTTTGACGGCGTAGGTGTTGAAGCGATCCGTGAGGTCGGTCTCGTAATGGTAGGCGTTCGCGCTAGACACGCCATGCATGGCGGCGGCGCCATGGTAATGGCTGCTGTGTTTCACTCGTGACGCGCTGTAGCTTGCGCTGCTCGCCGCAGCGGAAGCCGCCTGGCTGCTGCCGCTTACCCTGCTGCTGTGCACGGTGTACCTCGTCCCGACCGGGACCTGGGCGTCCCCCCTCAGCTGGCTGGCGTAGTGGGACATGGAGTCGGCCTGGAGCTTACCAGAGCGGGCGTTAACTACTGTCAAGCAGCGTCTCCTCTCCCCGTACGTTTTTTCACGTCTTAAAATCACAACAGGATGGGCTCAGTCTGTAGGCTGTTTATCACAGCCGCTTTCACCTTTTGTGTCACAGGCCCGTTGTGATTGGTCCACGCGACAACCTTTCACTCATGCTACAACTAAAGCCCTGTGACCCGACAAGCAGGAAAGTTGCCCAACCACTGAGGAACAAAGAACGACCGACATAATCAATTTGTGGGCACATACCTGCATAGGCTGGGTACATATTGCTTCAAAGTCATTTTTTGGTTTATCACATCCAATAGGCACCGCCCCTATTCTCACACAATACGCTATTCCAATATAATCTAGCCTAAACTGTGAAAACAGGGGCTCTTATTGTGTAGGAGAGCACACTAAGTTGTCTTTGAGTCTAGTTTTAATGCGACCGGGGTCACAGGGGCTATACTGTCTCGGAGAAGAGAATTTTAACCCCCAGGCTTGGACTGGAGGAAAATGTTCACCCCTTCTGAACGTCTGTCACTCTTTCCTGGCGGTGACTTCTTTCAGGAAGTTACATAGAGCTCTGTTTACCGTCCAATGTTTATTGAAAGCGAAAAGTTGATTGTATCTTGGTACAAAAGGTGTCAGATAACACAAGAAAACCCCGACTGAGTCTCGCCCTGGGGCCAGACTCTGCCTCCTTTCACTTCTCCCTGTCTCTGCTAATGATACGGGTCCTTCAATAAATATGCAAACAACAACAGGACCCTTTATCCCCGTAACCAACTTCGCAGGTAAATCATTATTATGCACACTTTCCACACAAACATGGCGAGCCGATTAAGGGCACTTCAGTTGAGCCAGTTTTCGATAGCTACGCCCCCTTACGACGAACCATATAGTGCAATACAACTGACTATACGTGAAGTAGGTTTGCACATGTAGTTGTGTTATACTTCTGTCAGGTTGATAGCAATATACCTGATTTTGATAACTAATTTTGTAAATCCACCACTATTTCATGTCGGGAGGGACCATAAGGTCATGGATATCTGCAAGATGCCAGCAGATTGGACAAAGTTATGAAAATCTGGCAGATTATACTTAAAATGAATGAGGAGATGTGTGGATAACAGTTAATTTTGTGACAGGGTTTGATGATGAAAGCATCAAGATGAAACTTAATAGATCGAATCAGCAGCTCCACTTTAAGGGAGGAACCCCGAACGAGATTAGGTGAATCATAAAATATTCCAACTGGTTAGGTTGTGACGTCCACATACCCGTCACGCCCCTCCCCCACTCCCAACTTTTATACAACATAGCTGGCCTTTTCAACAGACACAGGCCACTGTTTTCTAATTTATTAAGGCAAGTCACGTTCTCGGGGGTCATTTTGTATTCAGGGCAGTTCTTGTGGGTCCTGAAGAGGAAGTGCCAAGCCGGAAGGTGCATGTTTATTCTTAGTATCTTGTAATTGTCTGGTTCGAGACAATTGAGACTAGTAAACTAAAGCGTTCTTCTATTTAACCAAGGACATAAAGCAACTTCTCATCTGTTATCATGATGATGATACAACTAGTGATGCTTAGGAATGATTGTAGAAAGTAAAAATAGTTTTAGGCTACTATCAAATATCAACATAAGTGGATCTGAGTGATGTTGCTCTAGATGTCAGTCATTTGATTATACCCACATAGACTAAGACTGTGAAGATATGCTTATTCACTTTTTCTCTACATTTCAGATACGTTGTGACCTTTAACGGGGGGACTCGTTAAGGATGACTGCTTTGTCTTTTTTTCCGAATTGGTATTCATTTCCAGAACTTCCAAATGTCAGTCACAAGTAACAGTGTGGTGACCTTTTGAACGTTGTTTTTCTGGAGAAGTCTCCCCCTCAGATGTCTTGTCACGTCCCAAACCGGCTTTACTGCCTTTGTTAGACCTCTGACCCCACGTGACCCCGAGGGTGTCATAGCCCCCGGTGGCGTGGTCACCTGGGTGGAGAGATGCTCCAGAGAACAAAGGACTGATAACAACACCCGCCTCTTTGTACGGGTGACTGCATTTGGCCATGCAGACGCGCGACATATCTTCTCCCTCTCTTCCCACACGAAAAGATTTGTCTCCTGACAGAGTTTTTTAAACATTCTCGTCATGTCGCGGCGGAAGGGCGCGGGTAGAAAGCGGAATGTTACGATACCGCAGAACGTTGTGACCAGATTGCAACATACGTGCACGGCGTCAGCCTGCAGGGCAGCATTCCACGGGTGCAATGTTTAGCCAAGGGCGACAGGCGGCGTACATGATTGATGAGACTGCTTGTTGTTGAGAGAACATTTCTCTTCTGAGATGTCGTTCGCTGTAAATTATCGCTCTGCGCCACCCAGGATAAAATCCTAAGTGGTCTGACAAGGACGCACCCATCACCCATCAAACCCTCGTTAACGTCGGTGACATTTTACGACAGTTGACCCCGCTCGATGTAAACAAAAATCGTTTTGCGACAAGGCCGCCATGATGTCCTGCTAACTGTTTATTTTTCGCTCGTGTACTAGTATGTTCTATGAGCGAAATATGTGAATAACAATTCAACCTAACCACCTGTGTGCACAGAGTGGATAGAAGTGCTTGTCATTGCAGGTATAATCATATAATATATGGTTGACATTTTATTACACACTTTTGACAAATATTTAAACATTACACAAAAGAGTATAAATTTATTTCACCGATTCGAAATGTTAAGATTTTCTATAATTGGTGTTAGTATACTTAAAATTAAAGTGTTATCCTTAGTTAAATCAAGCATTTTACTGTATGAACGGCTTACTTCTAAAGTGATTAAAGGCCTCAAGCTACAGTCATGAATGTATACGCTGCGATAGTTATACAAAAATCTGAAATATCATCAATATAAGGTATGAATGTTTCTAAATATCTTTTTTTTTTCTAAATCATCTTCTAATACCATCTAAACACTCGCGTCTATTCTGTTATTCTATGATGGTGATGCTGGTCTGGCTCTCCTTAGCGCTTCATGCCATCCTTAAGCTGTTTGTTCTCCTGTAGGAGTTTCTTAAAGTCTGTTACCAAGTTAGACCCCTCGTGTAGCAAAGTCTTCAACAGTTTGTTCTCTTCCGTCATCCTATCGGCCTTCTCCTGAAGTTTTTCTTCGTCTTCAGCGTCGGTCATCTTCGTGATTTTGTCGGCCACCTTCGTCCCCTCGTCGATTTCCTTCGTGCCCCCGTCGTTCACCTTAGCGCTCTCTCCGGTCACCTTCGTTCCCTCGTCGGCTTTGGTCCCACCCTCTTTGATTTCGATCGCCTCTCTGGCTTGGCGGGTGAATTCTTCCACCTGAGCCCGTAACTCCGCGTTTTCCTTCTGCAGGGCTTCCACCTCGGCGACGATCGCCTTAAGCTCGTTTACGTTGTCGTTCTTTTTTCGAGGAGCAAACTTGGCCATTTCAAGATGACAGCTAGACTCTTCCTTTTCGATATTGGGACGCCTGGTGAAAAGAAATATGTGTGAAACATTCAAGTCACCACCGAATTGTATCTTTGTGTTCGATATCATGTTTTGCCACATGAAACCTACACTGATTGTTCTAATAGGAATAGAAAGTACGCTCTTCTGTTACATGTAAGTATGTTGGTAAACAAACCTTTCGGCATGCATTCTGTTATCTAGTGAAAGTACTCTTAAATCTCTCGGATTATTTGCGCCCAAACGACTCTAATGAAATGTCAGTTTACTTGAGAACAAAAATACAACGTTAACATTATCTACATTGTATATAATATGATAGGAAATGCAGGACCGTCACATACCCTTTTCCTGACGAGATGCCAACAGTTTTGTGAAGGTTGCAGCTAGTGAAATGAGGAATGTGGCAGTGACAGTACCGTAGCCTTTGGCCAAAATACTTCTTCTGTGAGATTTCACTCAGATTACCCATAAACAGCGACACCCACTCCCATGTCCAATTGTGACGAGGAACCGAGGAAGGTTACCCCCACTCCGATTGGTGGTTCGTGTTCTCTAAAACCATAAGTTACAGATAACTTATCAAGAACGATATGCGTGCGACCTAAACTTCATGGGACTTCGGTGTGCGATTTGTGTTAGAGTATCCGTTCAGTGTTGAGGAGTTCTTGTTCTTAATGACGGATCTTCAGGATTGTTAATGGTGTGCATTTGACCGTATAGAACGGGTCGGGGATTGTGGAAGTGATTGCTATCTTGTTGCCGATAAACCAGAACGATAATGTGTTGTGTTGATCTCCAAGCAGAGGAGGGGTTCCGGTTGGCTTTTGACGTGTTTTAGGCATTTTTGTCGGGCTTTCTACTTTGTCATTTATTTAAGAGACCAAGTGTGACTTGTTTATGCGAAAGTTACTTCTGAAGCTGATCTAATATTCGTTATGTAACGGTGCGAAGTCAGAATAATTCGTGCCTGCTTGTGCGTGTATTCCACACATTTGAAGATAAGACACTCTACTTTGTTATTTCGATACAGGAACGCCACCTAACAGATGGAAGATGAACAACAGGGCGGAATGGTGACAGTCTGGCAAACTTCAGAGACCTGAACCATGACGTAGCGTCCAACGACTGTGTCAACATCCAGTATCTGAATGGATGTATATAGATTTGTCACTCACTCACTCCGTCGAGCTCGCTCGGGGTTATTTCGTGACCAGCTTTTTTTCCATAGTACTCTGTCATCTAGTCTGTATAACACAAACTCCAGCTGTCAGGGGATTTCTGTCCCCTCCCCGCGGCTATGCAGTTACAGGGTGGCAAGCCGTTACAGGAGCTTGATTGAGTTCAGGCTATCTGTCATCCATCACTGCAGGCAGTTGGTGTAGGTCCAAACCGCTGTCGGCTTCCAGTTGTTATCTCCATGAAAAATGGAGATATTGTTTTGGTGTGTCTGTCTGTGTGTGTGTGTGTGTGTGTGTGTATGTGTGTGTGTATGTGTGCATGTGTGCATGTGTGTATGTGTGTATGTTTGTGTTTCCGCACCCCTCCAGTCAGCATAACTCAAGAGCCTCTTGATGGATTACAATGATGTTTGGTATGTGGGCGGGTGTTGTGAAGCCGAAATTCATGGTCGATTTTGGCCCCCCTGGTATGTGACCTTGGTACTGCAGCAGAACTTCAATTTTTGTATCTTTTGACCTGGACGTGCTGTGGTCTTGTTTAATATATGTCATATGTGGCCTCCCACGGTTTATCAGGAGTACTTAAGACCAACAAACATAGGATCGAGTTTCAAACTTCCATATCCTCTGTTCACAAACCAAAGTCTTGTTTTAAAGTGGATATTATATGGTGTATGATTCATTAGCTTACAGCATTCATTAGCAGTGAAGACCAAACATGTGCGAAAATACATACTCTAGCGAATGTTCAGCATACTACAGCACAGCGCGTCAGGCTATTCATATTACACGGTACTAAAATACTCATAAAAGGACAAATTCGGTGATTGTTTCTCACAGCAGGGTAATATGTACGTCTGCCTTGTGACTATATCGCTCCCCTTCTTGTAACAAAGACATTTAAGATACTTAGACTGATGAAGAGTATCAGATTTTCTTTACTTTTTGCAATTGGAAGTCTCGTTTTTGCATAAATTACAATTGCCATTGTTAAATGAGTGGAAGATTTGAAAATCAATGTCATTCTATTGGAGGAAAGTTTTTACAGGTACTGCAGCATTAAACGTCAACCCCCTCCTGGAGTAGTACATGTGTATAGACCTACTACCCAGGCAGTTGGAGGTTGGTGGAGAAGAGTGTTACTTTTTATGATATGTCCACACTCTCCACCAAGTACTTCTACGTTTTCTGTCCGCAGTCTCCACCAACTTGGCGTAGAGTGCGTACAGAAGATGGGGCCTATGATAAAAAGGTCACACTCTTCTCCACCAAACTCTGCTTGGAGAGTAGTATAGATCCTGATGCCATGATTTGCTATGTCTGACTGCCCAGGGTTGAATGACCTGAATATGGGCCACCCGGTGTGCCTGTTTGTATACTGTCACTATCTCACCTGCAATATCGTAAGATATCTCGTGTGTCAGTGTGGACGAAACACTAAGGGACACTTCCTTCGCACCTCTTACCCAGGTTGGAGGCAACACATTTTCAGACACAAAACTTTAGTTTCCAATGAGTCTCATGTTTGTGAACTGGAGTTGATGCCGTGGTGACAAACAAATTTTACAGACAGGTGAGAAACTTGAGAGAGGCTGTATCAAACGTTAAAGGAAATGGTCCAGAAATGTAGAATTCTAGAAGAATAATGGTACGGAGAGGCACGGACTAATCCGGCATCGGGAAACAATAAGTATTTGCAATAGGAGTGCTTGTAAGATATCCCTTGTGTCATGTGTCAGTCACGAGGATCGTACCATCGCGATAACACCACAAACTGGTTAGATAAACACGCTCTCTGGTTACTTATGATATCTAACGGCTTGGTGATCTCACCATGCACCGAGCCACTAAGTAACAAACCACCAAAACCACGGGTTCAGTTCAACGGATCAACCTAGTTTTATTCGCTTGCCGTCAACTATAAAGTAGCCTCTACCAGGCTCCGCGGATGGCTGGAAATTAGTAGAAATTGGCCAAATAGAGTGAATAGTATGCTAAGGGAGTCGGCTACGGAGAGAGGGTCCAACATGCCAAACTGTACCTCTATAGCAAACTGAGTTATCTGCTATAACTCCTCTTTAATGTTTTTTCTGTTTTAGTGACCAATTTCTACTCTTTCCAGCCGCCTCGGGAGCCTGGTAGAGGCTAACTATGAAGTACAGGACTATTCCTCCGCCAAGGTATCTCGTGTGGCATGTGTTAGTCACGAGGATCGTGCCCTCGTGATAGCATTACAAACTAGTTAGATAACCACGCACTGTTTCACAATCGTTTGTTGCTGTAAATTACCAGAGGTTGTCAGGTACATAGAAACCATCTTTATTGACACAGCAAAAGAACAGCGACTTTCGTTAGGTCTTCTACAACTATACATGCAAACGAACAATTGGATAGAAAAGAATTAACCTGCGTACAAGTATGTGGATAATTCAACATGTCGAGTTTAACGTACCACTTACACTACTAGTTCTAAGGTTCTCAATTCACAACCACGTATTTCAAATGAGACAATAAAGAACTTCAACAACTTCTTCAACCAGGAACTTCAAGTCATTCACCAACCTGATGAAATTATTCAAGTAGGTATGTTTGTATGTGTAGTACCGTACGCGTGGTGGTATCAAAGTAACACCGAACAATTATGAGCGATAGCGTGAGCACTAACCAGTGACCAGCTAATAGTTTTGCTGATACTAGTATATACTACTAGTACTTGAATCCTAACACTTCTAAACTACAAGTATGGTTGCATAACGACGACTTTACTTCACTAGGTGCATGTTTCTCATGATCATACCGATAAAATCCAGCTTACAGTGATTCAGCACGAAAAGGTCATAAAAGTTTTTTTCGCCAGCTAATCACTTCTTGCACATAATGAAAGATTGCATCAGACAAGACTGTTTGCATACGGCAGTCTTGTTTGCCAACGCTCCGCCCAAAGTTAACACTAGTCACATGGTAAGAGGTAATAAAAGAGTGGCCTGTACCTTACCTGCGTTCTTACCGACAAGGAGCTCGCCAGGTGAAGACGTTCTTTCTTCTTGAAGCTAAACAGGTAATTATAAGATTTTCGAGTTTCTTCTTCTTTTTTACCGACAGAAATGGAATGTATGCCCTCTCACAAACGTAGAGTTAAGCAAATTCTGTTTTCTGCACGTTCTTTGTTTAGAAAATGGTATTACTTCATAGCAAGGTATTGTTGCGTCTTGCCAATGTTGAAATGCTTTTTCAAATGGCGGCCTATACAACCATTAGGACCTGCTGTTTGTTCGGTAGAATGTGGAGCAGATACCGATTCAAGTCAACCAGCAATCCCTCCTTACAAAACCTGAGACGATTCCAGGGTGTCTTTCAATAGCTCTTCCTTTCTTAAGGACCCGGTCGTCGCGTCGAACGCTTGGGTTGATCGTGCACTTGTCGTACAAATGTCTCGTTACGAAACATGCTGTCTAAGATCCTGGTCGGCGGTTTTGTCACGGCCTGCATATTAAGAATTCTACATCAAAATCGTACGACGACCACCGAAAAATGTCGCCGTGCCGAAAACACACAAACTTTTCTAATCTGGGCACTGATAATTCTACTATAATGTGTTTGTAAAATTATCTGGAAAAAAATATGCACATTACATTTCTGCAAATGTGATGGCAATACTGTAAATGCATTTAAGTTTGGGTGTTTTTTATTTCGCGGTATGGAGGAAATGGAGTGTTCTCGGTGGTTTTAAGTTCGCGTTTGAAACAATAGTAGCGCTGCATTCATAGGTGGGCAAACGTTTCGCGGTGGTTTTAAGTTCGCGCTGAAACTTCACCGTGAAAGCCGCGAACATAAAACCACCGCGAACATTTCTGCATTCACAGTACATTGATCCCTTGTTTCAAACGCCTGGCGGTGCATACCATTGTTTCTAGGTCTTACCGACGCCACAAAGAATATCAAACAAATAACGCATAACGAAAAGAAAATTACGCTATAGATGGAATCCATTTCGACTACCTACTTAAAATCGCAATAAAGACGAAAAGACATTAAAACAAGTCCTCTGGGCTATACAAGAATGCGTCTATGCTATCTTTAATCCTAAACGTGTTCCTACCTTATCACTTGTCAAAAAAATCAGGTCAGTCGATAGGTGGTCGTCATGTAATCTTACACTCACCTTTGACCCCTGCAGATAAGAAGACAATATACACGATGAAGCTGCTTGTTCTACTCGCCTGCGTTGCCATGGCAACTGCTGCGTCACTCTCTTTCGAGAGCCAATGGGAGGCCTTCAAGATTAAGCACGGTACGTATTAAGATACATATGATTTACGACGAAGAAGCAAAAAACTTATATAACACAGCTGAACAACTCTGACCTTTGTACTTGTATATCTCGTTTCTAAATAACGGCCTTACGGTGCTTACGTTTTCTGATTTCATATCAGTTCTGATTGTACGGGGGGTGAAGTTTAAGAAAGCGGGTACAGTCAGGGCAGATTTGCAATCAGAAAGGGGCATGCACATCATAAGCATAAAAGGCCCAACTCGTAAGCCTGCTAAGCAGGTTTAGACATTACAACAAGTAGAACAAAAACGTTTTTTTAAATAGTTTTTACGCCGTCTGTGTGTAATATTGTGGTACATACCTTACAATCTTTCCCTAATTCAGAAGTCGAATTTGATGTACATTTCTCTACACATAAACTCAAGTACACCTGCCTGTCTTTCCAACGGCAGATGTGAAAAGAGCTTTCCATAAATTCAAACTGGATTGAGGTATATGTTTATATTTTACCCCCACCAGACAAGGGATACAGTGAGAAAGAGGAGTACGCCCGTCGTCTGATCTTCCAGGACAACCTGAAGACCATCGTAAGACACAACCAGGAGGCTGATGCCGGGAAACACTCCTACTGGCTGGGGGTCAACCAGTTTGCAGACATGGTGGGTAGGGGGTGGGGGCTAAGGGATAGACCAGGAATGATTGCGGGGGGTGTACAGGTGCCCAAACCATGTTCAGAATGGTGTATGAAGATCGGTTGGTGAATCTGTGTAACTGGCTTCTAATTCATCCCAAACTCTACAATACAGGCTAGCTTGTATTACATGTCCAGTTTGGGTTTTAGGATCTTCCTGAGGAATAGAATAGAAAAATACAACGGCTCTGCCTGTGCCTCTCTCCACGATAGACAGAAAAAAGAAATCCCCAAGATACCCTTTATTCTAAATTGAAAACTCATCATTTCCTTTTGATCTTTCCCTTTTTTTAGACACACGCTGAGTACCTGGACCAAGTCATCGGTGGCTGCCTCATTAACGGCAATCGCACCAAAGCTGGCAGCCGCGCCATCTACCGATCTACCCCAAACATGCAGGTCAGGGACGCCGTCGACTGGAGGGACGAAGGGCTGGTCACCGACATCAAAGATCAGGTGAGTGTGAAGGGAATAAACCTTTCAGGTTCTGGTTGGTACAACACTCTTGGGTTTGTTTGTGTTCGTTGCAAATCTTTTGTCCTTATTTACTTGGTTGATTAATTGTTGAGAAGTCTTATATATGCTACAGACAGATTTGAATATATCTTTAGATGCAACGACCCTCACAATGCAAAAATAGGTAATCATATAAAAGACTACTTTGTCGGTTGCAAAAATACCGACCGAACCTAATGTCGTATGCTAGCCCTTATAGTATTAGTAACTAGGATATGAAGTTTTATTCTATACCTTTATTTTGTTCTATGCACATGCTTAATAGTTGTTACCATACATTGTTCCATGTACATTTCTCCGTCTGTATTATAATATTAAAATGCCCCTAGCTACCACATTCCCAGGCCGTCCTTACACCTCCACAGTCTTTTGCTGAGGGACAGGTTATGTGTATTAAGGTCAAAGGTGATATGAGGTAAATCTAAACTTGCGTGTCTGTTGTTACAGGGTCAATGTGGATCTTGCTGGGCATTCAGTACGGTAAGAAAATTATATCATATTATATCAGACCAATGACATTATATAATGTCCTTGATCAGATAGATATATTTAAGGGCAATTACCACGCAGCAACTCAACATCACATATAGATATGATGTCACCTTGACTTAATGTAATCTTGTTTATCTAAAGAATACGCGAGCCAAAAATCGAATCACCAAAAAGAAAAAAGAAACAAATTTTCTTGGTGTAGTTTATAACAACAACTAAACAGACTGGGCTATACCATTCACAGACGGGGTCTCTGGAAGGGCAGCACGCCAAGGCCACGGGTACCCTGGTGTCCCTGAGCGAGCAGAACCTGGTGGACTGTTCCAGGCAGCTGGGAAACAAGGGCTGCGAGGGCGGGGACATGGACCAAGCCTTCCAGTACATCATCCAGAACAACGGCATCGACCAGGAGCAGTGCTACCCTTACAAGGCCAAGGTAGATTTTAGGTTGCATTTTTGTTTTTGTGGATCTTTTTTAACCCAACGAAGTTTAAGCAACTTTATTTTCATACAGAAGGACAAGTGAAAGCTATTAACATTTTGCTGACAATATAGTAAATGGTAGTCAACATAGCATGGCTATGTCTACGGACCTGTGTCATCATACGAAGGTAGATTTTGGGCTACATTTTTGTTCATGTGGTCTTTTTTTAACCCCACGAAGTCTAAACTACTCTATTTTGAGACAAGGGAACAGAAACAAGCTATCAAAATGTATTTAGCACTGTAATACTTGGATCGCTCCTGCTGCAATGTAGTAATATAGCATGTCTATGTCTATGGACCCGTGTCATCTCTGAGTTTGAGTTTGGCGTGCAATACACGTCAAAGTGGCTGAAAACACAATCAGCTTTGCTAGGACTGCTGTCGTCAATCAATTAACGACTAGGCTATTTGAAGGCTTTGCTCTGAACTATCTGTTTATTTGTCTTCTTAAGAACCACAGGTGCAAGTTTGACGCCTCTTGTGTCGGCGCCACCATGTCGAGCTTCACTGACGTCACATCCGGTGACGAAGACGCTCTGAAGCAGGCTTGCTCCAGCGTCGGTCCCATCTCTGTTGGCATCGACGCCAGTCACCAGTCCTTCCAGCTCTACAACAGCGGTGGGTATACATATCATCTTACTCAACAGAATTTGATACATTCCATCCTATAGATAAATTCAACTATATTCTAGAAGGAGACAATGTGTACAAATAGGCAAATATATCTAAGAATGTTTAGACCTTAGAACGAGTAGTGTATAAGTAAAACATAGGCGCAAATATGTCAAAGAATATTTTACCTTAGAACTAGTAGTATAACTATAAGTGATACGTTACACTCGATATATTGAATTATCCTTATATTTGTTTGTGGTTAATCATTTTGTATCCGTTTGTTTGTTTGCATGTATAGTTGTAGAAGACCTTACGATAGTCGCTGTACTTTTGTTGTGTCAAAAAGATTGCTGTGTGTTCTACATACATCACAGTAAACCGTTTTAAGTTTGGGGAGCTTGATTTCGCAGTAGGAGGGGAAAGGAGGTTCACTGTGCTTTAAGTAAGCAACGGTCGTAAGACAACAAAAGACACAGCGCATGTTCACGTGTGTGAGCGAACATAAAACCGCCCCGAATATTTCATGATTTACAGTATTTGATTATGCTTATACCACCATCCATTGTGCTACGACGATGTACAACGAAATGATTTAGACGCAGAAATATGATTTCAACTCAAATGGAGATAAAGGAATGATATCGAGGTCCATGAACGTGCGTGTTTCACCCCTTCCCCCCAGGTGTGTATGATGAGTTTGAATGCAGCAGCACAAGGCTCGACCACGGTGTGCTGGTGGTAGGGTATGGCACATACCAAAACAAAGACTACTGGCTTGTGAAGAACAGGTGAGTAATTGTACTACATGCGTCCTAGTTTCACAAGAGTATCAGAGCGGGTACAGAAAAAGATCCTTTCAACCTCGAGTTGATTGTGATTTTGAGCAGTAAACCATTTCCTTTTGAATATCGATCCTTTCGGTGTTTAAATTTTTTTTTAAGTATTCCGGTTTTTTTCCCTATTCTGTAGCTGGGGCACAGTCTGGGGCAACGAGGGCTACATCATGATGTCACGTAACAAGGACAACCAGTGCGGAGTCGCCACCGACGCCAGCTTCCCAGTTGTGTAGCTCTTACTATACTACTCATGCCGCCATTTTTTTCGATGAGCAATGTATGATGATTATTTTAACCGTAGGAATTTAATCCTTGACTTGGAACGGCCACATTTCAAAAGAACATCACTCACTGTCACTGTTGATGAACAACGTTGGTCAATTACAGTGTATTACATAAATGTATAGTCTATGTTTATAGTGAGTTGAACATGGCATTACAAACGTTCTTGTTTAGCGGTGCTGGTTCACCTTGACGCCTACAAAATCTCTCGTCATTTTCCTATTTCTGAACACCGTTTGTATGAAAATCGTCTGTCTGACATAAATAAACATCGCAAAAATGGTTGTGTTCATCAATTTTTGTCTACTAAATCATATGATATCCCTGTAGAACATGCCCTGTAGGCATTTGTAACACAGATTATATCTGTATTGCATATGCGGTGAACAGCAATATGGCGTATCACCCTGTACTTTGAATTGGTAACAGCGCGGCCACATTCGTTGGGAGCCGTGGAACGATTTTGATGTAGATATTGAGTTTTCAAGCAGGCAATTTACAGAACCATACCGCCGACAAAGACAAAGCTGTCCCAAGACTGGCGGCTTTAGTCTGCGATTGCATGATGATCTTTCGATGAATGTGACCGGACTCTTAGGCCCGATTTACACACAAGTTTTCGGAGTCGATTTGGTGCTGTGTGTGAGGAGCTTTGGGCTGTTCAAGTGGAGTTGTAATACTAGAAAACGCTACTTGAGTGGCTTGGGTTTCCCTTTGCACAGTCCAGAGTCGACTCCAAGTCGACTGAAAACGCGAGTGTAAATCGGGCCTGAGTAAAATCAACTCTACCAGGAGTTCCTAATTAATAACGTCCTGTCAGGTTATTTCGGCGGCCAGTGTCGTATTTGTCCAGTCACAAATATGCAAATTAGCATAGGCCAATCATGCATCTATATGTCGATGTCGTCTGTTGTGACCTTTGTATTGTTTAAACTTTGAGCAAGGCAAACATTCGCAAAGATATGATGAAGTCGTCGCATAAGCAGAAAATATTTCACAAGGGCCATCTGTGTTGCACACGCGTCTGTGTCACAAAAATAAAACAATTACAGCCCAAAACTGCACTATCATTTCCTTTTGCATGAAGCTACGTACCAAAGTTAATTTTTCTAAAGTAAAGAAAAGATATATGTTATGTTAAGAAGGAGCTTAGGTTATTGATCATCCCTTCCCTTCCCTTGTGCCTTCGTAGTTTTAACTTTCATAGATATCTCAAAGATGTCCGAAGCTTAAAAATAATACTTGTCCCTACGTATACGTAGCTCTGTTGGCAAGCCACGATGACAAAGCAATGCCGCCATATTGATTTAAGTCACAAGATGGTGGACTTTGTTTGCGTCACCTCGAGGTAACCTAGCGTCACCTGGGTAAAGTCAACAGTCACATGGTGTCCTCTGACCGCTATAAAACAGTCACGAGACCGACATTCTTTCTCACTCGACTCAACTCCTCGCCCCGACTAGCTGTACTACCCTGTTCTCAAACTCAGCTGTCGAAAAAGGTGAGTTTAACCAAGTTGTGCAGCACGACACACAGTATAACGTACATTTAGGAACTAGGCTGTAAAAGATATGTCAACCTCAGTGCTAAACTGGCTATAAGCCCTGTTTTGCTCTGCCAAAACTGTAACAACCAGCAAACCAGACTGTATAGTTCCACATTTGTTTTTAACTTCAGGACTTTCTCGTTCGGACAAATGTAACTTTTCAGCATACAGTAAGTTGATCACTGATAGATTTCTTAGACCAAGTAAAAGTCAGTTTGAAATGTTCCTGGAAGTAGAGACTGGTATGAAAAAGAACTTGTGTATACGTTTTGACCTCATGAGGACATAACTTTGACCCATCTTCCTCGTTGCTCTAGTTTTAAAACGTTTCTACTAAACTCATAAGAAGCGTTACAGTACTACACAAATCACTCATGTCGAAAATGCAGTCATGCTTTATAGATAAGTGTTTGATAAATACTTGTACTGTTTGCACGTGACATATTTATAGTTATACTCCCTTCCCACTGAAGCAGCGACCGTTAGACGCGTGGCCATTGAGCGAGCAAACATCCCATCAGTAGTTTAAACGAATTTTATCGATAAAGAAGCGTATTTTGTAACTTTTTTGAGTGTAATTTATTGTCTTTCAAATCATACTTTAACATCAGTGATAATTTACGACCTATAAAGTCATAGTATCATACAAATCCAATTTTGTTCGCTCAATGGCCTCAATATATTTTCAATTAATATCATTGGGAAGGAGTCTAAAAGGATGAGAACTGTAAAACCATGGAGAGGGTGAAAAGTCAGTGGCTTTTGGACATTCACACGTCTCTGTTCTGTACATATTACTGTATGATAGTAAACACGTTTGTTCTGATTAAGCAATATTCTAGTAGATTTTCTTGTGCAAACATTTATTCTTCTTTTCATTCGAAACTTTCCATGGCAGTATTTTTCAATTACACTTTTCCTCACAAAATCTCTAATTAACATAGATCATAGCCATGCCATGTGACCCTTACATAACTCAGGTAAAAGTCCGACTACACATATCTCCGGACTTTGTTCGTTTACTCAACGCGACATATTTACCATTGTCTTGGCAGCTGTCATCATGAGACTCCTTATCGCTGTCGTCTGCGTTGCCATGGCAACGGCTTCTCCGCTGATGAACCCCCAGTGGGAGGTGTTCAAGAAAGCTTACAGTAAGTATGAGGTTTACTTGATAAATGTTATACGTCCAATGATAAATCAACAAACACCTAAGTGCCTATGTTTTAAGCTGGTTTTACATTGTCCGTAAAGCTGTTATAAAGATTGATGTTTGGTTGTTGTTAATTGTGGTATTTATGAATGCTCAAATGTAACTTAAAGATTACTTCAAATCTTTGAATCCCATTTACGCTACACATGCTTAAACATCTCACTCTGTGCATTGAAAACTGTTCCGTTTGTATATAGATGTAAATACGTCCATACAGTACGTCAGAGGTATTAGGCACAGTACGCTCCATACGCGTTGTCATCCCACCTTGTTGCTTGAACCCTGCGTTACGTAACCCTACATATCTTCAAGCGTATTCAAATGAGCCAAACTTGGGTTTAAAATGAATTTGGCTCAATTGAAGACACTTGAAAAAGTTACGGCTGTGGTCAAGGCGTGATCCGCAAGAAGTACTGTTGGAAATGCTCCTAGACTTTCCCATGTGTAACGGAACATCTCTCTGACCACAGATAGGGTGTACGCCGCTGAGGAGGAGTTCGCCAGGCGTCTCATCTTCGAGGACAATCTGAAGACCATTCAGATGCACAACGAGGAGGCCGACCGCGGCCTGCACACCTTCAGACTGGGTGTCAACCAGTATGCCGACATGGTGAGATTCGCTTTTCCTTTTTGCCATTTGAGTTGAAATTATATTTCTGTGTATAAATCATTTCATCTCAAACTGCCATTGTAGCAAAATGAATGGTGGTATAAGAATATTCACATCTGTAGATCGTGACATATTTGCGTCGGTTTTATTTCGTTGTATTCGACTGTTGCTACCTTAAAACACAGCAAGTGCTCTGTCACCTTTTTCTTATTGACTGAATAAACCTAAAAGTAACTTGACTCTGAAGTCGTGTAGGTCACGTTAAGACGATCTCACAACTGTTATGCATCCAGACAATTTGTGACACCTTGTCCCACGTCAAAATACGCACAGACTCACAAGGAATTCCTGGAAAACGTCATCGGCGGCTGTCTATTGGACACCAACACCAGCAAGTCGACTGCTGATCACGTGCACGAGTACGACCCCACCCTGACCGACCTGCCCGACACCGTGGACTGGAGGGACAAGGGCTACGTCACCCCCGTCAAGAACCAGGTACGCAGAAAGAGAATCTTTATTGACACAACAAAAGTACAACGACTTTCGTAAGGTCTACTACATCTATACATACAAACAAACAGTCAGGTGGATATAGATGAATTAACCTAGCCTGGAATCCCGACCTATTTATAGCTGCCGGGTCTCTTCTCTCCCTCCGCAAAATAGTTTTGCGGAGGGAGAGAAGAGACCCGGCAGCTATAAATAGGTCGGGATTCCAGGCTAGAATTAACCTATACATAAATGTATATGAATAGATATGAGTAAATCACCATGTTGAGTCTAATGTGCCATTTACACAATTGGTTGTAAGGTCTAGACATTCTTTGATATATTGACCTATTTGTATACAGTAAGGGTTATCTCCCCTAAAATGTAGTTGGTTCTATCTATCGAATGGGATGTATCAAATTCCAAACGGAGAGAAAGGTGAGCAGCTTTGTGCGTTTATCATCATATCGTCAATACATTATCATACCCATGGTAATGTTACAATGCTACTGTTATGCACAATCTAAGTACGGACATTTACGGTATCAAATCAACATCGTGTTGTAAATACTTATTTGTTCATTTATTCATTGCTTTTCAGAACAAATCTGGCAGAATACAAACTTATCATAAAACTGAAAAGGGTGGACAACTGCTGTTATTTTGCTACCATTTAAAACTTACATCTATACATACAAACTGACAACACGACCTTTATCTTTTCAGGAGCAATGCGGCTCATGCTGGGCATTCAGTACGGTAAGTTAACTGTTCCGACTAAGCATCCTTACTTACTAAGGGCCCTGTCACATCTGTCGTACGGTCGTCGTACGATTGCAAACTGATGACATTCTTTGAATAGTCGTGCATCTGTCTTGTTACGGAACAGGCTGTCTTAGATTCTTGTCGGCTGTTGGTCCTGTCACAGCCTGCTTGAACATAAACATAGCACGACGGCCGACGACAAATGTAACCGCGCCGTTACTAGTCATTTTTACACGTTCTTTTTATTCAATTTTCATACAAAAAATACAGATACGCATGGCACAGGTGCAGTAATCAGAATAAATATATAACACAAAATAAACACATTTCCCAAACTACAAAATCATACAAATTACGAAAAATATGCACGGAACCCCTTCATTAATAATAACTGAAAAAAATAACTAGTCGTTTTGATGTAACTCCACATTCGTGCACAGTTTATAGGCTCCATTTGAATATATATAGCTAAACGTCACGTGTTTAGAATTTTCGATACTGGTCACAAAAGGGAAATAGTTGTAAGCACGCACGCAAACGAGCACGACAATAATGTGAAAATACTTTCTCTGATCGTAGTTCTTTGCTTTCTTTGCATTTCAGACCGGATCTCTGGAGGGCCAGCATTTCAAGTCCACCCAGAAGCTGGTCTCCCTGAGTGAGCAGAACCTGGTGGACTGCTCCCGTAAGGAGGGGAACCAGGGTTGCCAGGGTGGCCTGATGGACCAGGGCTTCAAGTACATCAAGGATAACGGTGGCATCGACACTGAAGAGTGCTATCCCTACAAGGCCAAGGTTAGTGTGGTTTCATCCGTGAAAACGGAGGTATTGTTTTAAGTCTGTGTTGTGTTTTTTTGGTGTGTATCCACAAAGGCACGGGTCCATGTTGTCACCGGGCTGAGTTATAACTAGAATTGAAAGTTGACACATGACCAAAGATGACATGAGCCCAGAGAGTGGATCATGCAATGTGTGAAATGGAAATACGTAGTTGGATTACAGTTGTATTATATTTTGTCCAGGTATTTACAAATTAAGATATTTCCCGCTGGTATGAGATCTTGTTAGGCTCTGTGCATGTCTTCCAGTGCAATTTGTTTTCCAATTCGGCATAAAACATGTAGTGATACATTTCCGATCTGGTACGACAACTGCCAAGCCAGAAAATAAACCGCGGCATATCTTCACTTCTGTTGGATGGTCTACTCCGAGAGTAGAATGTCTGCAGCTGCCATGCATCAGACCCTGATGCCTGCAAACGAGTTATTGATTGATTGATTGATTGATTGATTGATTGATTGATTGATTGATATCTTCCCTTCATTTTCACTAGAACGAACAGTGCAACTACCAGGCCAGCTGCAGCGGCGCTACCCTGACCAGCTACACCGACGTCAAGACGAAGGACGAGGACGCTCTCCAGCAGGCCGTCGCTACCGTCGGACCCATCTCTGTCGCCATCGACGCCGGGCACTCTTCCTTCCAGCTCTACCACAGTGGTAATTCCTTCCATTCATCTTAGAACGTTCATGTACAAGGACAGATAACATGGTCAGGAAAAGAAAGACCTCGAAAGATATTAAGTAGCTATGACTAGCATCTTGGGCCCTGTGCTGCGCATCGCAACTGTGACTGACAGTTGGTAAGAGTCATGGAAAAGATTGGCTGTGAAGGCGGCAGTGCATTTCTCGTTCGTACATTATACAGTATTGACAATTACTGCCAGATGTGGCCCAATATATTACTGACACACTGGACTATTTCCTTCCAGGCGTGTACCACAACTTTTTCTGCAGTGAAACCAAACTGGACCACGGTGTGTTGGCTGTCGGCTATGGTACCGAGGAAGGCAAGGACTACTGGCTCGTCAAGAACAGGTACCCAGATCCTCGTAAATTCGTTCTTTGTGGGATCGAGCGATGTGAATAATTACGTATACATATAGGCTCACTGTAGATTCGGAAACCTAAGTCACAAAACTGGCACGATTTCAAGGACTTCAGAATACCTAGAAAAAGTAATTCCTAAAGTCTTGATCTTTGTTTTTACTGAATCATAAAGGGCATTCCGTGTTATTTTTTATTCTATTTTGACAGGTGCATAACGTGTTGTCTGTTGAGATTCATTGTTAGAACGGAGCCAAACAAACAAAGTTTCGACTGTCAAACTGTAGTCTTTTTTTATAGAAATTTGTACTGCCCGCAGTCTCTGTTGAGTGAAGGTCGCTGTGCCCTGATGCACTGCCTCCTTGAAAATGCCAGTTATTTATGAAACAAACATGGCGATGTCATAACAGTGTATTGTTGTTATTTTTGTATTGCAGTTGGGGCGCATCTTGGGGTGAGAAGGGTTACATCAAGATGTCCCGTAACAGGCACAACAACTGTGGGATCGCCACATCCGCCAGCTACCCAACTGTGTAGACTTCACACAACAAGCCAATAGAATCATAGACATTAGATCTTAGCCTGAAATTCAGAATTCAGAAAACAAAAGCAAGCTCTTAGTTTGCATTACTGATGACGGACAAAATAGATTCGTTCATTACTCGTAATATAACTATTCGAGTGTCAGAAACCAACAATTATAAAAACGGATCACATGGATCTGCTTAAGCTCTCTTCTGAACTATTGAGTAGAATAGCTTAACCGACTATTCGACATAGGAAAAGATAACGACGTTTTGACAGTTGAAATACGTCTTAACATCAAGTGACCTCTTCATAAAGTATTAGAAGCGCCCTGTCATCATGTTGGGTGTTTAGATACATGTTGTAAAATGTTTTGAACATAAATTTGTGAATACTTGCTCATCGAATTTCTTAACTCTTAGTTTACACAGCTGTCGGGACACTTTTGCAATAATATTACGACACAACTATCCCATTAGTATTGAGAAAATATTTCTTATTAGAAGGAAAAGTCTTATGATTGTGCTTATCGCTATCTAGTATAAATGTTGTAGGTTCATCTCTTTTTAGAAATGATTTGTAGACTCTACTGAACAGCGCCTTTTCTTGCCTAGTAAACATCTCACTTATCACCTCCCATTACCCAGTTTTCTTTTGTTTTGTTATCTTGTTTTGTTTTGTTTTGTTTTGTTTACACGAGGTTTTGTTAGTTTCCATTTAAGTTCACCCTTCTGCCATTGGACAAAGTCTTAAAGCCGGCGTCACAATTCATGTGAGCGTCGGCCGACTTTTCCAATGAAAATCTCGGGCGACGTCCGTCGATCACTAAAAACTAAAAATCCCCCATGAGATGGTACCATTTCTAAAAATCTCCCGAAGCCCGCGTAATCGACAGGACGTCGTCCGTACTTCTGCACATTTGAAGCTCGCCAACACGTCGGCCGAGCTGAATTTCTTATTTGTGACGGGGGCGTAACTACAACTTAATCTTTTGAGGGCTTTGCACAACCTGCAAATCCACTTAACGTTCAACCCGAAAGTTAGAATGTACATAGCCAACCATGGCCTGTTGACCTTCTCCTCGCCATGGTTGAAAGATAGTCGTTAGTCGGTGAAGTTGTGTTTAAAAGTCGCCTGCGTCCGTCAATTATACATTTTGAAAAATTCAAATCCAATGACACATATGCTTGAATGCGTTTGTTAATCTATTTAGGCCATGTTGATTTGATTGTATGGATAACATCCGCGTGTGCATCAATTTTCGTCCGTTTCCACTTGAAAAAGTTTTCGACCATACTGCAAATCGTACAAAGCAGCTGCAAAATAGCAAAAGCCGACCTTGGTTGGGGAGTGGTCAGGAGCAATATCGCGGGAAGGTCCTGAATGTGTGACAGGAACTTAAGACATTCAGACGAAAGAACATGTAAAATTTGTTATTTTGTACAAGACCAATGATGAGAGATTCAACACAATATGTTACAAAATAACAGCTACACAGTGTAGATCCGTACAACGGACAAGACATATCAGCTGTGGCTCATTTATTAAAGTGTCTTCTGTCCCACCCTGCGGTCACTTTGAATGGAATAGTCTCCATTGCACACGCGCCATAGAATGGGCAAGTACCACAGGAAACAGGTGTGATATTTCCTTACTCACACGCGCGCACACACGCGCACACACACAAACACAAACAGATAACGTTACACACAGCTACTGGCAAACTTGTAAACTCATTAAGGTCAAATAACACGTGCGAATAGCCTAAAACCTGTAGAAATTGTACTTTTGCCCAATGGTTCAATCCTCCGGTGTTACAGATTTCTTTCCCACGCGGACCTACAATACAAACTGATTCCATTACGACATCTCTCCATACGCAACTTCGTCTTCTGATAGACGACACGAAGATTCTTCTGTTTCCGTACAGCAAACAGCTTACAAACAGGTATGTAGTTTTATTGTGTAAGAATATCTATCTGCGCGCACGGAGTCGTCCTATCTTCACTTTCTAACTGTCTAAACTTTGCTGCGTAAAAGGGGCTGGCGTGTTGGCCGATAAGTTGCATTTTTCTGAGCAAACTACCAAAAGGAATTCATTGCTTAACGATCAGTATCGTCACAAAATGCTAGAATATGCAACTTTCTCCTGCTCAAGCCCCAGGAATACCATTTCCACGGTTCCTCACTCACCGGCTGAAACATTTACATGTAGCAAAACTAAATAAAAAATAATGTCACCCTCCCAGTCCACAAGGTTTTGGTTAAAACCAGTTGACGAGTCGAGTTCTATCAAATGTAGTAATTGAATAGTTTTCTGAATGCTGTAGAAAGAGACAAAGAAAGGTAAAATCTTCCGAGTGGAAATTTCTGCACAAATGAAAGATGTTTTCGACCATTTTTCTGTCGTTATCTTCTGCGTCACACCCTAAATCCCGTGTATCAAATCTCGCGAGACTTTGCTATGTTCACCAGTATGTATACGATGAACTATGGCATGTCCTACCCGCCGGACTAACGCTGTTCTAGGCATTAAATTCTATTATTTGCTACCCATTGGAGTGTCGTAAAAGACTAGAAAACGCGGTCGGTAAACATTTCGGCTAGGGGAGGGTTGCATAACTTCATGTAGCTATTCGTGTGACGTGGCAGATGGACGGGATTCTCACGTGTCACAACTGCATCACAACATACGATTTCTCGCGAGAACTGAAATGGGCGTTTCCCATTAAACCAACATGTCGGACACCCGAGGATACTCATCCCCTGCGACGATGGTAACTTGGGGGAATCTGTTAACACTATAAATATCGCTGCTGTCAATGTGTCAAGATACAAAGTAAAAATTTTATCAGATATATAAAATCACAGCAGTAAAAGATAGAAAAAAATGGCATATGCCCCCACTGTCTTCTACTTTAGTCTAATTGTTCATCCCTCCGCCAGATTTCTTTCCCACGCGGACCTGCAAGACAAACTAATTCCGTACCAAATCTTACGACACATCTCCATACGCAACTTCGTCTTCTGATCGACGACACGAAAATTCCTCTGTTCCCGCACAGCAAACAGCTCACAAACAGGTATGGAGTTCTATTGTGTCAGAATATCTATCTGTGAGCCCCGACTTGTCTATATCTTCACCTTCCGACTGTCTAAACTTTCCAGCGTAAAATGCACCGACGTATTGGTCGATAAGTTGAAAAAAAGGAATTCATTGTAAACGATCAATATCGTCACAAAATGCTAGAATATTCACGTTTCTCCATCTGAAGGCCCAGGAATACCATTTCGAAGGTTCCTTGTGTACCGGCTAAAAATGTTTAGCATGGCTTAGGTCAAAATTGGGTAATGTCGCCCTTCCATTCCACAAGGTTTTGGTTAAAACCAGCTGACGAGTCGAGTTCTGTCTAATATCATGGTAATTGAAGAGTTGTCTAAATGCTGTAGAAAGAGACAGAAAAGGAAAGGTAAAATCTTCGGAGTGGAAATCAATTTGTGCACAAAATGAAAGATGTTTTTCGACCGTTTTCCAGTCATTATCTTCTGCGTCACAGCCTAAATCCCGTGGTATCAAATCTCGCGAGACTCTTCTATGTTCTACAACATGTACACGCTTGAATATGTCCTACCTGCTTGACTAACTATGTTCTATTGCTTAAATCTATCAATTGCCACTCATCAGAGCCTCGTAAATTGCTAGAAAACGCGGTCCGACGTTAACATTTCGGCTAGAAGTGGGTTTCGCAACTTCATGTACTAGTTATTCGTGTGACGTGGCAGATTCACGGGGCTTCTCACGTGTCACAACTGCAACACAACATACGATTTCTCGCGAGAACTGAAATGGGCGTTTCCCACCAAACCAACATGTCGGGCACTCGGGGATACTCATCCCCTGCGACGATGGTAACTTGGGAGGTCTGTTAACACTATATAATATAGTAGATGTCAATGTGTCAAGATACAAAGTAAAACTTTTATCAGATATATAAAATCACAGCAGTAAAAGATAGAAAAAATGGCTTATGGCCCCACTGTCTTCTACTGTAGCCCAATGGTTCATCCCTCCGCCAGATTTCTTTCCCACGCGGACCTGCAATACAAGCTAATTCCGTACCAAATCTTACGACACGTCTCCATACGCAAGTTTGTCTTCTCATCGACGACACGAAAATTTCCCTGTTTCTGCACAGCAAACAGCTCACCTAAAGGTATGGAGTTTTATTGTGTAAGAATATCTATCTGCACGCCGGGAGTTGTCCTATCTTCATTTTCTATACTGTCTATTATATTATATACTAAACTTTTTTGCGTAAAATGGGCCTGACGTGTTGGCCAATATGATGCCCGATGACAGTCCTCAAAGAATGATTTCCAGAATATGCACATTTGTCCTGCTTTTTCGCCAGGCGCATAATTTCCATTGTTTGCTGGTTGAAACTTGCAGTATTGCTTTGGTCAAATTAGGCAATGCCACCCTCCCACTCCACAAAGTTTCTTTAACCAGCTCATAAGCCGAGTTCAATCTGAATTGTTAAAGTGTTTTCTGAACACTGATCAAAACAAAGAACAAGAAGGAGGAATATTCGGACTGGAAACTTTTGCAAACAGGATTTTTGGCCATTTTTAGTCGTTTACTTTTCTGCTGCGTCACGCCCTGTGATCCCGTGGTAATCTCGCGAGACTTTGCTACGTTCCACAGCCGCGATGATGTAAACTCTTAACTATGGCATGTGCTACCTGCCAGACTAACGCTGTTCTACTGCTTAAATCTACCATTTGCCGCCCCTCGGAGTCTGGAAAAGGACAAGAAAACGCGGTCGGTGAATATTTCGGGTATGTGTCGTTATCTTCTGCGTCACACCCTAAATCACGTGGTATTAAATCTCGCGAGACTTTTCTATGTTCCACAGTATATATACGCTCAACTGTGGCGTGTCTTACCTGCCGGACTAACGCCGTTTTACGCATCAAAATCTATCATCGGAGTCTCATAAAGGACAAGAAAACGCGGTTGGTTAACATTTCGGCTAGGGGAGGGTTGCATAACTTCATGTAGCTATTCGTGTGACGTGGCAGATGGACGGGAGTTGTCACGTGTCACAACTGCAACAGAACATATGATTTCTCGCGAGAACTGAAATGGGCGTTTCCCATTAAACCAACATGTCGGACACTCGGGGATACTCATCCCCTGCGACGATGGTAACTTGGGAGGTCTGTTAATACTATATAATATAGTAGATGTCAATGTGTCAAGATACAAAGTAAAACTTTTATCAGATATATAAAATCACAGCAGTAAAAGATAGAAAAAATGGCATATGCCCCCACTGTCTTCTACTTTAGCCTAATGGTTCATCCCTCCACCAGATTTCTTTCCCACGCGGCCAGACTAACGATATTCTGTGTACTTAAATCTATCATTTTCCGCCCCTTGGAGTCTCATAAAGGACTAGAAGACGCGGTCGGTAAACATTTCGGCTAGGGGAGGGTTGCATAACTTCATGTAGCTATTACTGTGACGTGGCAGATGGACGGGAGTTGTCACGTGTCACAATTGCAACACAACATATGATTTCTCGCGAGGACGGAAATGGGCGTTTCCCATTAAACCAACATGTCGAACACTCGGGGATTTCTGCTGCGTCACGCCCTGTAATCCCTTGGTGATCTCGCGAGACTTCCACAGCATGTACACTTTTAACTATGGCATGTCCTACCTGCCGAACTAACGCTATTTTCTGCATTAAAATCTATCACTTGCCACCTCTCGGAGTGCCGTAAAGGACTAGAAGACGCGGTCGGTAAATATTTCGGGTACAGGCGGGTTTCATTATTTCGTGTAGCTATTCGTGTGACGTTACAGATGTACCGGGTTCTAACGTTTCATGATTACAGAACAGCATACAAATTCTCACGCGTACAAAACTGGGCGTTTCCCATCAGCCGACTTGTCGAACACTCTATGATATCCCACCCCTCCCCCGCGCCTGAGTCGAATCCACGGCCTCTCCAAACTCTATAAAATGCCGTGAATGTCGAAGTGTCCAAGATATCAAAGCAAAAACGTTAACAGGTTGATAATCTTTCTGTAGAAAATGACAATTTTGTGATGTGCCACCATTGCCTTGTTGTTAAGCTCATGCGTTCACCCCTCCCCTATACACATTTTATTCCCACGCGGATCTACAATACAAACTAGTTCCATACTAAACCTTGCGACATCTCTACATACGTTAACTTTTCTGATTGACGACACCAAATTTCTTCTGCTTTTCGAACAGCAAACTGTCTTAAATAAGAAAAAAACTGCCAGACGGGCGCTTGAAACGTCTGAGAATATAAATGTATTAATCCAGTAGTAAAGATTCAATTTTATTCCTCTACCTGTCTTAAGTAGGACACAGAACAGAATCAGCTTTCATCTTGGCGAGGCCAAATCGTTCCATCTTTCGAATTCACCTTTCCAAACCTGTGTGTATGAAACGACATCACATGTTGTAACACCATAATGTTCAAAGCAGTTTGCAATTTGAGCTCAATGTGATTTTCTTTATCATTAGTAAGAGACCTGGTCGTGGGTCCTCTCGATGCCATGCTCGGCCATGCAGTCCCCTGATAAATGTCCTTCTTTCGGTGACATTTTCCAAGTTTTCCTTCGACCTCCACCTTGCCCCAGATGGCGATTAAGAGCTTCGTCTCCTCATGGCCCCACCTGCCTCAAGTTGCGGGGCATTTTTGACAAATAAAGCACGGAGCAGTCTGACGTGCCGCTTGGGTTTTGTGTTCCCGGCGCGCGATGCGAGCTATGACCGGTACGCGGATGTATGACCTAACACCCCAAACTACCTCCGGGAGGTGGATTCAAATATCCCATCCAGAGAAAAGCAATCCGATTGGGAGCGTTCACACTTCAAAAACCGATCGCGATCGGATTATTTCTATCATACGTTTAATCCGATTCAATTTTTGAGTGTGAACGGGCAGTATAGATCGGTTTTAACCTACACTATTTCAATAAAGTTGTTGTTAGCATTTCTACCCAACATGGTAAATATTTTTGTTTTTATTTTGCGCAGGGGATATCGCATCCTGGGATATCGCATCCTCATGTGAACTTTTGATTGACATCTTTTGTATCTCTTCTATGCCAGCAACCATCATGTGGCGATTCCTGACCGTCTGCGCTGCCATGGTTTCCATGGCGATGGCACACAACACGCTTTGGGAGAACTACAAGGGGCATTATGGTATGTCATGCTTTATGAACAAGAAATGCTATTAGTATTAGGCAGTTTCGCAGTTTGTCTTCTATATCAACATAGTCAAAGATAGATAGGAAATTTCATTGGTTTGGTTGTGAAGTGGATTATTTCGTTTTTGTTTGAACTACAGTTGAGACCATTGAACCCTCGTAGAGCGCTCGCTGCGACCCTTAAGCGCATCGATATTTGCAATTAAATATTGTAAGTTTTGATGCAAGAAGAAATAGTACATACAGTAAGATCTAAACATATAGATCTATGGCTGCATTCCCTCTCTAACTGATGCCCGTGCCTAGCACCTTTATCAAATTTAAACTACAATTCCCAACACAATTTGGACTCACCCAACTTTTCGACTGATCAAGTGCAGTCTTTATCAAGGTATGAGTAATTCTCTGTCTCTGTGACGTCACGTTATACAGATAGGACGCGTGACTAGGTGAGCAGTGGATCATGCGTTGCAGAAAGTCTGTGGTGTCCCCCGTCTCTGTTAAGGGATGGTTGTAAAGCCCTGGTGTAGATGGCTTCTTTTATTTCTCTTGAGAAAAAGTCCGGCTCTGTGTCCAAAATACTTGCGATGGAAATTGTAGTTTAACTTTGATGCAGAATGACTTCTACCAACATAGATGAACTTGCAAGTGAAGATGGCCATGTGTTTTTACATAGGTATGTCATTTGGGGAAGAGGAAGAGAGCAGGAGGCTGGCGATCTTCGAGAACAACACGAAGCTGATCAACAAGCACAACGCCGAAGCCGACATGGGGATGCACACCTACACGCTGGGTATCAACCAGTTCGCACATATGGTGGGGCTTCTTTCTGTTTATTTTTCTATCTATCTATCTATCTATCTATCTATCTATCTATCTATCTATCTATCTATCTATCTATCTATCTATCTATCTATCTATCTATCTATCAATCAATCAATCTATCTATCTATCTATCTATCTATCTATCTATCTATCTATCTATCTATCTATCTATCTATCTATCTATCTATCTATCTATCTATCTATCTATCTATCTATCTATCTATCTATCCATCCATCCATCCATCCATCTATATATCCATCCATCCATTTATCTATCTATCTATCTATCTATTCATCTATGTATTTATCCTTCTACCTATCAATCTGCCTATCTGTCCACCCAACCATTTGTATCTATCTATCTATCTATCCATCCATACAGTCATTTATCTATCTATCTGCGTGTCTATCTATCTTTTCTCCATCCACCCATCTATCCAGCCATCTATCCAGCCATATAGACAGACAGACAGACAGACAGACAAATTCTATCTGTCGATCTATCCATCTATCCCTCTCTTTATCTATATATCTGTCCATCCACCTATCTATCCATCTATGTATCTATGTATCTACTCAGTCATCTATCCATCTATCTATCTATCTATCTATCTATCCATCCATCCATTTATCTATCTATCTATCTATCTATCTATCTATCTATCTATTCATCTATGTATTTATCCTTCTACCTATCAATCTGCCTATCTGTCCATCCAACCATTTGTATCTATCTATCTATCTATCTATCTATCTATCTATCTATCTATCTATCTATCTATCTATCCATCCATCCATCCATCCATCCATCCATCCATCCATCCATCCATCCATCCATCCATCCATCCATCCATCTATCTATCTATCTATCTATCTATCTATCTATCCATCCATCCATCTATATATCTATCTATCTATCCATCCATCCATTTATCTATCTATCTATGTATCTATCTATCTATCTATTCATCTATCTATGTATTTATCCTTCTACCTATCAATCT
>CM068866.1:7015000-7022500 GCA_035149815.1 Branchiostoma lanceolatum
ATGACATTGATCATTACTTGACCACGATAGGCAGGAACTTGCCAATTCAGCAAGGCACACGTTGGCGCCACCGACCGTGGGTTCGTTGATATCAAGAAAGGAAACGAACGCGCTCTTCAGAAAGCTGTCGCTACGGTCGGACCTATCTCCGTCGCCATTGACGCCAGTCACATGGGCTTCCAACTCTACAAGAGTGGTACGTATTCTCCTTCATCATCTATTGCTTCCTGTGGCTCCATTAAACCTTAGGTCTAAAATGCCAAAATGTCACAATTTGGACAATGAAGGCCTGAGCTAGGTTCATCATTCCGGAATGGTTTTCCAAGATCTCTCGACCAAGACCAAGAACATCCTGGGTGACCAAACTGTGTGTTCTTGTGAACCTGTGCTCGCTTAGGACTGGTTGGACAAAAATTATGTTCATGAGAACCAATGTTGTCATTTTTCCGAACCAGCTCTGGATAAAGATTATTAATTAATAGACAATGATAAAGATACATTTCTGTATGATCTCATATTCTTTCACATCATAATATTCTACGGTAATGGAAAAGAGCTTGTTACTTCTTCCAGGCGTGTATAACTCGTTCCTGTGCAGCAGCACCAAGCTGGACCACGGCGTCCTGGCGGTCGGGTATGGTACCCTGGATGGCAGCGACTACTGGCTTGTCAAGAACAGGTATGATTGTTCACACCAAGAGGAATAACCCATATCATTAACTGTGGATTATTTCAGAAGAATGACGCAATAAAAACATTGCTTGAAGAATCGTATCTGTTATATCTTTCAGGTTTGAGGTAGTTAGTATTTGTAAAAAAAGTATTGTGTACTTCTGTGCAACGATATAAATTCTAGAAGTTACAAATCTGCACTTTTACAGTTTGATTGGGAGGAGGGGTTTATTCAATTGGAGACAAGATCTTGATTTCCCCCATCTGACTGTTGATTCTTTTTTGTGTTACAGCTGGGGAGCAAGCTGGGGAGACCAGGGCTACATCAAGATGTCCCGCAACAAGAACAACCAGTGCGGCATCGCCACATCGGCCAGCTACCCAACAGTCTGAGCTCTACAAAGTACCGCCCACCTCCAGCATGTCACCTAGTTGCCTCGGCTTTACTTTTAAGTAAGAATCTATCATAATTCCAAATGTAAACCCAAGTCTTTGAAGGAAGGTGTGATGTGGTTCCTTTTTTTCAAAGTTTTGACACATGGAAACCATCATCAGCATGTGTGTCCTCATTTTCAAACTTGCAATATCATTGTTTGTTTTGGCGTTGGGCCAACCCTTCGCTTTCACCCATGCTCGCTTTAGAAACACAGTCCAATTGGTGTCATCTTTTTCACAGAGAAATAAAACATCATGCAAATACAGGTTACACAACAAAAGTTGATTTAAAAACCGACGGTGCTAGGGGCTAGGGTGTGAGGCAAGCGGCGTTACTTAAACTCGCAAACGACTGCGAGAGTATCCGTAGAATTCCCTATCCTCTCCTTCTTTTTGAAAGTAGTTTTGCTGATTATTAATGTCGATCCGCCATCTTGTTTTGTAATACCAAGGACATTATATATAGGATCCTATATAATGTCCTTGGTAACAAGTAGAAACAGTACAACCATGTCGACCTACCTCTGAGTAATGTCATCGCATACACAATCCACGTCAAAGCCATGTGGCAAGCCTTGTAGTATAGTCAGTAACCAACCGAAATGCTTCCCCATAGCATAATCTGTAAACAAAAGTTATCTAAAACGTTTGGATATCGCTGTGAAATCTAAGTTACAATTATACGGTGCATTTGACTAATACAAGAAGTAAACAATAATATGATAACGCAAACAAGTTAGCAATGACACGATATGAAGCCTTCTCTTTTAGTATTTCATCTTTTCTCTATCAGTAGAATCAATGCAATAAAAATGCTTCACCGCATTTCTGTGTCACTGATGTTATTTTTAGCATATATATATATATATGTGTGTGTGTATGTGTGTGTGTGCAGTATCTCAAATAGGTAATATCATCACATACTAGAAACCCTAATCATATGTGAAGTATGACAAAAAAATGTGCCATAACTTTAGAGATTTCAAAATGGCTCTCATACAAAAGACCGTGTTCTGAAGAAACAGTACAACTTCCATGTTTGCTAATTTTACTTTGTAAATTGAGACATCTTCCAAGTTTCAGCAACACACTTTAAAAATGTATAGTTTTTTTGTCGTTCTTTGCATTACTTGTTATCAAGCTGAAGGCAAAAACAGCCAGGGAAAGAAACAATGTTGTCAAAATGCTCTTACAACATTATTTCTTTCTCTAGCTGTTTTTGTCTCCAGCTTACTGACAAATGGTGCAGTGAACTTGTGAAATATAGATAAGAATTTAAGAATTTAAGAATTTAAATTCCTATCTTTATTTCACAAGTTCACTGCATTATTTGTACATAAAATCTGCTTATGACACAATGACCATGTAGGGAATCCAAGTACATAGCAGTCCTTTCTAAAGAGGAAAAGTTACAACAACAGAAACAAACATTTTCACCCACGCAAATACGCAAAAGACTGTGGTAGGTCGAGCATCTATCAATGCAAACAGTTTCCTATAGATACTAAAATCACAACGTCCGTTATGCTAGCTAACCTTTGACCCGACATCTAAAATGGAACGTGGGAATATTTCTTTTTTCACAATATGCTGTTTGGTACTATACACACGGGTAATCAGCTACTATTGCTGTTATTAGTTTTCGACTTCTAGCCCATTTGATTGAGCATGATAACTTACAATAGAGGTCTTTTATTCTCATCATGTGGCGTAGTGGGAAAAGGAGGACCCTTCAAAACCGCCAAAAATTGTTACGTTACACTAACCCAGGGAAGTATCCTCCATCTGTCAAGTACTTAAAGCCATCGGATTCTTACCCGGGGTAAGTCGTAAAGGAAGTGTTCCTACTGTGACTTGTCCAGCAACTTGAATGGTGGATTGACCCCCATAACCACATAAGTTCATAAAAGGATTAGAAACTAAATCACAAGCCAATGTTGTCATTACTTTATTTCTGGTGTCCTTGATGTGAAGCCAAGCTTTAATTTCTGATATCTGTTGTTATTTCAAACATAAGTTGAAGAATAACTTGTACTTGGTAAACTGTCTCAGGCAGGACTCCACTGATGTGCACTGTACGGCTGCCAGTAGCATACTGAAGCCTATAGTTTACATTATCCAGCCTTTATATAGTTTTACTGGGGTCTTTAATTAAGCCTTCGACGCCTTGTTGAAGCTTGCAAAGTTCATTTGGTCAACACACCAAATTTTCCAATTATCACCTAATTCTTTTTCCACATGCTAACGTAGAATTGACAGTCATGTAAGAGTTAATTCGCGGTTCTGGGGCCGAATTGAAGCACAAAAATGACAGATAGCAAATGAGGAAATCTACAGCATATAATCTTCAATACAGTGTACGGTCACAAACAGGCCACCCACAGGCGGGGCCGTTGCCGCGGTTTTTATGTCATAGAACTTTCTTGGCTGTGACAGGACCGACAAGGACAAGCCGACAGCCGACAAGCCGACATTCGACCTAGTCTCTACCAGGCTCCGTGTATTGCTGGAAAAATAGTAGAAATTTGCCAAATATAGTGAATAGTATGCTAAGAGAGTCGGGTACAGAGAAGGGGACAATTGGCGCCGACTCCCTCGGCATACTATTCACTATAGCGCCTACTCTTTTAGCTTTATTCACTATATTTGGCCAATTTCTACTATTTTTCCAGCGATCCACGGAGCCTGGTAGAGGCTACAGCCGACCTATTAAAGCCGACAAGGATGTAAGACAGTCTTTTCCGGAACGATACAGCTAAATTCTGTACGACACGACTGATGCACGACTCTCCCAAGAATGTCCTCAATTCGCGATCGCACGACGACCTCACGACGAACGTGACTGGCCCCCAAACACACAAATTTTAACACATATCTTTGCTCCGTCAATGTTTTGAAAAGGGGGAGCGTTTTGATAATGCTGAATACTGTAGATGCATTTATGTTCGCGTGGTTTTGATTTTGGGATAGAAGAAAAAATGGAGTGTTCGCGAAGGCTAAAAGCTCGAGCTTGAGACAATAGTAGACAAGGGGGTAGGAGGGGAAAAAATCGCGGTGGTTTTAAGTTCGCGGCGAACAGCTTTTCGCGCACCCACCGCGAACATTTCTGCATTTATAGTATATTGTGCGCTTATGACGCGAAGACACGTAAGATCCGTGAGAACAAAAAAGGGGGTATCTTTGTTTGAAACAGGTGTTTCCTTACATTAAAGATTGATTATAATAGAGAAATAATTCTGCTGTGTATGCTACGCAGCAATCCATCGGCGAACACAATGGGAGGGGTTTTGTTGTTATGATGCAGGTAACATTGGAAAGATTATCTTGCATTTTCTAACTTCTACTGCTCGTCTAATTTTTCATTCATTTCTTATCCTCGTTTACGAAAATTGAATCACCACCAAACAGTCCTTTTTCTTTCTCTCTATTTCTCAAGTTAGCCATTTCCGCTTTTTTCCATCCAAATTCATGCTTTCCGTCGCGATTTTTTCTCTTTTCATCGTCAAATTCATTCTTTTAGCATTTACCCCTTTAAAAACAACTCTCTTGCTCCACCCCTACATTGAAAATACGGCATTAGTGAGGGAAGCCACTTGGTCTCTGTTTTTTTTCCAACGCAGCTACCATGTACAAACATGACTTAATTAGGGATGCCAGCGTAGGCGAGGACTTCAGTAGGGTCCTACAAGCAGTGAAAATTATATACCAACAGACGGCTACACCAAAAAAAGTGTGTGGCGGTCTAGTACTGAGTACCTTTATGTTAGACGGCGATCGCTGAGCGACCGCTGATCAATCAAAATTGGATTTGTGTGGCCCTTGATGTCCTAATGGAAACATGGTGCACGATGTAAAAGTATGATTAAAGGACAACTTAGAACGATTCCATTTATATGTCTATGAAATTCGTTGAGAGACCTGTCAAATGTTTGGTCACTCAGAGGTCACAGCGTTACCTCTAGTGGAAATGGGGTGTAAGTAATCCTACGGTAGATCATACGGTACAGGTTTGAATACTGGCGTATCCTCTTGAGTTCTGATCCTTGACATGTAGTCTCTAACTACACCGGCTATAGGGAGAATATTTGTCAGGGTTTCACTACATATTGGTCCCTCTCTCTGTAGCCGACTCCCTTCATACAATTCACTCTATTTGGCCAATTTCTGCTATTTTCCCAGCGATCCGCGGGGCCTGGTAGAAGCTACCTGATATGCACGCTAGTGGTGCAGTGTGAATTATTTTATTGTCTGGGTGACTAGAAGCACACGTTTTTTTCTGGTCCTGTGTCGTGATTCACCATCGAGAGGGTGTCGACCCTGGCGACTCCCACGCCTGTCTGCTGTTGTTTGCTCTCCTTGGGCAAGAAAAGGAAACACTTCACTACGGCAAACAGACCTGCGTAGGAGAGTAAATGTCATCAATATTACACTGGAGGAAGTACCAGATATCTATTTCTACATAACGACGTCACAACATACAGAAGGCCCGTGTCCCTCAGTACAGGTTCGTTCGACGACATTAGAGCTTCTGGAGATTCCTCCAGAGAGTTAAACGTGTCCAGCATGCACAAAGTCTCGCTTGCTCTTGTGACAGCATCACGGGTGATAGTACAGTGACAGCACAGTGATAGTACGTGATAGCACGGTGATAGCACGGTGACAGCACGGTGATAGTATGGTGATAGTACGGTGATAGCACGGTGATAGCACGGTGACAGCACGATGATAGCACGGTAGTAGCACGGTGATAGCACGGTGATAGCACGGTGATAGCACGGTGACAGCACGGTGATCCCACGGTGATAGCGCGGTGACAGCACGGTGATAGCACTGTGATAACACTGTGACAGCACGGTGATAGCACGGTGACAGCACGATGATAGTACGGTGATAGCACGGTGACAGCACGGTGATAGTACGGTGATAGCACAGTGACAGCACGGTGATAGTACGGTGATAGCACGGTGACAGCACGGTGACAGCACGGTGACAGCACGACATCTCGCGTGATCACACAACGAACTTCTCGCCACGTGACCATTGCAGGTTATATACCATTCTTATTGCAGACCTGGGCAGAAATGATGGCGACCACCACGACTGGACAGGAGAGTTACTCTCTTAATCTTCTTGGAGAAAACTCAGGAGATGGTAACGACATGTGGACAACGGACACTACAGAAGATGTTACGGACGTTCATTTTCCGTTGGGAGTGGACAGAGAAGAACTCGGAGAAACGGTGTGGGGGCTAGCCTCGACGTCAATAATCATAGTCGCTGTTGTTGGGTTGTTTGGGAACTCTCTCATTATTGTTGTCAGCCGTGAGATTTTCCGACAAAGACCGACCATGCCGAACCTTCTGCTGATATACCTTTCCTGGACGGACGTTCTTAACTGCTCACTTGGCGTGGCGCCACTGGCATTGTCCTACTATTTCAAAATCTACGTTAACCAAGCCATGTGTGACTTTAACGCCACGGTACTGTTAGCGCTTAGCGTGGCGTCTCAAATGATCGTGGCCGTCATGTCGGTGGACAGGTACTGGGCCTTGCTGTACCCCTTCTCCTACAACCGTCACTTCGGTTACGACAAGTGGAAAATCTATCCCGCCCTGGTCTTTATCTTCCTCTACACGATAGTTGTGTCGGTCCTCCCACTGTTCGGCTTGGTTAAGAACGTCCCGCAGTACCCAAACTCGTACTGTATGTTCGACTGGACGGACGACAGCCCGAGCGGCCGGGTGGTTGTCTACATCAACGTTGTTAACATGTTTCTGTGCCTCTTCATCATAGTGGTGAGTAAAACAATGTACCTTATAATTTACACAAGAACAACTCCAGTCGAAGTTTTACTCTGACTGATGGTGATAAAGCGAGGAAAACAATATTTTTGACAAGAAAATGTCTCTTTATCTTTCTATTTCCGCCCAAAGACTGCAATACACGTGGTATGGCATTGTTAGCAGTATTTTTTGTACCGTATTACCTGTTATGTCTATCTTTTTACGTCTTTTCAATTGACAAGGCTTTTGGGCTATGTTCTCCAAACATTTTTGTCGATAACATATGACTACTTTAATACGTGCTATGTAAGCAAGGCGGGATGGGATATTCTTATGCAATCTAGATGACCAACTCCTCAACTCTTTTTTATGTAAAAGCCTCTTTGCATGTTTGAATTGTTTGGACGATGTTTAACTGCATAAAAATTGGTTTGAGTGCTACCTGGCAAAAAGTATTTAGTGTAAACATTATCATCCTCATGTTTAGAACTAGCGTTTAGATTTAAAAAAAAAGAATACAAGCTAGATTCTCTACTGGCACCTTTCTTTGTTGAAAAGGCCTCGTGTTATTTTATCTCTTAGCTACATGTGTATTTGGTTTATATACATC